>OZ038506.1:27823358-27838358 GCA_964036315.1 Acanthosepion esculentum | reverse complement strand
TCTCTCGCACTTTTCTCCTCCTCTGCTTACATTTGTTTCTTTCTTACCCTTCGTTCCTTTACAGAACATTTATTTCCTTTTCAACTCGACAGAAATATTACTGTTGCAAAAAGTAAAATGCGTTTTTTTTTTCGCTTTTTTCGAAAACAAGTTCAACGATCTAAAAATAATCAAATCAAATCTGCGCCAATCCTAAACACGAATCACATCAAGAGATTTTATTTCGCAGCATTTTTGTTTTTCTTTTTAAATGTTTATTGAGTGAAGGACATGATCATATGAGAAGGCAACAGAGAAAAGAGAGATAGAGACAGAGAGGGGATAGGTAAAGGAGAAGTAGGAGGAAAAAGAAGGAAAAAGTGTGAGTGAGAGAATAACCCTCTAAATTGATTTGGTAACGATGTGGAAAGAAAATTAACAAGATTGCTAATCTTTCTATCTTGTTCTCGACAGAACTCATATTAATGAATATTATTTGAAAAAAAGATCTTATCCCTCCGATATATATATATATATATATATATATATATATATATATATATATATATATACATATATATATATCGGAGGGATAAGAGATATACATATATATATATATATATATATATATATATATATATATATCGGAGGAATGAGATATATATATATATATATATATATATATATATATATATATATATATCGGAGGGATGAGAGATATATATATATATATATATATATATATATATCGGAGGGATAAGATATATATATATATATATATACATATATATATATATATATATATTGATATATGTATATATTGATGTATGTTTGATGTTTTCATGTTTCGTATATACGAGTTTGTCGTTGCTTTGAAATTTTTCATGCAACAAAAACAGACTATCATTATTGTTTCGTTCGTGTATTGGTTGATATATTGAAATGTAATTGTCATCTTTGATAATGGCTTATATAAGCCGAAAGCTTAGATTTGATTTAAACATGTATCAATATGGTGATTTCCTTTCGTCTTTTAATGTTAACGTTATTACGCCTATCAGACAATGTGAAAGGAACTTATATAAAGAAATAAATGGACAAAACTTGTCTATATTTTTTAATGAAACATGCATATATATATATATATATATATATATATATATATATATATATATATATATATATATATATATAAGAGGTGTGATACAGCGAAACTGTCTGTGGATAACAATATATATCTGCCTATGTCTCAGATGAGGTTTATGATTACTTTTATTATTTACATTATTGGGACTGTTATCCTCATCTTCATAGCCATATTCACAACGTTGCGCTCGCTGTACGCTCCGGCTTTCTTCAGGTGATTGGAATTTCGAACCGAACCCTTTCTTTCGTCCAGCGGGGTAGATTGTTCTAGTTCCGCGTGCCATGCATCTTCTGGATGTCCTCAAGGATGTGGGACCCAGAGGATAAAGACATTGGTTAGATCCAGTGACTAGACTCAAAGAGTTGTGATTTCATTACCCCGCCACAGCAGTTGAAAACCAAAAATTGCAGAGTTGACTTGTAGGGAAATAAGTGAGACATCCGGAAGAGTTATGGTACGTGGAATTAAAACAGTCTAACCAGGTGGACAAAATAAAGGGTTCGATTCGAAATTCCACTCACCTGAAGAAACTTGGAGAGTACAACGGCCGAAACGTTGTGAATATGGCAATGAAGCCCGAATAATGTAAATAATAGAAGATTATATATATATATATATATATATATATATATATATATATATATATATATATATATATATATACCTGCAAACTTTGCTTGGAGGAAAAAATAGCTATCATTACCTTCCCAGATGAAAATAAATTATTAAATAAAAGATCCGAGCTAATCTCAAAATGTAGACATGAAAACAAATTTTTACTACGTAACTTAAAATAGAAAAATAAATAAATATATAAACAAACAACAATAAAATAAGCAAAATAAATTACTCCAAACAAATCATAAAACCACACCTGTTAGAATATACGAAACAAAATCAAAACAAAAGAACGGACGAAAGTTATAACTGTTATACAAATAAAAATAATAATAAAAAAAAAAATAAAAAATAAAAAAAAAACATTAATAAAAGATAATATACTACGTTACTTAAAAACCGAAAGCCAAAAAGATATAGTGTAACAAATAAATAACAACAAGTATAATAAATCGATCTAAATACATCCAAATATATAAATAAACTAACAACCGATTACGATAAACTAGCCGTTTAAAAAACAAAACAAAAACAAATAAAGATAACCAACCTAAATAGATAAATTAAAAACTGTTCCCACCTAAATAATAGTCAGAAAAAACCACAAATTCAACAAACAGATTTAATCAATGACAAATAAACAAATATATAAGATAAAAAATAAAAATGAAAATAAATAAAAAACAAGCAAAACAATTTGACCCAAATAAATAAGCGAACAAGCGATTTCCGGTAATGACGGCCATTATAGACTACCAACAATAAGCCATATAAACAAATTTTTACTACGTTAACCAAAAACACCGATCAAAATAAAAGAATAAATAAATAAATATATAAGATAAAAAATAAAAATAAAAATAAAAAAACAAACAAAAAACAAGCAAAACAATTTGACATAAATAAATAAACAAATAAGCCACTTCCGGTAAAAGTAACCGCCAAAATAGACTACCCATAATGCACCACTGACCCTTATATAAATAGCCGAGAAAAATAACAGCACTAGTCGCCTGACGATTGCACTAGCATGAAACAGACTGTCGCCTCTAAGTGCTGACTTCCATGTCCACTTTTATATTTACACACGCTCTATCTCTGATATTGAGCACTTTACCCCATAAATATAGCACACTTTAAGACTATATTTCTGCATATATATATATATATATATATATATATATAGGTAGGCACAGTTGAGAAATGTTTAGCGGCTCGGATTTGAGTTCGAATTCCAGTCGTGTTCATTGTATTCTCTTATTCGCTAATACCCTTGTGAAAGTTATGAAATCATCTCTTCTCCTCCCAGCTATGGCTAAAATAGCAGGAGAGACTGGGTACTATATCGGTTGGCAAGCAGTCCAGCAGAAGGAGGCATATATATATGTGTATGTGTGTGTGTTTGTGTGTGTGTTTGTGTAAATTGCCAAGAGGATAGAATCCAGGTAGAACTCAATGTCCAGGACAGAGTAAGAATATAATATAAAAGTCTCAAACACTAATATTTCATCGTTTTAATTTATTACATCCAATTCATCGAACCTAGGTCGTGATTGCAATTCGAATGTAATAATTTATAACCATGGACTATGGCCATATAACTATGGCCTTTTATATTATATTATATTATATTATATTATATATATATATATACATATATATATGTGTGTGTAATTTGGCAGCAACTTGAAAAATTCAAAAGGAAATAAGCAGGACGATGTTGTCTTTAACATTCAACAAAACATGTTTAATATATATAAATTAGTTGTGTTTCAATCCTGGCTTGAGGCATTCGGAAGTCTAGTCGCACTGGGGAGCTGTGATACAACGAAACAGTACTGTCTGTGAATGACATAATTTAGCTCTTGAAAATACATTTCAATTGAGCACTGTTGAGTGATAAGCTAATTCTATAAACAACAGCCACCTGCACTAATGCAAAGCTCTTCAGTAAAATGAATGGAGCACTTTGGCTGATTGGCATTTGTTTACATTCGCAAAAACAATACGCTAGATTTAGTTGTGTAACTCTACCGAGTGAAGATAGCTCTGGCTGACACCAAATTAGTTGTGTTTCAATCCTGGCTTGAGGCATTCGGAAGTCTAGTCGCAGTGAGGAGCTGTGATACAGCGAAACAGTACTGTCCTTGAATGACATATATATATATATATATATATATATATATATATATATATATATATATATATATATATATTTATATATATATATATATATATATATATATATATATATATATATATTTATATATATATATATATATATATATATATATATATATATATATATATATATATATATAGATGGAGAGAAATGCAACAAAATTCTGGCCGATTTTTACAACAAATGTTAAAGAAGCAGAAATGCTTAGTTTTATGTTCATTTTGTAAAAAAAAATAACGCCCAATGTATCAAGTAAAAGCAAAACAACCTAAAAAAAGACCGATAATAGTATAATGATAAAATGTAGTTGTGTAACGGATGTAATTATTCATGATTCCGGTTTGATCAGGGGCACATTCCTTAAGGGGCATTTGAACTCATAGATAATGTTCGTTCTTTGTAATTTTGACTTAGCTGGTGTGTTGTTATTTTTGAGGATAAGGTTAACTGTTTTAATTTTTTATAGTAGATAATTAATTTGATTTTTTTTATTCAGGTCAATTGGGGTAGTGTATTTCTTTATAATTTGTCTTAGTGAGGATTCATCTTGTTTGTAATTCTTATGCATTTGGTTTTTGTAATAAATGTGTATGTGATTTTTGACTGTGTGTTTACTATAGTTATTACTTACTTTACGGAGAAATAGTCTAATTTGGTGGTCTATAAGGTGGTTAGGGAAGCCGATATGGATTAGTGTTTGTTTAACGTTATTAAGTTCTGTGAGGAAGAATATATTTATATATATATATATATATATATATATATATATATATATATATATATATATATATATATATATATATATTATGAAATAGATTTATATTTATTTATAAATATAATATAAATATAAACATTTATATCTATAAATAGATATATATATTTATATATATATTATGAAATAGACTAAGTTCGACAATTATTTTAACATATCTTTGGTTTATACGTTATTTTTATAAATAAAAACATTTAATGATGGCACATATTTTCTTTGAGATTTCTCGGACATTCAGGCCGGTAAATATTGTTAATACTGTTTATTATAAACAGACCATTTATTGTAATATTTGTATCTATAAAAATGATGTATAAACAAAGAAATATATATCAATACATGCATATATGATGAATTGGTATAAAATATAGTTTAAATTCGTTTTGTGTCAGAATAATAAGATAAGAAAATGGCATTTCTTATATATTACTTGGCCTTTTGAAGCAGGACTAGAAAGATTTTAAAGCTGGAATTTTTCAGCCACGCCTGTGTCGTTTTTCAGTAAAGAGAAATAAAGAAAAATGTGGGTCGGTGGGGGATGTTGTCATCTTTCTCTTCTCGTGTGTTGTATTTCTGTAAGATATTTTGGCATATTATTAATTGTTCCGGTTTAGGACTGAAAAAAAAAAACACAGTCTTGTCCTAAAATTCCGGCTTTAAAATCTATCTCTTCGTGTTTCAATTCAACCGAAAGACTTACATATAATTACCATCAATGTTATTGTCAATATTGTTTCTATTTTGTTGACTTTTTATTCCTCAAATTTCATCAACTGGCCTATTCAATCTACAGAAGTACACGTGGACTATTATTCGTATTAATCATATATATCATCATTGTGGTTAGACGTCTGATTGCCTGAAGCCGGTATCGAAACACGACAAATTTGGTATCAGTCGGAGATTCTACCCATAATCCATTGGCATACTGCAGGAATGAAGCCGAATTTAGACGTATTTTATTTTTAGATAAAAACGCCAGTGACTGGAGAACTCGATTCGTCTTAACGAAGAAACTTGCATCATCAGCAGTAATAGTCACTGATTACAATTTCACTTTTCTCCCCGAGAGCTCACACCGAAATATTTTTTTCAAGCGGATGTATATATTGTCATCTACAGACAGACTGTTTCGCAGCTCATCAGTATGGCTAGATATCCAGTTGCCTCAAGCCGGGATCGAAACCCGTCTGATATGTTATCAGTCGGAAATTCTAGCCATATATATATATATATATATATATATGTGTGTGTGTGTGTGTGTGTGTGTGTGTGTGTGTGTGTGTGTGTGTGTGTGTGTGTGTGTGTAGATGCATGAGATGCTGTAGAAATATTGCCGGAAAAATTGTGTTCAGTTATTATATGCAAAATATTGTTAAAATATTTTGGAAATCCCCGGAGATTTTTTTTAACTGAACAAATTCAATCCTGGTACCTCATATGATTTTGTGGGAAGCTCGTCAAATCTACATTGTGAATGGATATTTCTTGAACTTGTCCAGGAAGGAGATAGACGAAGAAAACCATGGCCTGGTCTGCCCTCTCCGAAAAGGTCCCAATCAAGGAACACCGCAATAGTACCTCGTATATTATACAGGTTTGTTTGGAATGTTAATATGCTCTTATATTTTTATTAAACCTATTTAAATATAAAATACAAGAGAATATGAATGAAAATTATAAACAACGTTGTTAAATCTGTAATGGTCTGAAATCTGAAATATCAAAAATGTGTTTTGAAAAATGCAGTGCTTTCGTTAAAAGTGACACACCTGATTTTCTTTTTACTTAAAAATGTTTTCGCATGTTGTTTTTGGGGTCAAACTAATTTTTAATCTTACTAATATAAAGACACCCTTCCCGACCACCTAGTAAAAAAGTTTACTCACCCTAAGGTATTCTATTGATAATTAGAATTTTGGATATAAATGAGATTTAGGGAAGAATTCCGTGCAAAAAAAGTGACTCACTTATTTCCTGCAACTAGTAATCAATAGAAACATAACCGAACAGCTTTAAATAAAGAATAATAGAGGTATAATTTGTTTATAATAGGTAATATAGTTCGAAATATTTAATAATCAATGGGTCCTCCTTTATTTTGAATAACCTTTTCAACCATTTTTGGCATTGATTTGATTAGGTTCTGGCAAATCTCATCTCCAAGCATTGAATTCCATTCGGATATGAAATTCACAATCAAATCCTCTTTGTTGCTCAACTGCTTTCTCGAGAGCCTGTACTTTATAATGCTCCATAAGTTTTCTATTGGGTTGAGGTCAGGAGATTGGGGCGGCCATGTCATAACACTTACCTGCTTCATCAATTTTGATTTGTGACAGGGAGCATTATCCTGCATAAAAATAGTTTGGTGGGGTCGATTTGCACCCTTTCAGCAGAAGGGAGCAGTCAAGACTCTAAAATTCTCTTGTACTGCTCGCTCCTGATGGTCTTTTCAATAGGTTTTAAGAAACCAGTTCCATGAAAAGCATCCCCAGAACTAGTCTTCCCTAGTGAGCAAATTAAAGTGTTCAGTTAGACATTCCAACTACCTGAAGAAGGCCAGAGCGTACGACGGCCGAAACGTTGTAATAAATATGGCGACAAAGATGAGGACAATAGTCCGAATAATGTAAATAATGTACATAATACCTCATCTCAGAAATATAGACAGATAATGTAAATAGTGTACATGTTGCCCCATCTCAGAAATATAGACAGATACTGAAGGGCCGAAACGTTGTGATTATTATGGCAACAATGATGAAGACAATAGTCCGAATAATGTAAATAGTGTACATAATACCTCATCTCAGAAAAATAGACATATACTGAGGGTGAAATCTATTGTCAGACACAAGTCCCTAAAAAAAGAACCCCGATGTGAAGGTACCCTTTCCCCGTTCTGTGAACTGGCGAATCGGTAATTAGCAAGATTTCCCGGTAAAAACAAAGGAGCTTCTTCTCTAAAATTCTTCATTGTTAACCCTCTCCACATTGGGTATGCACCTGCAATGCTACGATTGTTAAGTATTCGGCAAAATTTTCTCACTGGATATATTGACTATATGCGTTCGGCTATTTATTACTTGAATACTATCCCTCCTCGTGAAAAGATGGCTGACATGACTTTCGGTAACAAATAATTGGTTGCTTGCTTGGTTTTGTTTATCAACCGCTATGAGTTATTTAATGTCGAAATTTACATATTTTCAACACTATTTTATGACTTCGTCTTTGATTATTTCGAAAATAATTTTTTAATTTCAGGGTAAACATATGTCCAGTGGACAAGATTCGGGGAACTAAGTTCGATTTTAATCGAGTTTATTACATCCATTTACGTGGGAAAGTTATGGATCTCTTCACACTCCCCAGTTATGGGGACATAGCAGGGCAGACTGTGTCCTATAGTCTTGGACGACGACATTTCCAGATGAATGACAGCTTTGTATTCAAAACCTGAGGAGGTTCGCCGTATTCGGCTCATCGAAAAAGTGGGGTTATTTCTGCGCAAGTTTTCACCATAATAATCAAATCAGTAGTCTAGCTGTTCGGTACTAAGAACAGAGCTGCTGGACTGTCATACGTCGAAAAATAACGGGAGGACTCTCATATATAACCTAACTACACACACACGCACATGCAAAAACACATATGTAGAGAGTGAGAGAGTCACTGAAAAAAAGTGATTAAAGATATTATTCTTTGTTGTGTATAGGTAAAAATTGATTGTATTTATACTTGAGTATACAGGCTGCGATGAGGAAATTGGCGCCATTTTATGTTTCTAATTTCGCGCATGCGCATTAGTTTTTTATTTCGTCTACTGCACACTATGGTAGTGTCAGTTGGGCACTGTCTGTAAGACAAAGACCACCATGACACAATTCACTCCATTCAAGAAATTTGGAAATGGCATTGCCGGAAGCTCCTATACGAACGTTTCGTGTGTTTGCGTGTCAATCTGAGGACAGTTCAGAGGATTCGGAAAGAGTTGGATGAATATAATGAGGATTACGAAGGTGTTTGCAATGAGGAGGTAATGCTACCCTTGGTCAAGAAGGTGGCTCCTGGAAGTCCCTATATCTGGCTAGCAGGAGAACCCGGTCATGGCTGTCAGACAATTTCTGTCACTACATCACGCCTTACATCTGACCACCTAACTCACCAGAGTGCAACCCCATTTATTATTATATATGGAGCGCAGTTGAGCGAGAGACAAAAGAAAACTCATTCTAACACCCAAAATTGACAGAAGAGCTGCAGGAGATTTTGAATTCATCTGTGGGCCGTGGTTGAAGCCAATAGCGATTTTATTAAAAAAAAAATACGCTTTACTATTTCAAGATATTTTTGTATAACTTTGATAAAGATATATGATATCAATTTTATTTTCATTTTTGCCTAATTTAGACGACAATTTTTCCATCGCACCTTGTATAAGTAACATCATACTTGACTTTATAGGGAAAGATTGACCGTGTTTATACCTGTGCCTATAGGTATAAATGCACACACACACACACACACACACACACACACACACATACATACACACATACACATACATATTAGACTATATGACGGTTCTGTATAGGATACAGGTTCGATTCCTGTCGGAGGACGAATGTTTTCTATGACAATTTCTCGGACATTCAGGCTGGTAAATGTTATTAATACTGTTTATTATAAACAGAGCATTTGCTTAAATATTTGTATCTATAAAAAGAATGTATGAACATAAAAATGTCTTAAAACATACATATATACATATATATATATACATATATATATATACATATATATATATACACATATACATATACATACATATATATATATACATACATATATATATACATACATATATATATACATACATATATATATATACATACATATATATATACATACATATATATATACATACATACATATATATATATATATATATATATATATATATATATATATATATATATATATATATATATATATATATACTTGTTTATATTTGATTCCATACATAGGCATTGTTCCTGATTATATTTGAGTTTATGAGAAAACCAACCTTCGTAAGCAAGCATTCATCCGGGAAATAGTCCCTTTTATAGGGAGTTTTTTCCTCTATTCACTGGATCTTATCTGTGCCCCACAGACAAGGTGGATAAGATAAATAGAAGGATGCAGAGACGTTCGTACTTGTAGTCATATGAAGACACAAACATATATCCATATATACGCATAGGCATATAGAGAGAAATACAGAAATCAATAGATATACACACGCGCAGTTCCTGCTTATTATTTCTTGTGGATTAAGTGTGTTACAGAGAAAATCCGGATTTGAAGCAATACGGCTTAAGTCCTAAATCACTAATAAATAATTAAACTCAGATTTTGTTTTATTTATAAATGAACGAGGTGTAGCTGAACGTTCTTAATCAGGTTGGTAGACTTTGCTTTGTTTGCTAAGAATTGTACTTTGACTAAAACAATAAACTCTCCTTCAAATTATGAGAAAGTGGGAAATCTTTCAAATGACACGTTTCGCCAACGTAAAGGGGATGTGTTTAGTTCCTTTATGTCAGAATAAAATACAAAATTTGTTTAACGAAATCCTTGGATTATGATTTTTTTTAGGATAAAAGGAGCAATAAATTTAATTACGCTAGCAGATACGACGACCAGAAATGTTTGCTCATATATATAAAGACATTTTCATGTTTAGCATTCTTTTTATAGATAAAAGTATTTAAGTAAATGCTCTGTTTATAATAAACAGTATTAAATAACATTTACTGGCCTGAATGTCCGAGAAATTTTCATAGAAAATATTCGTCCTCCGACAGGGTTCGAACCTGAATCCTATACGGAACCGTCATATAGCCTGACGAGCCTTAACCGTTTCGGTCATATGAAGAAATATACTCTTAAGGGGTGCTATATTTATGGGATAAAGTGCTCAATATCAGAGCTAGAGCGTGGATAAATATAAAAGTGAATATTGAAGTCAACACTTAGAGCCAACTGGATGTTCCATGGTAGACGCAATCGTCAGACCACGAGTGTTGTTTTTTCTCTCGTCTATTTTTATATATATATATATATATATATATATATATATATATATATATATATATATATATATATATATATATATATATAGCCGAGAAAAAATATATATATAACTAGCCGAGAAAAAAAAACAACACTCGTGGCCTGTCGATTGCGTCTAGCATGAATCAGCCTGTCGCCTCGAAGTGTTGACTTCAGTGTCCATATAAAAGTTGGCCTGATGATCGCGTTTAGCCTGAAACAGTCTGTCGCCTCTCAGTGTTGACTTCAATCTTCTTTTTTATATTTATTAGTTATCTGTTCGTCATCGAGACCCCTTGGTCCGACGCTTGCGTCGTATCGTAACTGTCCGGGTTCGATTCTCAGTAGTGGTGCGCACTGCTGAAGAGTTCCAAATAGGATGAAACGGCCGTCCAGTGCTTTCTGCGTTCTGTTGAGGAGTCTTCTAGACTCGATGAATTAATTTGAGATTAACACACACACACACACACACACACACACACACACACACATATATATATATATATATATATATATATATATACACCGAAATAAATACTAAAATATTTGTTAAAATCGTAAACATGTTCATGTAAGAAAGATCAAACCTGTAGAGCGATTAAGTACCTTAAAAAGATAAAACGCTGACCGGAACACTACCACGGTTTCGTCCACCAAGGTCTCGTCATGTGGCGTACTCAGCGAATTATTCAAAGACAACACAAGAACTTAAATGCCTTAATACAACACCGGAAGTAACGGGGAAGTGGGAGTGGAAGAAATGAAGTTGGGAAATTTTTTACAACTTCGGTTTCGTATAGTATAAAATTTAAACTCGTGATGTGCCTGCTTTTGGCCATGTTCTCAGCGTTCCCATTACAACACTTCAGCACCAGCCTTGTACGTTGCAATAGCTAGCTTCTCCTCCTGACACAGCCGACATGAGTTGCCAATTAGCTTTTGCATTCCGTAAAATACTCCACTTAACAACCGGGTTTCTTTCATTTTTTTTCTCTAAATTTCCAATAGTATTTCGCCAGCTTCGTATTGCACTTGTATACAGGTATTCTAAATGACGGGGTATGGTTATAGCCCCACTTTTTAAATTGGCACTCAGTACAACCCCTCTCATTTTCTACCTTGGCACAATACACCGTCCGTTCTGTACAACATATCCCAATTAAGGAACTATTATTTTTTATCCTACAATTAAAAAGGACCTTAGTTCACACTCACCCGTCCTCTTCAAGATTTGAATTTCTTTTGATCAATCTTTTGATAATATTACCTAGGTTCCTAGTGCAACTGTAGGTCAACTTCACTGTATTACTATTGAATAACTTGTACATCCCGGGCGCTTTCGGGAAGTGCTTTTTTAGAAGGCGAAAAAACATTTTCCCTATATTTGTTTTTGCATGCATATTGAAGGCTGGGTTAAACCAGATGACATTCCTTTTCCTTTTTCTATTGTTCATCTAAATTCGGCTTTGCTTGGTCATTGAAACACAGGTTGACGATAGGCCCCTACTCTCTTAAAGCAGATATTAATATTTTCTTTTTTCCATTGTATATTTTACTTCATTTGAAGAATTTTATGACAGTCTGCATTGTACGCTTAACGCGATATGTCTAATCACACTTGACGAATGATTGGATGCCATATTTACGTATCACAGAACCGTATTAGATTTTATAAAACTTGAGATCGTTTTAGTCAACAGGTTCAGTTCTGTGTCCTAAAACTGAACTACTTTCCTCTTGATCTCCACTGTAATGTCGAAATACAGGTCTTTAAACATCTTGTGTATCTTTTTCCCGATGGAATCAATATTTCTTTTATTATTCGGCATCACCATCAATCCATCACCGCGGTATATTCTGTAGTCGTCGGTATGGACAATTTTACATATTTTACTTTGGATATAGATTCCTATATGTTTAAAGAGGATATAGATTCATATGTGTTTAAAGAGGATATAGATCCCTATATGTTTAAAGGGGATATAGATTCCTATGTGTTTAAAGAGGATACAGATTCCTATATTTTTAAAGAGGATATAGATACCTATATGTTTAAAGAGGATATAGATTCCGATATGTTTAAAGACGATATAGATTCCTATATGTTTAAAGAGGATATAGATTCCGAAATGTTTAAAGAGGATATAGATACCTATATGTTTAAAGAGGATATAGATTCCTATGTGTTTAAGGAACATATAGATTGCTATATGTTTAAAGTGGATATAGATTCCGATATGTTTAAAGAGTATATAGATTCCGATATGTTTAAAGAGGATATAGATTCCTATATGTTATAAGGGGATATAGATTCCTATATGTTAAAAGAGGATATAGATTCCTATGTGTTTAAAGGGGATATAGATGGCTATATGTTTAAAGAGGATATAGATTCCTATGTGTTTAAAGAGGATATAGATTCCTATATGTTTAAAGGGGATATAGATTCCTATATGTTTAAAGAGGATATAGATTCCTATATGTTTAAAGAGGATATAGATTCCGAAATAGGAGTGTTAGAGGAAAGGATGTAGAGATGGATAGTGGATAGATCAAGGCAACTGGAGATGTCGATTGACGTTACACTTGAATAGTTGGAGATCATAGTCATCAGGGAAACAGGAATGAGGAAGGGAGTTCCATAGGCGTGAGGTGCGAGATATGAAACCACTGGAGTAGAAGAGACGTCTACATTTAACAGTTTCAACAGTGAAAGGGTGGGAACGGAATGCTAGCCTTGTAGGACGCTTATATATATATATATATATATATATATATATATATATATATATATATATATATATATGTGTGTGTGTGTGTGTGTGTGTGTGTGTGTGTGTGTGTGTGTGTGTGTGTATGTATTATTTTCAGACAGTGTATACCCGTAAAGAAAGAAAAGGAATAAAAATTCAAGTGTGTGTGTTTTATTGTTTTATATTTATTTAGTTTCGTTTACCGGTCTGAATATTCGAGAAATCTTACTAATTAGTTTATGGACCCTTCGGCATGATTCGAACCAGGTAAGAGAATCTTCGTTTAGTTTCCGAGGTGACTAGGCGGGCTGAGATACGAAAGACTTAGCAGATTATGTCCTACTGAATGGTGCTTTAAGTGGAATTCTTCTGTGCGTGCGTCTGTTTAATTGTGTGTGGGTGTTTAAGAGAATACGGAAAAATCATGCATTGTCACGTTTAACTGATGAATCGGCGTCATCAGAAAAATAATAGTATTTCAGAAGAATTAAGTCGACATTATTGAGATAAAACCTGATTAACATTAAGATGCTATAAACATACTTTTTTCTCTAAGTGCATAGTGAGAGATATCAGATTCTATGACAGGACAAAGCCAATTTATTTACTTGACAAACATATTACATGTCAGGTCAAACAAGTGGACTCTTTCCAAGTATATCTCGGGTGCTAGAGATACTGTTTTTGATGTTATCATTATTATTATTTATTATTATTATTATCTATTTTTACTCTTTTTTTACTACATAAGCATTATTTTTATTTGCATTTTTATTTTAATTCTGACTTTTGGTTTGGCTTTTAATATTATGATTATTATGATAACTGTTATTATTTATTTTACATTTATTATTATTTTATCACTACAAAACTTTAAATTTTTATTAATTTGTCGCTAATGTTAAGTAAAAACAAAAAATGGAGTTAACTACTTTATCCTTAAATCTTATTTTAATAACAGCGTCCATTTTTAACGAAAACTAAAATTGGAACTAGAATTTGTAAAAGTTATTATTTTCAATCTAATATGCAAGTTTGAGCCTAAATTCAAATTCAAGATTAGATTATAATACAATTAAATATTTACCTACAATTATAACCCACCCAAACAACAACGTATCTCGCGAAACCAAGAAATATTAAACAAACGGTGTTTTCCAAACGGTATAAATTGAGCTCAGTCCCTCATGACGTCCTTGTACCTTTGATGTAGGCTCTTATGCATATTTATTAATATATACTAATAGCTCCGTTATTTACAACTGAGCATTGTTTGTTTTTCTTACACCATATATATATATATATATAATTAAGTAATACATCGAGTCTGAAACCTCAACAGAATGCAGAAAGCACTGGACGGCTGTTTCGTCCTATATTTGGGACTCCATCAACAGTGCGCATCCACTACCGAGAATTGAAACCCGGACAGTTAGGTTATCAAGCA
>OZ038506.1:27815858-27818358 GCA_964036315.1 Acanthosepion esculentum | reverse complement strand
TCTATTTTTTCTTGTTAACACGAGCTTTGCTTCGAAAATTGTGCCAATACTTTTCGTATTTTGTTATGTAATTTTCTTTTCTGGGGACGTGAAACAGCATTATAATTTTTATTGTAAAAAGGCATATTTCATTTTCTTTGATAATTTACATACATCTAATTAGTCATCATTTGGCACACAACACACTTAATTTGTGTAACTCATTTGTGTAACTCATTTATTGTGTTAACAATAAATTTATCGTCTGCTTTCAAACTCGGTTTGTATTGTCTTTCTTTATGCGCTCATATAAATTAAATGTTACTTCAAACATTTGTTTGAACTATTTTTTTTCGTAGATTTTTTAACGTATAAAAAGCCTATACGGTTATCCATTGCATCACCGAAAATTCCAAAGGTCGGACGGTAGGAAAAAGACTAAATGAAAATCACAAGTAGCAATGAAATGTAGTGATTCATCAGTGGAGTCAATCTCAGGTTCGATTTACAAGCATAGATGAATCACAAATAATGACAGAATTTATGGTCTGGAGCCCCTTCTGTTTGCCTCGGGGTTCTTGATAAGATCCAGAGACGGATATGCAATGTAATTGGCCCTGATCTGGCATCTCGTCTGTAGTCGCTCTCTCACATACGTTCCGTCGCCTCTCACTGTCTTTTATACAAATACTTTCATGGTAATTGCTCCGATGAGCTGCTCTCGCTGGTTCTCGGCCTTCGGGAATTCAAGCGTCCTACGAGGCTGGCATCCCCCTCTCACCCTCTTACTGTTGAAACTGTTAAATGTAGCCGTCTCTTCTACTCCAATAGCTTCATATCGCGCACCTCTCGCCTGTGGAACTCCCTTCCCTATTCCTGTTTCCCTGATGGCTATAATCTCCAACTCTTCAAATGTAATGTCAATCGACATCTCCAGTTGCCTTGATCTATCCACTTTCTCCTCATCCTTTCCTCTATCACTCCTATCTGCTCCAAATCCTCTGTAATCCGTTGCGTGCTAGTGGATTACCGCTTTACTTGGGGTGAAATGCTTAAAACTAAAACTAAAAATCCCTAAATATCTAGGATTATTTAGTCCCCGAAATATTGTCAAACGTAATCGGATTTGGAACTTTTTTAAAAACTTCAACACTAGCAAGAAAGTAATCTAGATTCGCTTGACAAAGGAAAGACTCTGTTGTAGAGCGACTCCAATATCAGATATAGACAAAATGGAGACAGAGATTGTCCGACCAATCCTAGAGAAGCAAAAGAGAGATTATTATTAATGTAGGTCTCTGAAAACTATCACATGGACATAACAACATTGTATATCTTTTTTTTCTTTTTTTTTTTTTCAACTTGTACAAGGCCCGGGGCCACTCGAGGTAGAAGGTTGCGTTAAACCGTAGACTTAAAGATAGGATGGGAAGTTAACTCTAGACTAGAACAGGTTAAGATTGCAGTGATCGATGGAATACGGAGGGAATGTGTGTGGTTTGTTCTAATACAAGTGGCAGGTTGTTCTTAGATCTGGCGGAACTAAGGAATGTTTCGTCCGAGCACTTTCAAAGGAGTAGAGACAGAGCAGTGAGAAGCTCGCCATATCACGCCTGTGAGAGAAAGGTTGGTTAGTGGAAAATAATTCGTCTCCCATAAGGACTCGGAGACGCCTTTGAAGCCTATCAAAACTGGAAATTGTGGACTGGGCGACTCCCGCTCAAATATGACAACAGCAATGCATTTGGTAAGGACACATGGCACAGTGGATAAAGGCGTTGGTTAGATCGAGTGACAGGACCCAAAGAGCGTGAGTTCAATACCCGGTTAAGGCAGTGGAGAACTTGGAGAGGGGAATTAACAGGAGATAACTGATAACTGACATCCATTAAACATGGAACGTGGAACTAGAACAGGCTTGGGTGATCAGGTCTATTTCGATTCATTACAGTCTCAGCAATTTTTTTCCACAGTAGATTGTCATTTCTTTCTGTGGTAGACTGGTTACAAAACAAGGCTGAAGGATCTAGTTTGGTGGATAAGAGATGGATTCATACCTTTCTGAAGCAAAAGTTAATGTAATGAACCCGACTGGAATTCGAACTCGGCTCTTCAGTTCCTCATTCCTAGTCGTTATCCATTGCACCTCACTGCGAATCGATAAATATATCATAACTATAAATTAATAAATAGATTATTTTACCCATAAATATAGCATATCTAAAACTATATTTTATAATATATATCTATCTATCTATCTATCTATCTATCTATCTATCTATCTAAAAATTGCCCAAGATTTGAATATTTTAGTATGCTGTTCCTTGATCTAAGCTTTCGGCTCATAGGAGCCATATTCAGAGTGGTTATACGGAGGGGACATTTAAACAAAGATATTCACCATCAAAGATGATATTCTGCTATATGTCAAACTGTTCGTTGAAGATGAGGGTCGTGCCGCGTGTTCAACCTGAGATGAAGGAAAAAGACGTGCTCGCCGTCGATTCTTTTTTGTATCGTC
>OZ038506.1:27768358-27810858 GCA_964036315.1 Acanthosepion esculentum | reverse complement strand
TGTAAAAAATGTTATCAAGTTTAATGTACCTAGTTTTAAGTATAGCTAAAATAACTAATGTGATTTCAGGCATTACTGTAAATCAGTTGGCAAATGTTTTCTGTGAAGTGTAAAATCGTATTAGCCTTTGTATTGCTAATGATGGAGGACATGTGGAAATTAAAATAAATTTTCAAAAAGCCTTAATTAAAATTAAAAGAATTAAAAAAAACAATTCGAATATTTTCATCAGAAGAGCCGATAAAACTTATATACAAAGTGTCCATAAAGTTCGTGCGCACTTTAAAAAAATTATAACTTTATTTGTATTTGCAATAGAAATAATCTGTAAAGAAAATCTTATAAAGTTTAATGTACCTAGTTTGAAGTATAGTTATTGAATAATTCTTTACCACAAAATTTCCAACATTTTTTAGATAAGTAAAAAAACATTTTCTTTTTTCCATAATTAATTTGATCCATGGCTTCAACTGAGGTAAAAGTAAACTGTGTCCTTTGGTGCGCTGAACTGAACTCTACTATTGCTGTACAAAGAAAGTTTAGAATTGAATACAATAAAGAACCAACTCATCGGAACACTATTGCTAAATCGATGAAAAAATTTAAAGAGACACTCTCCGTCCATGATAAGCCACGGACTGCAAAATCGTATTACCCTTTGTAGTGCTAATGATGGAGGACATGTGGAAACTTAAATAAAATTTCAATAAAACCTTAAGAAATATAGATTTACTTCTTTTTAATCCTTTTTACAAATTATTTCTATCGCAAATACAAATAAAGTTATAAATTTTTTAAAGTGCGCACGAACTTTATGGACACACTGTATATATTATGCTATTTTCTATAAAGTTCGTCATACTAAAACATTCGCATTTTGGAGAATCGATTGTAAATTGCAACAACTACGTATTGCAATTTTCTATCATTGTTAGTTCATCAAGAAAATCAAATCAAATACGTTTCTTTATTCGAGGCACACGTTTTTACTTCTCAGGCAAACACAGACGCACGCACATGCACCCTCAAACATAAACATGCATACACATCAAAGGGCACACACGGAGAGACATGTATACATTCTCTGTGCTATAAAATATGGAAGCTTTCAATTTCCAACCGGTATCGTCCAATTTTAAGTTTGTATAAAATTGTTAATATTAAGTAAAAAATATGCACCTGTTTAATAAACGTTTAGTGTCAGCCATATCTATCTATCTATCTATCTATCTATCTATCTATCGCTGTCGATTCTGACCCAAGTCTTTTTGTCTGTTACTTCCTCCTTTCTTTCCTTTCTCTCTCTTTCATATATATATATATATATATATATATATATATATATATATATATATATATATATATATATATCGCATATATTTTGTTCAGTTTTATCGTTTCTAACATAACTCTCTTTATGTAGTTGTCTGTTACCTTTCTATCTATCTATCTATCTATCTAGATCAGGCTGTTCTGACATAACTCCCTTTGTCCAGTTTTCTTTTACTTTCCACCTCCTTCTATCTCTCTGTATACACACACACACACACACACACACACACACACATACACACACACACACACACACACACACATATATATATATATATATATATATATATATATATATATATATTGTAGTCAGTTCAGATCTAACTTCATTCGTCCAGTTATCTGTTACTCCCCACATTTCTATCTATTTATCTATCTATCTAGCTAGCTAGCTAGTTAGCTAGCTATTTATCTATCAATCTTGATCGGTTTTTATCTCTCCCTCCATCTCTCTCTGTCAACATTGTTCTCTTCATATCTATCGATCGATCGATCGAGCAATCTATCGCTGAACTGCTACTCAAGTTTCGTCGAAGTTGATTATGGATTTGATTACTAGACATTGCTCATTCATGCCGCAGCTCCCTTCAAATATTATATTTAGCATGTGTGACATTTCAACCGGAATTTTATTTCAGAGAAAGGAGACATAATCATAGAATGGGGGACATGAGGATGATCTTAGCGGGTAGCGAATGGTAGTCAATATTTGTGGAACCAGGGACAACTATTGACGTTTTGCTTTGTCACGCTTTTGAACATAAAGTCGTTGTTCATCTAAATATGTTCCTTCAGACTCTTATAAATCGCTATAAATTTGCTGTTTTTATCTTCCATACAGTTTAACCTAAGATAGCATTCTTGTACGTTAATAAGAAAAGGAATGTATAAACGTACCGACATTGATGTTTCTGACAACTTGACTAGCAAATTTTGACAGGGGTGATTTTCGTGACTTCCACTGCGTCAAATCAGGTATCATCTCAAAGTCATATCTAAATTGCTTTATTCTTGTTTATGACCTCAGTGGATTAACATTGGTTCCCTTGCAAAATGGAATATTGCAGCAATGGTTGGTCTAGAGCTGAGGTTATATATTATTGTCCAATTGTTAGATTAAGATTTGAACCGTTGTATCGGAGAAATGATTAAAGATATATTACTGGAATTCTCCGAGGTTTTTATAACACTATTGGACTCTATTTTGAACTATAAGAATGTATTTGAAGTGACGATCCCTGTTCTTGTTGTGACCTCCTTATACAGTTTTCCTCTCTACTGTTTCTCGTCCAGAGTATGACGATAAACTACATCCGCGTCATGGGTATGACGATAAACTACATCCGCGTCCTGGGTATGACGATAAATTACGTCCAAACAGCAAGGCCTCTGATAATACGTTTTTGAAAAAATAATGTTGCCAGCTGTACGTTTTTTTGTAAAAATATTACCAGCTATACGTTTTTTTTTTGTTGAAAGAATAGTGTCGCCGGCTAGAGGTTTTTGAAAAAATAATATTACCAACTACATGTTTTTGAAAAAATATTACCAGCTATACGTTTTTGAAATAATAATGTTACCAACTATGCGTTTTTGAAAAACTAATATTACCAGCTATACGTTTTTGAAAAAATAATATTACCAGCTATACGTTTTTGAAAAAATAATATTACCAGCTATACGTTTTTGAAAAACTAATATTACCAGCTATACGTTTTTGAAAAAATAATATTACCAGCTATACGTTTTTGAAAAACTAATATTACCAGCTATACGTTTTTGAAAAAATAATATTACCAGCTATACGTTTTTGAAAAAATAATATTACCAGCTATACATTTTTGAGGAAAAAAATATTAACAGAAAGAGATTTTTGACAAAAGAACAATATTACCAGGAAAGAAAAAGTTGTCGGCATTAAATGACCCACTGAGATTGATATGCCGTAAATCAAAACAAAGCTATTTACTGTTTCTTCTTTTTTTAAATTATTGTTATAGGGGAGGAGCCTATTGACAGTTGGTTTCACAGTTGGCGTGACTAAAGACCAAATGAAAACGTTTAATTTACCGACACGTTTCGTCATCTGATGGACTTTGTCAGAGAAAATATAAGGATAGAAAGCTTTCGTTTTGCAATAAGTATTTATAAACTGGATTAAAAGTATCGTTACGTTTTCAATTTTTTTGTGATGTCACCGAATACTCGTTGTCACCCTCGCAAAGCTCGTTGTAGTAGAGACTTTGTAATCGCAGATACAACTATAGTACGCCGTTGAACAACGCTGGTGTCAGACGCCTTTGAATAACAATCGCACTAATAGTACTTGCTCGAACAGCAACCACAGAATAGTGATCCGAAGAGAGAAATAGTATAGAAAATAGATTAGAGAATAGCTGTCCGTATAATAATAGAGGAAAGACTAGAAATGCAGAACATTTAGAGGCTATGCAACTTCTTATATATGCGTTTCCTCTATGGCTACGTGTCCTACTTTATTCAATAATGGGATAGCCCATCTTTGCTCACTGGCGATCTCTGTTCAAACTCAAGTGTCGGCATCGACAGTTTATTCATATATAACACTTTCAAATCTAAGTGCGCTCAAGATATTCCACTGGACAACTATAAACATTAAAGTAAACTATGGAGCGTGCTAAGGGAGGTAATTTGACACGTTGGCTCTCACACGACCCACGGGAGGGTCGCCGTGGATATCTTCAAGGACCAAACGGTTCTCCAGAAAGGTTGCTTTCTAATTTCTTTTCTATTATTGGAGTGGGGTACTATGATTGATTGCTTATGTGATCATGGTACACTAGAACGACATTTGATCTGAAAAACATTAAATATAGAGGGTGAGAATTAATGTCAATATAATACTTGTATATATACGGGTGGGTTGTGTAGGGCTCTTAGTTGTAAAATGGACACATGTACGGTGGGTCGTGGGTAATAAATACTACCAATAATATCCTTGCCCCATGTATGTAATATTATTGAAATATAAATCGCTTGTACCAATGTGAATTAACATATAGTGTTGGGATCCTTGGACTGCAAGGAAAATGAGACTTGGGAGACAACGTGTAAATGAATAAGAAAATAATGTGAGTAAATGTTGTTGAATTTCTAATGTAATTAGTATTTATTATTTAATTTTAATTTGATAAATTATTTATGTATTTATATATCTTAAAAAAAAACAGAAGTTTTAGATTTGTTTGTTTATCTTTTATTTCTTTAACACGAGTACACTAACCATCAGTTAAAGTTACACCACAACGAGCCATGGATATATCATACCCGATTTTGAAAATGTGAAAAAAATATTAAATATAAATTTTTATTTGAAATATTTTATATGCAGACACTTCAAACTTCGTACTTTGAGTTAAAATTAATAGGAAATGACAGACGTGTTATTTAGGTAAACAAAGCAGGTACTGAAAATTGTAATTAAAAATATAAAAATTTGCGTTAGGTACTATATACCCATGGTTAGTGTTCTAGGGTTAATACGTTTATGGCCATATCTGTTGTTTTGGGAAAGAGGTATGTCTTTTAGAAAAGGAGATATTAGGATCACGGTCTCAGATTTACATTTTGGCAAGATTCAATAGCGACACACTTAATATTGTTCTGTCAATGTAAGTTACGTTTTCTTTTAATAAGAGTGGCACTGTTGCTGAACTTATTTCTATTGACGACTAATGCATTTAATTAATTCTTATGTATAAGATCAGTTGTGTGTGTGTGGGTGTATGTGCAAGACTGTTTATGAAATGACTAAAAAAGAGAAAGCTGACACTGTTCCTAAGATCTCCAGGATTGACCGAGAATATTTTAGCACACTGAGACCATTTCAAAATTCCGGAGGCTTTATGGCGAAATCAAGAAGAAAATAGAAAGCTCGTATTGCATTTTGGTGATTCAGTAATAGAGAACAAAAGATTGAAGCAAATAACCAAACAATGTTCATTGGTATGGAATAAAGCGTCGTGGGACATAGTGTAAAGCTTGAAGAAAATGAGCAGATAATATTTGCAAACATAGAGTTAAAATGGCTTCCTGTTAAATTTCGTAATAATCTCAGACGATTTCATTATCTATCTATGTATATATCTATCTGTATCAGTCGGATTCCTTATCTATCTATGTATATATCTATATATTTCAGTCGGATTCCTTATCTATCTTTCTATATATCTATCTGTTTCAGTAGGTTTCATTATCTATCTATCTATCTATCTATCTATCTATCTATTTCAGTCCGTTTCATTATCTATCTATCTATCTATCTATCTATCTATCTATCTATCTATCTCTTTATGTATCTATCTCAGTCAGTTTCATTATCTATCTATCTATCTATCTCAGTTCGTTTCATTATCTATCTATTTTAGTCGATTTCATCTATCTATCTATCTATATATATATATATATATATATATATATATATCAGTCTGTTTCTTTATCTATCTGTCTATATATTTATCTATCTACCTCAGTATGTTTCATTATTTATCTATCTCAGTCTGTGACATTATCTCTCTCTCTCTCTCTCTCTCTCTCTCTATATATATATATATATATATATATATATATATATATATATATATATATATATATGACAGCATAAAGTGACATGTGTCTCTCTAGAGTTTTCCTTTTAGTCGGAACATTTCGAAAGTGATCAATATTTTTTTATCTTTCTGTGTCGAACTGAAACAAAATGTTAAATAAAATGTGAAGTCAAAAAAGTATAAAAACTCTGAACAGAAAAAGCGAAATCTATTTCTAGAAACAGATCTGAAGTTATCGTCTCCATTTGATATAACGAACTATAGCCAAAGAATATTTTCGCGTCTCAAAACGACATAGACGAAAAAAATAAAAATAAAAAAAAAAATTTAAAGAAAGGAAAAAAAATGTCAGAATGCCAGTTAAAGAAATTAAGCCCCAACAAAATATTTTAACCTTATCTTCGCACAATAAAAACAAGAGACTAAATCACTCAGACCTAAAATGACGTCTTATTCAACTCCGGATTTCATCTATTGACATCGTCGCGTAAGTGTCTATCTCTGTTCTGTTTTTTTTTTAAAACTGAGCTTAGTTACTTTTCTTAACGATATGAGAGACTCTGAATCTTTCCATCTAGGGTGGAACGCTTATATATCTACTAGGAATCCGGATGTACCACGTGCATATATACTGTGCCGCCTGCCTGTTTGCATGTCGGTGTGTGTGTGTGGAAAATTCTGAAATCCACTGAATGTACAATCTGAACCTGATGGATAAGAGAGAACTTTCTAGGTCAACGCATAGTCGAACCGAGCTTCTATAATAATCGGTTGTGACACCGAGTTCTTCTCTATTTTTTCATATCTCGTCGCATTAACCCCAGTCATACTGGATAATCATAGATCAGTATCTATTAGGTTCTCCACAGTTCCTTATTTTTTTTTTTTTATCTGTGAATTTCCTTGATTTCTTCGGGAAGATAATGCAATGGCAGCGGTAGTATTCGGCCCGGTTTTGGGATAAGCATCCCTTTATCTAGTCTGGGTTCTACTCAGCCCTACTATGTAATCCATCTATGGAGAAGGGGTGGCGTCATGTCATTACCAAAGGCATAAGTGCGGCATTAGTGCAACTGACTGTGCTGATATATGAATTTGGTTCACTGAATCCAACTTTTGCGCCGATAACCGCTACTCTACCAACGCACTAAATCAAATTTAACAAAAACAATATATTCATACCAATACCTGGAGAAATTACTATACGAAAGGTTGTGATTTAATTAACAAACTTGATTTTGTTACACCGAATAATATATCGATTCCGTGTGTTCAATTCAAAACACCAGAAAAATCAATCGGAACGAGGCAAACTAGGTGAAAACAATTTATTCAGAAAGGATTTTTAAACATGTCTTTTGCTAATTCAAAATATTTAATTTTGTTTTATTCATTATGTCTTCAGTCCTGGTTATGACGATAAACTACATCCGGCAGCAAGGCCCCTGATCGGGATATTGGTGGTTTTGAAAAGCGTGAGCTCACCTCTTAATTGATTTTGTTCCCTGGCTCACCATGACCCGGGGTAGTAGCACCTGTTGAGGCTTGGGCTAGTGTGAACCATTAAACACTATGAAAATATAAAAATACATTTTTATAGTAAAAATACATTTTTATAGTAAAAATACAAGTAATACATTTTTATATAAAAATGACCAACTATACATTTTTAAAGAAGAATTACCAACATTACATTTTGTAGAAAAATGTCCAACAATATATTTTATCTGTAGTTGAAGTCATAAAACTGTATTCAAAATATGTAGATTTCGGTGTTAAATAAGCCATAGAGGTTGATAGGCCGCTAAAAAAATCAAACAGTCAACCAATCATCATGTCTTCCTTCTTGTTTTAAGTTGTAGATTTTTCTAAGTCTTTTTTGTTATATTCCGTGCTAATAGGAATATATACTTGAAAAACACGGTTGAATAAATAAATAAAGGTTTATTGTAAAAACCAATACAATAAGAATAAACGTAACAGTTATGCGCACGGTCGTCGCAAGTAAATCCAGTCGTGAGTGCTACTATTGGAAGGTCGGTAGTTCTCGCGTAAGTCTGAGTCGTACTCAACAGATCCTAGCTAGACAATATTTACCAGCCTCTCCACGAGATAAGATGTGGCACAAGGCCGAGTTGAATGTGGGGCAATCCGAGCCCGTAGGTTCAGCAAAAAATTCCCCGTAACCCCGCATAAACGGGTTCGGGTCTGTCTACCTCCCCGGACGAGACTCTGCACTTCGGTATAGCCTCGTCCGGGTTCCTCTCTGCCCGAACGCAGAGAGTACGAAAACAGCTAAGTGATGAGTAACAGATTCCACCCAGACAGTATTTACTAGCCCCGAACGAGGGTAGATGTGGCACAAGGCCGAGTTTAACGTGGGACATCCAATTCCTTGGGCTCGGCCAAAAATTCCCCGTAGAACTCGAATAAACGGGATCGCGTCGGTCTACCTCCCCGAATGAAACTCGGCATAGCCTCGTCTGAGTTCCTCTCTGCCCGAACGCAGAGTTCGACCGTATAGCTGAAAAGATTTCAGCTAGACAATATTTACTACCCCCACACGAGGGTAGATGTGGCACAAGGCCGAGTTCAGCGTGGATCATCCGAGCCCGTAGGCTCACCAAAATATCCCCGTAGATCCCGTAGAAACGGGATCGGGTCGGTCTACCTCCTCGAACGAGGCTCTACTCTTCGGCATACCCTCGTCCGGGCTCCTCTCTGTCTGAACGCAGATAGTTCGACCGTATAGCTGAAAAGATTTCTGCTGGTCTCTGTAGTCCGTTGACTTATAGATGCTCATAGATAGTTACTCCCTATAGTGTAGTCACTCGGGGGTGACAGGTTATTCCAATACATCATTTTTGGCCAGACTAGTTCCTGACAAGAGAAGACTTAACAAATATGAGGAATTAAAAAATGGAATAAATTATCTGTAACTCAATCTTGCAAAACAAATGAAAACTCTAATCATACTGACAGCAGATGGACTATATCACACCTCAACCATAGAGTTTTAAATGAAACCAGAAAGGTTTGGTTTGTTTATTTTACAGCATATCAAACTCAATAGGTTATTTAATGCCGGCATAATTTTTATTACTGATAATATTTTTTCAAAAGGTATTTCTGGTAAAATATATTGTTGGTAGTATATACTTTTTCTAAGTGTATTGCTAGTAATAATGTTTTTTCCAAAAATGTATTGCTGGTAATAATGTTTTTTCCAAAAATGTATTGCTGGTAATAATGTTTTTTTCCAAAAATGTATTGCTAGTAATAATGTTTTTTCCAAAAATGTATTGCTGGTAATAATGTTTTTTCCAAAAATGTATTGCTGGTAATAATGCTTTTTTTCCAAAAATGTATTGCTGGTAATGATGTTTTTTCCAACAATGTATTGCTGGTAATAATGTTTTTTTCCAAAAATGTATTCCTGGCAATAATTTTTTCCAAAAATATATTGCTGGTAATAATGTTTTTTCCAAAAATGTATTGCTGGTAATAATGTTTGTTTTCAAAAATGTATTGCTGGTAATAATGTTTTTTTATTCCCAAAAATTGTATTGCTGGTAATAATGTTTTTGTCCAAAAATGTTTTGCTGGTAATAATGGTTTTTCCAAAAATGTATTGCTGGTAATAATGTTTGTTTTCCAAAAATGCATTCCTGGCAATAATGTTTTTCCAAAAAGGTATTGCTGGTAATAGTGTTTTTTCTAAAAATGTATTGCTGGTAATAATCTTTTTTTTACCCAAAATGTATTGCTGATAATAATGTTTTTTCCAAAAATATATTGCTGGTAATAATGTTTTTTTCAAAAATTTATTACTGGTAATAATGTTTTTTTCCAAAAATGTATTGCCTCTAATAATGTTTTTCCGAAAATGTATTGCTGGTAATAATGCTTTTTTTCCAAAAATGTATTGCTCGTAATAACGTTTTTTCCAAAAATGTATTGCTGGTTATAAGTGTTTTTTCCAAAAATGTATTGCTGGTAATAATGTTTTTTTCCAAAAATGTATTGCTGGCAATAATTTTTTCCAAAAATGTATTGCTGGTAATAATGTTTTTTTTCCAAAAATTTATTTCTGGTAATAATGTTATTTCCAAAAATGTATTGCTGGTAATAATGTTTGTTTTCAAAAATGTATTGCTGGTAATAATGTTTTTGTCCAAAAATATTTTGCTGGTAATAATGTTTTTTTTTCCAAAAATGTATTGCTGGTAATAATGTTTGTTTCCAAAAATGTATTGCTGGTAATAATGTTTTTTTTCAAAAAATGTATTGCTGGTAATAATAATTTTTTTCCAAAAATGTATTGCTGGTAGTATTTTCCTTCTCAAAAATGTACGGCTGTTAATAAATTTAAAAAAAAAAGAAAAATTATTGATATTAAAATCCATTTTTATACTTTCATACGGCTTTGACACCTATTTACCCATAGCTAGGATCGTGACAGATGCTATCACTCCGTGTCGAGGTGAACATGGGAACATCAGCAATTAAAAGGTTGTTCCACGCTCCTCAAAACCTCCTGATCAAAGGCTTTGTTGTCGCATGAAGTTTATCGTCTTATGCATAACGGGAAACCAATTCGAAAGTGACATCTAAAATTATAGTGACGCATAATGAAGAAGCGGCAACGACGAAGTTTTTAGGAAAATAGAAACAAAAATACGTTTATACTTGGAATCACAATGAGACAATTAATGAAAAAAGACGGCTTGGAGTATATGACACCCACACGATATAGTGAATGCAAAAAGGGACAGGTGATTTACATGGTGAGCTTTTCTGAATTGATTGCAGAAAGGTTTGTGGAAGGTGTTGCAAAAACACAAATATTACTAAGAGCTACAAACGTTAGTTAAAAGTACTCATTTTTACTTCGGGAAGCTCGCTGGGTATTCTGTTACTTAAATTTGGTCATTTTTTAAAACTGGTGTTCAACTACACTATTTACATTATTCGAACTATTGTCCTCATCTTTGTCGCCATATTTATTACAACGTTTCAGCCGTTGTCCGTTCCGGCCGTTGTCCGTTCCGGCCTCCTTCAGGTGGTTGGAATGTCGAACTGAACTCTTTATTTCGCTCAGTGGGGTAGAGTGTTCTAGTTCCACGTGCCATGTTTAATGGATATCAGTTATCTCCTGTTAATTCCCTTCTGAAAGTTCTCCACTGTCTTAACCAGGTATTGAACTCACACTCCTTGGGTCCTGTCACTGGATCTAACTAACGCCTTTATCCACTGTGCCATGTATAAAGTAACATGTGTTTCTCTTGAGTTTTCCTTTTAGTTTGCATATTTGGAAAGTGATCAATATATTTTTATCTTTCTGTGTCGAAATGAAAGAAAATGGTAAATAGAAGTGAGGGAGAAAATCAAAGGTAAAAAAAGTGTAAACTTTGGACAGAAATGGCGAAATATATTTCTAGAAACAGATCTGAAGTTAGCGTATCTATTTGATATAACGATCTCAATCCAAAACAAGGAATGAATAAAAAATATGTCAGAATGTCATTTAAAGAAATTAAACAGCTTCAAAATATTGTAACGTTATCTTTGCACAATAAGAACAAGAGGCTAAGTCACTCATACCTAAAATGATGTCTTCTTCATCTCCGTATTTCATGTATTGACATCGTCGCATAAGTGTCTATCGCTGTGTCCAAGTGATGGAAGCCAAGTTTTTAGAACTATCTCGCCTGTGGAACTCCCTTCCTTATTCCTGACAACTATAATCTCCAACTATTCAAATGTAACGTCAATCGACATCTCCAGTTGCCTTGATCTATCCACTATCCTTCTCCTCATCCTTTCCTCTTTCACTCCTATCTGCTCTCGCTCCAAATCTTCTGTAACCCCTTGCCTTGATCTATCCACTATCATTCTCCACATCCTTTCCTCCAACACTCCTATCTGCTCTCGCTCCAAATCTTCTGTAACCACTGGCGTGCTAGTGGCTTTCAACCTTGCTTGCGGTGAAAATCTTTAAAAAAAAATGAACATTGAAGTCAACACTTAGAGGCCACAGGCTGTTTCATGCTAGACGCAATCGTCAGGCCTGACGATTGATTCTAGCATGAAACAGCCTTTTGCCTTTAAGTGTTGACTTCAATGTTCACTTATATATTTACATACGCTCTACCTCTGATATTGAGCACTTTATCCCATAAATATAGCACACATTAAGACTATATTTATTTACACACACACACACACACACACACACACACACACACACACACACACACACACACACACATATATATATATATATATATATATATATATATATATATATATATATATATAGGGTGCGGTGGTAAATTGTCGCCATTTTATATTTTTAATTCCGCCCGTGTGCATTATTTTTTATTTTGTTGAAAGCATAGTATAGTAGTGTCAGTTGTGTACCATCTGTGAGAAAAAGAGTGCTATGATGCAATTCACTTTGCCAGAAATTTGGAAACGGCATTCTGTACTGCTTGGCATTCGCGCCAGAAGCTACAGGTCCAACATTACAGAGTCTTTGAGTGTCAATCTGAGAACAGTACAAAGGATTCGGAAGCAGTTGGATAATTCTAATGGTGATTACGAAGGTAATACATCTCATTAAACTGACTCTGACTTTTTTTTATAAGAAAAGAACTGGTAATGGCCTCAGACTCAACACAGAGGTCTACATCAAGTGTCTTGAGGGGGTAGTCCTGTTCTGAATAAAGAGAATGGTATATATATATGTATATATATATATATATATGGCAACAGGACACTGCACCGTCCAACACAAGCAAGAGTAACCAGTCATGGCGGTCATACAATTTCTGCGACCATATTACGTAACCACCTAACTCCCCAGATAACAACAAATATAATTATTATGTTTCGAACACAGCTGAGCGTGAGACCTACAAAATTTCTTGTAAAACCAAAGATAAACGAAGGACAAGGATTATGGCAGCATTCACTAGTTGAAACAAGGAAACCGTCCAGAATAGTGGCAGTAGATTCCGAAGTCGTATGGAGGCCGTGGCTGAAGACAATGGTAATTTTATTGAATAAATTTACTTTTTAATCTTTCAAGACATTTTTGTAATCTTGGTAAATATACCTGTTAAAATGATATGTCAGTGTTATTTTCATTTAATGTAGACGAAAATGTATACATCACACCCTATATATATATATTAGATTTCGAAAAATATCAGAATCGGGGTTTATTTATAAATTCTGGCTCGGGTCTTTCATTTACTTTCAGAGACATGCCAAAGTTGCAGTAGCCGTGTCAAAAATAATTCAAATGCAGCAAAGAGGAGGATAATAGTTTGAGTTGAAAACATCTAATTAGTATACACCCTTATGCAAATTAATTGAAAAAGTGGCAACAACAGCGGTAGAAATGATATGATAATAGCAGCAAAGAGGGGGATAATAGTTTGAGTTGAAAACATCTAATTAGTATACACCCTTATGCAAATTAATTGAAAAAGTGGCAACAACAGCGGTAGAAATGATATGATAATAGCAGCAAAGAGGGGGATAAAAGTTTGAGTTGAAAACATCTAATTAGTATACACCCTTATGCAAATTAATTGAAAAAGTGGCAACAACAGCGGTAGAAATGATATGATAATAGAAGCAAAGAGGGGGATAATAGTTTGATTTTAAATCATATAATTAGTAAACACCATTATGAAACTTAATTGAAAGAGACGCAACAACAGCGGTCGAAATGCTATGATAATACCAGCAAAGAGGAGGATAGTAGTATGAGTTTAAATCATTTAATTAGTATACATCCTTGTGCAAATTAATTGAAACAGTCGCAACAACAACGGTCGAAATGGGCTGATAATAGCAGCAAAGACGAGGATAATAGTTTGAGTTTAAATCATCTAATTAGTATACACCATTATGCATATTAATTGGACGAACGGCAACAACAGCTGTCGAAATGATATGATAATAGCAGCAAAGAGGAGGATAATAGTTTGATTTTAAATCATATAATTAGTATACACCCATATGCAAATTAATTGAAAGAGACGCAACAACAGCGGTCGAAATGTTATGTTATAGAAGCAAAGACGTGTGTAATTGAGGGTTGATTTTAAATCATCTAATTAGTATAGACATCTTTTTCAAATTAATTGAAAGGAAGGCAAAACAGCGGTCAAACTATTGTGATAATCGCAGGAAAGATGAGGATAATAGTTTGCGTTTAAATCAACTGATTAGTATACACTCTTATCCAAATTAATTGAAAAAGCTGCAGCAACAGCGGTCGAAATGTTGTGATAATAGCAGCAAAGATGAGGATAATAGTTTTGTGCAAATTAAATGAAACAACAGCTTTGGTCTCCGTTCTTTCAATATACGGTCAGTTTTTGGCCTACTTGTGTGACAGGGTGTAATCGATTTCTATTTTTTTCTTAAGATTAGGCCATTTGCAGTGGTGTGTATCTATATGAAACTATTTTCGTTGTGTATGATGAAATTTGTTTGGCCTCGAAAAATATTACTTCATCCATGATGCTTCAGATTTTCATCACGCCCAGGCACTATTGTCTCGACAGTCGATTATTTGTCCTGCGGTCATTGTCTGTGATAGATGTTACTCCAAGTAAGCGTACGAATATTTAATGCTGCCCGAACACAATGACAAGCCTTACCAGTTAGCAAATAAATGTACTATAACCCGGACTCTCTTCTGATTTAAATCCAATCGAGAATCTGTGGTCAATCTGCAAGGAAAATCTTCGTGGAATGGACATACGAAGTACTAACATGTTAACTGGGTCATGTTTCATTGGAAAAATACGAAAAATATTAAATAACAATAGAATTATTTGTTTTGTTTCAATTAATTTGCACAGTGTTGAATATGCATCTCTTTCAAGGTGGGAATGGATTTTAGCATGGCTAAATGACGCTTTTAATTCGTAATATTTAAATAAAAATTTGAATCGAACTCTACATTGGTGCTGTTTACATTCTTCGCAAGCAGAGAAGATGACTCAAATCTCAATGCAAAAAATACACAGTCGTGACAGAATTCATGAAATTTAAATGAGATATCATAATTGTACTGTATAAACACTTAAATGCTATTAAATAATATTTGTTGAAAGTAACTTTAAATGGAGTCAGCACCAAACCTAACATTATTTGGACGCACAGATATTTTTTCATTGTTTTTGTTTTTACGTTTTGAAATGTTTCGACCTATTTATTATAGTGGCCGAGTGGCTAGAACGTTCGCATTCTGAGCATCAGACCCGGGTTCGAATTTCGCCATTGTTGATTTGTCAGGAAAGAGGCTTCCTGATGTTATTGGACTGGAAGGGTGGAAATCCATAATACAGGTTGAACCAAGCCTTGTGAGTGAAATTGGATAAGCGGAACCCTTGGGGGCTGTCGATAGCTGTGCTAGCACAAAGCCACAAGTCATCATGGCCGAGGGCTTGAGTGTGCTGGTCTTGTTCAAATTGTCGATCACGCTAGATAACATGCTCTCTCCCAGAAACTATAACTAAGGTCTGCTCATATAAACCACATGTGGGCCCTGTGGGTGTTGAAGAAACACAAATGCGCCTGTGGAAGCGTCTGAAATTAGAATTGGTTAGTCGCTCTTGTAGACGGGTATCCTCGAATACAAGTGGCCAGTTATACATTACAGTTATACTTCGGAAAGAATAAAAAGGAAATTCCATTTGCTGAACTTGTCCTGGGTAAGACGTCAAACAAAACCCGCGTCCTGGGTAAGACGATAAACTGCATCCAGCAGCAAGGACTCTGATAAGGAGGTTTTGAGGATAGTGGAACCACCTCTTAATTGCTGGTGTTCCCAGGTCGACTCTGGCCAAGTGTGGTAGCGCCTGCTAAGGTCCCATTATGGGCAAATAGTTAACTATTATCAGCAGTTCTTATTTGAAAAAAAAAAAAAACTATTACCAGCAATACAATTTTGAAGGAAAAATATTACCAGAAACAGATTTTTGACGAAACAAAATATTACCAGCAATAAAGAAAATATTGTCTAAACCAAAGAATACATATTCTATTCATACGAATATATCCTAAAAATGTTGTCGGCTTTAAATAACCCATTTTTCAGTAGTAAGTATTTTCAAGTTGTTGGTTTTAAATGGATTGAGTTAATATTTCTTTTATACTTTTCCCTTCTTCCTAAATATATCCGACGTCCGCGTCGGGGCCTTTTTCGTATTTACGTTGCCTGTTATTCGGTTGGTGTCCGTTTTTTTTTAACAGTTGTATATTAACATACAACTGTTGTATGTGTAGCTTTCTTTCGTGAAAATTTCTCTTTGGTTCGCCAGACTTGAGGTTAACACACTGGGATTTTTAGACGTCTTTAGAGTTATGGCGTGACCTTTTTTTTTCTTTTAGGTAGACGTTTCTCTTTGTGGTTTGAATATTCTTCGTCGCCCGTTGTTACGGTGTAAAACCATAGAAAGATAACACGGACTCGGATATAGGTTAAATAGTATATTCTCGGAAACGTAGTACAAAGGTAAATGTGGACAGGAGACTACTTTCTCTCACTGGTGTCCCAACACACTCATTCAGTCACTCTGTGGCTACTACTCGGTGACCCTTACTTGGTGACTCTCACTTGGTGATAGACCTTACTCAGAGTTGGTAGCCATATTATATAGGTGTGTGAGAGTCCATTTCTAGGTAGGTCCCCACAATAATAACTCACTGAGTTTGATATGCCGTAAAACAAAATAAACCAAACCAATCTAAACCAAAGAATACATATTCTATTCTTACGAATCTATCATAGAAAATGTTGTCGGCATTAAATAACCCATTGAGGTTGATATGCCGTAACACAAAATAAAGCAAACCAATCTAAACCAAAGAATAGATATTCTATTCATACGAATCTATCCTAAAAATGTAGTTGGCATTAAATAACCCATTGAGGTTGATATGCCGTAAAACAAAATAAACCAAACCAAACTAAACCAAGGAATAGATATTCTATTCTTACGAATCTATCCTAAAAATGTTGTCGGCATTAAATAACCCATTGAGGTTGATATGCCGTAAAACAAAATAAAACAAACCTATCTAAACCAAAGAATACATATTCTATTCATACGAATCTATCCTAAAAATGTTGTCGGCATTAAATAACCGATTGAGGTTGATATGCCGTAAAACAAAATAAACCAAACCAATCTAAACCAAAGAATACATATTCTATTCATACGAATCTATCCTAAAAACGTCGTCGGTATTAAATAACCTATTGAGGTTGATATACCGTAAAACAAAATAAACCAAACCAATCTAAACCAAAGAATACATATTCTATTCATACGAATCTATCCTAAAAATGTTGTCGGCATTAAATAACCGATTGAGGTTGATATGCCGTAAAACAAAATAAACCAAACCAATCTAAACCAAAGAATACATATTCTATTCATACGAATCTATCCTAAAAACGTCGTCGGTATTAAATAAATTATCGAGGTTGATATACCGTAAAAAAATAAACCAAACCAATCTAAACCAAAGAATACATATTCTATTCATACGAGTCTATCCTAAAATGTCGTCGGCATTAAATAACCCATTGAGGTTGATATGCCGTAAGACAAAATAAACCAAACCAAGCCATTTGCTGAAGATAACAAGAAACAAGTGAAATAAATTGTCATAACGTTCAAAGAAAGTTAAAATGTTCGTGTTTGCAGTACTGTCTGTGAATTTTACATAAACTCTATGTGTTGGCTTTTAAGTCCTGTTGATTGAAGGATTGTTTTTTGTAGGAACCATCGTTTTGGTCAAACATCAGGACAATCCAATATAGCTCTACATTCAGCATTAAAACTATCGAAATCAATTCTCTTGTACTTCTTCGTGCGACGCATACGTTTCACTCAGTGTTCGTTGGCTGCCATGTCATGGTATGTTCAAATCACTCAATCCTTTAAAAAAATCTTGTTTTCCTGTTAAAATTATATTTTTTATAACGACCCATATCAGTCTTTCTGTAGCTGAAAGTATAAATTTAGATATCCTCAACACGAATTTATATGCATTTAGCTGATCAACCCTATGAGTAATGACGAACAGAGTGAAATTAGTGAGTGAGAGGAATTCCTCCGAATCCTAGTATTTCTAAATCCAAGTTCATAATTCCCATGAAAAAATGTTGTAGAGAGAAGCACCTTTTTGCCTGTAAATCGCATCTTCACGCTAATTGCGGTTTCGTCAATTCCCGGGTAAATAAAAAGACACTGCTACATCCTTATACCCCTAAGATAATAATAGCTGGCCACTCGTATCTGAGGATACCCGTCTACTAAAGCGGATAGCCAATCCCTATTGGAGAGGCTCGCTCAGGCGCATTTGTATTTACTGAACACCCAAGAGCCCGTGATGATCTATACTACGTCTTACCAGTAAACTCGTCTAGCTTGATCTTCTCAACGAGAGCGAAGGAAGAAAGATATGTTCCCCCAATTACGTTTCTCCCGTTAAGGGCATTGTTATATCCATGATATAATAAGACTGTAGTTAACGGAAATGACAGGACGGAATGGCAGAAACAAAAAGAATGACAAACATGCTTTGTTCTCGAAGAGATTTTTATACCACTAAGAGTTCCGTCTACTCATTTTCACTCACAAGTTTGGGTCAACCCGTGGTATGGTTTTCAGCCATTTTCCAAAAATGTTGCACTCTGGAATCGACCTCGATCTAGTCCAATAACATGAGGAAGTCTACCAAAGCGACCATGATGAGATTTGAACCCGGGTCTCATAGTCAGCTTAGAAACCCTCAATTATGAATCTTTGCCGCGCCTTTAAAACCGTAGATATATATATATATAAAAATAAATAAATAAATAACTCCAAAATTCGCTTGACGAGGAAATGGAACTAATGTCTTTAATTTGGTAACAAAATTGAATTCAAAGGCTTTGGCTTCCATTTTCGAAACATGGTTATCACTGTGTAGCGATAAAAAACATATTTTAAATCAATTAATATAAAATATTAATGCTCTGTAAATTTACATTATTGTGTAAAAATAAAAATATCTATATGAACAACGGATTTTATATCTTACTGTTCTTTCTTTATATATATATATATATATATATATATATATATATATATATATATATATATATATATATATATATATATATACAAGTGTGGGATTGGTATATACGGAGTAAATTCCAATAACCAACAATTACTATTCTTAAAAGAGTGCTCAATACAGAGTAGAGCAGATATAATCATTTATTTGAATATTATAACATAAATATGTTATAAAATCACTACAAAAATAGCCATTTCGTTTCGTTTCGTTTTTATAAAAACCATTTATTCTACATTCAACATCATCACTTGATAAGACACTGTGATTTTATAGCATATTTATGTTATTATATTTAAATAAATGATTATATATATATATATATATATATATATATATATATATATATATATATATATATGTCTCCCATGCAGAGATAAAAACATCTCCTATATCTAGACGGCAAGGCAGAGTATAAGAAGAAACAAAAAGAAAGGATCTTATATATAATATGGATATACTCCTGTGTCTGGAGAAGCCATTTTTTAGGATCCAGACACAAACTGGTCGGATTCATCTCTGTCCCAGGCGAGAACATATTCCACGAATGTGAAACAACGATTCTTGGGTTTTTACCAACTTGAGGACTTCAAGCTGGAGTTTCTTTCTGTATCTGGGAAACGACACCATGCACTTGTAAGATGATGGAGTGGCAGATTTATCCTCTGTGCATGTCATGGGGTGTGCTGTGCTAAAGAATTCAACATTTCGCTTTGGCAGCTGTAAACGAACTGGAATTGAAACGCTGTCGTCACTGTATGGAGTGATGTCACTATGCGGCCGTCACGTGACCCATGTAATTTATTTCAAACAAAGGCAGATAATGGCCATCTGTAACCTTACAAGGTGATTTCGTTTCACAAGTGACACGTGAGATTTACCACTTATTCTGAAAGGTAACTTTCTAACGCGCCATTCTATACAGCTCACGTATGAGGATCGGAAAACTAAAGTATTTTTTACGTTAAATGTGAAAATAAAGGAAAATGCGATGCAATGTTATTTCCGTGAAGGAAGGAAAATAAGAATGAAAAAGATAAAAAAATATTTGCCGTTAATAGAGATGGTGGTAGCAATGATTATACTTCGTAAGTCCTTTGCTAGTTTAAGAAGTAGAACTTTTGACTGAGAAAATCCAAGAATGTTCTGGCAGATCTGATGTTCCAGAAATGACGGACGGTATATTGATCGATCTGTAAGTTATTTTTTTTCGAAATTTTCATTTTTGTTCAGTTCTAAACTTGTTATGCTGGGAAGTTTATTCGAAAAATTGAACCCAGTCTTCGTGTTGTCGGTGTTGTTACCACAATGTATCGGCCGAATCGTTCTATAACTTTCCTTATGGATACCATCTATCATAAGAGAAAATCTGCTTTTACAGAATAAAATGACGACCAGGAATTTGTAGCTTATATACAAACTGGTGCATTCCAAACCTGCAACGAACGACATATAGGCGATACCATGTACGCACAATCAGGTGAAGCCAATTAAGACACGGGGCTATAAATTAGAATAGCGTAAAAAACCAAGAGTTAATTCTACTCTCCGAGCATATCTTAGCATGGTCATGACTTTCATCTAAATTTAACTATAAACAGATATTTTGTTTAACTATAAACAGGTATTTCAAAAGAGATAGATAAATAGATAGATAGAGAGGAGGAGGAAAGTCTATATTCGTATTTAGACACGAAGAGAAATATATATATATATATATATATATATATATATATATATATACATATATATATATATATATATATATATATATATATTTGTGTATTTAGGCAGCAATCCTTCTTTCATGCACATTTCATTAAAAACGACTGACAAGGTGCTTTTATTTAGTTTTTTATATAATTTCTCGTGCGATCTAATAAAGTTTTTCTTTTCAGAGGATAAATTATATAAAAACTGTCCGAATGTTCTTTTTATCCGAGCGCTTTCGGCTATACATTTAGTCATTTTCAAGGATTATATTTCAACTGTTAGAATTAGAAATATAAATAGTTTGTTATATGTATGTTTTATGAAGTGATTCATTTTTTTTTGTTTCAAAACACGGTCAAGATATCATGTCCATGTTCAAAGTTAATATTATTAAGTGTTGGTTTGTTTGTTTATATTAGTAAGGCTTCCATTATTTTTAGCCATTTTTTGCAAATGGATGATGCTATTATATTAGTGTTGTCGACAAGTATATTCCGAATAGTGTCCGGTAGGTCTCCATATATATATGTATATATCTACATATATATATATATATATATATATATATATATATATATATATATATATATATATATATATATATATATATATATATATGTATATATATATATATATCTACACATATATATATGCATATATATATCTACATATATATATATATATACATATATATCTACAAATATAGCTATGTATATATATATTATATCTACATATATATCTACATATATCTCTCTATATATCTATATGTATAGCTATATATATGTATATTTATATATATTACGTACATATATATATTTACATATATATCTACATATATATATATACACACAGAATACGCATATATATATATATATATATATATATATATATATATATATATATATATATATATATATAAATAAGTGAGCATTGCAGTCAACACTCAGAGGCGACAGCCTGTAGCTGTTTCATGCTGGACGCAATCGTCAGGCGACCTGACGATTTCGTCCAGCATGAAACAGGGTGTCGCCTCTGACTGTTGAGTGCAATGTTCACTTTTATATTTATATTTACATACGCTCTATCGCTGATATTGAGCACTTTATCCCATAAATATAGCACACCTTAAAACTATATTTCTTCACACGCACACACACACACATATATATATATATATATTTATCGAGAATGATAGAGACGACTTTTATTGTTGTTTAGACACCTAGGATGTTGATTTTTAGTCTGCTCATTTCTTTTTTCACATTATCTAACTGACCGCAGTTTTTCAAAAATCCGAACGTTCCATGTCCCGGGAGCCATTTTTCGTTTGATTCCAGCCTTCTCAAGATAACGGTCCGGTGATTCATATGAATCAAGCCTTCCTTTCCCGACGAGGGATAAGCTCCGAGGAATTTTATCCCTTTTACGCCGTTTGTACTAACAGTTTCTGGATGATGTGCAATAAAAAATGTTATTTTGGGGGGGGGGAATTCTTTTTGTTTTATTTTATTTGAAACGCAAAGTCGCCATTCTGAAGGCTTTAAATGAGGGTTTCTCACTGTAGCATCTCAAGTCCTCCGCAAAAGTGACTTCGTCTTTATTTGGCCTCCTATCCTGATAACCCATAAACCCAGCGCATTTGGTCCCTGAAATGGAGTCGTATTTAGAGTCTTCTACACTTTTCAATAAATGACCAACGATTCGGTGTTAGCAAGATAAACATGAAATTCCATTTGTAATAAGAAGCGCTTTTTTCCAGGATGTTGTCTGGATGTTTTTTTTTTTTTATTATTTTTATTTTCGCACCTGTTGGGTTAATTTGTAAATTTAATTTTTCGACATGTACGCATATATACCGTGTGTAATATGACTTAAGTCGTTTTTTTTTTAACTAGTGTGACGCTAAAATAACTGATCTATAATCTCGTATTATTTTAATAGTGGGCAATTCAATCATTTTATTCGGTTCTCACACCTTATTAACACTCTATGTAAAATGTTTGGGGGTAACACACACACATACATATATATATATATATGTATTATATTGGGTAAGTATTCCAAAAATAAGACATAACAAAGGGCGGAATGACTCTCTATGAGTCAACGGCAGTTAATTAGATGTGGTGTCTGCATAAACCACCGTGGAGAAGGAAACGGGAAACTTCTCCACTATTAATCCCAAGGTATATCATGGCTACTAACACCCACAATATGAAACCTAACAGCGTGAAAGGGGTTAAGTTTATGGGAATTAACTTCTCGCCCGGTAAGGACCGACATGTGCAACATGTGTCATCTGACCGTCATACTGCGACTGCTAGCAAAAACGGTTTCAAGGGTATAACATTTCATGGAACCTAACCCTTGCCCGGAAAGGAACATGAACGACAGGTAACACTGCACCGTTATCAAAACAAACAAAAAATTAACTCTCGGGACATGGAACGTTCGGACGTTGAACAACGGTGGTCAGTTAGAAAATGTAAAACAAGAGATGACATGAGTAGGTTAAAAATCAACATCTCAGGTGTATGTGAAACTAGATGGCCAAACAACGGAGATTTTGTCAGTGACAATCAGAGGATGCAGGCAGGGAGAAAAACGATAAAGGAGTAGGATTGATACTAGATCAAGTATTCAAGAAATACGTTCTTGGATACTACGAATTATCCGTATGAATGCTGATAGTCAATGTGTTAAGGAAAGCCTTTCAACGTAGCTATAATAATAGTAAGGAAGAAGATATCGAAACATTTTATTCCATGCTAGACAACGCCAAGGCTCTTTGCAAATCGCAAGAAGTCATAATTAACATGGGAGACCTGAACGTCAAAGTAGGCAGTGAGAGGGCTTGGAATATAGCCGGAAATTTCGGACTATGAACCCGCAAAGATCGTGGAGAAGAATGGATCCAATGTTACACGGTCAATGACCATGTAATAGCCAAGACATGGTTCCAAGATTATCCGAGTCGATTATGGACATGGAGAGACCCAGAAGGAGAAACTAAAAACTAAATGGATTGCATAACTATCAACAAATGATTCAGCAATGCAATGGTTCACTGCAAAACCTACCCAAGTGCCGACTGCGGAAGTGATCATCGTGTTGTTTTATGTAAACTAAGAGTGAAACTACAGAAAATGAAGAAGCCTGACGCAGCACCCAAATTGCAATACAACAAACTCCCGAGCGACCCGTACCCGAAAGAAAAATATATGGACAATGTGAAAAGAAGATACGAAGGACACAATAGAAATGGAAAATCGAAATGGGACGCACTTAGAGAAGATTTAGTGACATCAGAAAACGATATCATTCCATTAAAATTAACTTTCATTTCGATGGAATATTGAAATCAACTTAATTGTTTTATAAACTGAACCGTCAGTGAATCAACTTGTCACGGGCAGTCTAGTCCAATACTATATTCGGCATTAAATAAACCAACAAGAATTGACATGTGAAAATCAACAAAATTAAGCAGACTAATTATCCAGTTATACATTTTCTTATTGTAGTGGATTGGTAAATAGGATTATACCTAATTGCATACGTTAAGTAGAAGCGATATAAAGTGTACAGTCAGCTAACAGACAGAAGTTGACTACTAATGGGCAATATGGCGTCGCTAATAGGATGCTTAAGACGCTTGGATGAACCAGAATTTTTCGATATTTTGATTCAGTCTATAAAATTGAAAGACAACCAGCAGCAAAGAGGGGATAGATAAAGAGATAGTTTTAAAGAAACCGTGTTTTACTGATAAAATGAAATAACTGATATCTGCGAAGCTACAATGAAGTTTCTTGTTATGGCATACGCCAAACAGTTTGATGATTTGACTTCCGTCGAAATTTCAGAAATCATGAAAAGAAGTTTATAACCTAAAAAGAAACTTGCCATAGCGGAAAGAACCAAATTTCTGTTCATTAAACAGCAACAAGAGGAATCGGTACAACAGTTATATACTATGTTCACGTAGGTTAATGATGAATAAAGCATTAAATCTCTTCGTTTCTAGGAAGTATAGTGAATTAGTAGATAGGTTTGTTCTATGTACATATTGCATATGTTAAGTAGAAGAGATATAAAATGTATATAGTAAACTAAGAAAGATGGAAGAAGTTGACTATACGGTACAACACCTATAATCCACTATTTCAAGGGTTTGGATTCTTCTTCACAAAGAGCAATTCAGTTTGTCTATATTAGATTGGGTGAACTCTTGGAAATTTCCATTTCTAGTGGCTATATTTCAAATACAATGTCATAGCCATTTGTAAAGTTCCCAACGGGTTTATCTTTTGTACAGAGTCTAATTTCATTTTTTATTTAGTTTTTGTATTTATAAGCTTATTTTGACTTTTTTACATTTTATACTTTTTCAGTTAAGACTATTTAACCTTTTTCTTACATGTTATAGTCTTTCAGATACGCTTATATAACTTTTATTACTTGTTATACTTTTCACCTAAGACAATTGTACTTTTTTCTTACATGTTATAGTCATTCAGATACGTTTATGTTGCCTTTTTTTATACTATTTCAGATAAACTTATGTTGCCTTTTTTTACTTTTTATACTTTTTCAGATAAGAATATTTTACTTTTTTCTTACTTTTTATACTCTTTCAGATACGCTTATTTTGCTTTTTACTTTTTATACTTTTTCAGATAGAATTATTTTTCTTCTTTCTTACATTTTACATTCTTTCAGATACGTCTATTTTGCCTTTTTTTTACTTTTTATACCTTTTCAGATGAAACTATTTTACTTTCTTCTTACTTTTTATACTCTTTCAGATGCGCTAATGTTGCCTTTTTTTACTTTTTATATTCTTTCTCATATAACTTCCTCCATTCTTGCTATGTTCATTTGACTTTCTGATATAACTTTATTCATTAATATCATTCTCATTTTTTATTAACATTTTGTACTCTTAATGATGTAACTTTCTCCATTAAGAGCTATTGTGATTTTACTTTCTGGCTTCTTTTTTATATAACTTCATTCTTTCGAACTATTTACATTTTTTAAATTTCCTTTCTCTTTCTGGCGTAACTTTCACTATTCGAGCTCTTTTGATTATCATTTTACACACATTGCACATTCTGTCTCTGTTTCTTCCTCATGTCATTCCGCCTAATATTCATTCTCATCCTCCATTGGTCTTAAATTATTGCTGATTAAAGTACTGTTTTGAATCGCCATTAGCAGTGATTGGGTTGTCATTATTAATAATTCAGAAGAAAACCTTTTATCGGGAAAGTCTTGATGAATATGACCAATACCATTTTTATCTATGAGGATTAATTCTATTCAATTTTTTTACATTTGGTCTTCAGTCAAAATCAATGCCTATATATTCATTGAATTTCAGTATGTGTATATATGTATATGTCTCTTTCTCTCACCGTATCTCTCACCGTATCTCAGTGTGTGTGTGACAGTGAGAGAGAGAGAGAGAGAGTGGGGTGCAAGAAGAGAGAGTAGGGAGACATTTGACATTTGATTTTGAATTACCAATTTACCTCCGAGACATGTGCCTCGTTTAAAAAGAAATCGGCCTTCATCTTTTCGCAACTGTCCAGGCGTCTTTAATCACTGATTGGTTTAAATGTAATTCGAATTTCTGTCTAGCCGCAAAGTGTGCGAACGATCTATATGGCAGTAGTGGATGACCATTGCCCATGCTAATTATTATGAGACATGGTAGCATAATTGACGAGGATTCATTGAATAACTAATTGCCAAGACAGGCACATTTGCAAGTGAGGTCATTCTGTAGTGAGATAGGACTTTTTATTTTCATTTTGTGCTTACGTCGATCTTATTGACGATATAATATTAACCGCCAAATATTACTGATTGTTCAAATTGTATATAATATATAATTAAAAAATCCCACCGCTGCCAGCCCATGTATATATATATATATATATATATATATATATATATATATATATATATGTGTGTGTGTGTGTGTGTGTGTGTGTGTGTGTGTGTGTGTGTGTGTGTGTGTGTGTGTCTGGAAGAGGTTAGACTTGTCCCAACGAGAGAAAAGTGTATATATTGAAAATAAGAAGGAAACGTTTTTGGTTTTAATGTGGAATTTTCTTTAAAAAATATTATGCTTTCTTTTCCATAATTTTGCTACACGTGTTACCGTTCACGCGACGTTCATCTGGCAAAGAGTGGATATTTGCACATATTATTAAAAGAAATTATTTTTTCTTATGTTTTTCCATGTTAAGCATTCTCAATATTAGACATTCTCTTTTTTGTGCGTTAGTGACCCAAATGTCTTCCTTGAACTGGCTGTGAAAAAGTTCTTCTGCGTGAAGGTTAATGAAACAATTAAGATTGGTCCGAGAAAGGGTGAGGAAAGATATCTGTATTCCTATCTTTTAATGACCTTGTGTGTTCTATTTCCATTTTTTAGCGTTTTTGTCAGCATGCGTATATATACGTATATTCCCTCTCCCTATATACATAAAGTCTTATTATGAGGAATTAGTATACACATATATACACACATATATATTATATATACACATACATACGCATACATACACACACAAACACACATTTCCTATGTTGTGTAGGGTTCGCGTGTGTTCCCCTGAGCAGTCTTGTTTTTGCCAATATGTGCATATATATATATATATATATATATATATATATATATATATATATATATATATATATATATAGAAATATTAGCTCCTGAAAAATTAATTTCGGTTGAGCCCTCTGGTTTGAGGTGTGAATTTGTAAACAGTGACTATTTAAGCTAATACTGCACGACTCTTCGACAGAATTGAGTCACTGTCAGTCAGTGTGTGTTTATCCGAATCTAAAAATAAACACGCTAAAATTCACCCGTACGCTGACGGCTTAGTGGGAGAAGTTCGGACTGACGCAAATTCAGTCGGATTTCGATCCTAGCTAGAGGCAACCGGACGTCTAGCCACACTGATGAGTTGCGAAACAGTCTGTCTGTGGATGACAAAAAAATATATATAATATAGTAATTCATCGAGTCTGAAACCTCAACAAAATGCAGAAAGCACTGGACGTTTCATCCTATATTCGGGATCAATCATCAGCAGTGTGCATCCACAACCTAGAATTGAAACCCTGACAGTTAAGGTGTCAAGTGAACACCATACCAACTGTTCTACGGGCCTCGGTGACGAAGAGGTAGCAAATCAGTCTCAATATAGCGCCGCTCGCTCACAAATTCCGTGGTGGAACTCAACTCAACTCTAACCATAGGAGTGTGCCCCCTACTATCACCAAGCCGCGCCAACTGGAGCATTAGACGCCGGTTCAAGCAATGATATATAAATGATAGAAATAATTATATATATATATAAGATATAATTTCTATCATATATATATATATATATATATATATATATATATATATATATATATATATATATATATATATATATCAGTATGCATATGTATACGGGCACTCACTCTGCATACATACATACTGTCTTATAAGGAATTGGTATACATACATGAGGTTAACATGCGTTTAATGTTTTTAGATTGGCGTTTGCTTTTAATTATTTTTGTTGTTTTTAGTATATTTCTCAGTTTGTCATTCTGTCTAAGCAGGTCTAGATTTTTTGTAATTTTTGTAAATAATACTGAATTGTTCTCGTTGTAAAGTGAGCCATATGCTAGAGTTTGTTCGACGTTACGTTTCTTTGGATTTCGTAGTTGGTCTAAAGGAATTATTTTTGCGAGTTCAAAACCATAGCCTCGTATTTCTAGAGTTTTATGTAGTTCTTCTATGCGGATTTTTCGGAGGTGTTTGTCAGTTACTATAGTACAAACCTTAAGTGCTATAGAATAGCGGATGGATTTCAGGTGACTTTTTGTGTGATCGCTCTTGAAATGAATATATTGTTGGGTTCCTGTAGGTTTTTCGTAGTTACATGTGTTTATATGGTTGTGCCTATTTCTAATGAATATATCTAAAAATAGTTGAAATTATATTCTCGGGTGAATTTGATTTTGGGGTCTATGTCCTGAAGTAGAGTGTGCAGTTGGTTAATATCGGCCCATGAGGATTTCTAAAAAATGAAGCAATCATCTAAGTATCGTTTCAAATATTTAGTGAAGTGTTTTTTTTAAATATTTTCCGCATATATTTGTTCTATCTCCTCATAGAGGTTTTCCTCTAGGTAAGCTAATGTTAGGGTGGCATATATTGGTGCCATTTTTGTTCACATTGCGGTACCTAGATTTTGTTGTCAAATTCCAAGGTGTCTTTGTTTAGAATTAGGTCTATACTATCGATTCCTTAGTGAATTTGGGATGTAGTATTTCATGATTGCTTCATTTTCAATGAGAAAAATTCTAAATTTCTGGCCGTGTTCAACAGATGAAGATGTCTGTGTTTTGAATATAATTTGAAAAAAGATAACTGGGCAGAAGTGAAGATATTGTTTGGTGTCTGTAGGTTTGTGGTAGATATCTGTGATTATGTAGTTGTTTTTATTTCTAATGTGTATATCTAAAAATTGTAATTTGTTGAAATTATATTCTTGGGTGAATTTGATTTTTGAGCGTAAGTTCTGAAGTAGAGTGTGGAATTGGTTAATATCACTCCATGAGGATTTCCAGAAAATGAGGCAATCACCTAAGTATCATTTCCAGGATTTAGTGAATTTTTAAAAATAATTTCCCCATATATTTGTCCTATCTCTTCATAGAGGTTTTCCTCTCGGTAAGCTAATGTTAGGGTGGCATATGTTGGTACCATTTTTGTTCCCATTGCGGTACCTAGCGTTTGGATATAATTTTTTCTTGTCAAATTCAAAGGTGTCATTGTTTAGAATTAGGTCTATACTATCGATAATGAATTCCTTAGTGAATATGGGATGTATTGTTTTTGGATGTTTTTCAATCCAGAATAAGATTGCCTTTTTACCTAATTCATGGGGCATGTTGCTATATAGGCTACTAATGTCAAAAGTTGCTATAAGTGTTCCCGGATCTACTTTTTTTGTGGTACGGAGGGAAGGAAGTTGTATATCGTCTCTGATGTAGCTTTTAATCTGCTTAGTAAATGGTTGTAATATTGTGTCTTTTAGGTTACTGAGTTTCCTAGTTGGACAGGCTGGTCCTGCTAATATGGGTCTGAATGTAAGGTCACTGGGGTTTGGGATGCTAATGTATTCAGATTTTTGTGTCTGCATAGCTGCTTTTATTTCACTCACTTTTCTTTTTTTGCTAATATTTTATTATGTATTGCGCAGAGTCTTGTAATTTTTGATATCATGTTTTTGTCTATGTTGGTGTCGATTAATTTGTAGTTGTTCTTGTCGCATAGATTTTCTAGAATTTTTGTTTTATAGTACGTTTTGTCCATGATCATTATAGCGCTGCCTTTATCTGTTTCTTTTATAATTATATTATTATTTCTTCGGACGCTCTCTAAGGCTAGTCTTTGTCTGTATGTAAGGTTGTTGAATGGTTTGGATTGTTCTTGTAAGTCGGGATTCCAGAGTTTTTTCAAAAATATATTTAGCTCATAGGCATTATTATTTTTGTTTGGGAGTAAATTGGATTTGTTTTTTTTTTTTTTTTTTTTACTAATGACTCATCTGTAATATTTTCGTTATTATTAAATGTTTCTTTTAATCTGAATTTTCCGTTCAAATACTCGAAGATCTTCTTTTTAGGTATGTTATATTGCTTTTCGGTGCAGGACAGAATTTTAGGCCTAATTTCAATAGGTTGATTTCGTCCTTTGTAAGTGTATATGTAGATAGGTTTATTTTTTGGGATTTTGTGTCATCTAAACTGGCATTCTTGTTCGAACTAGGGCTTTTAAAAAATAATAATTTTTTCTTTCCACATATTTCAGGTTTTCTAAGAGATAACTTCTCTCTGTACAATTCGGGTTTTCTAGCCAGTGAGAGCTCTTCTTGGTGAAATTGGGGTTATTGTTTCTCGATGGTTCTGTATAAGTGTGTTTGCTTTTGTTATAAGGCGCGTTCCAGTTGGGTTTTTGGGGTTTTTTTTTAATCGTATCACCCCAAGCAAGGCCGGAGGCCACTATCACGCAAGGGGTTAAAGAAGGGTTGGAGGAAGAGCAGATAGGACTGGCAAGGGAGGGGATGTGGTGAAAGAGAAAGACAATGGGTCGATCAAGGCAAGAGGGACACAGAAGATCCGGAGCGAGAGCAGATAGGAATGAAAGAAGAAAGGTGAGTGGAGAAGGGAAGTGGATAGATCAAGGCAACTGGAGATGTCGATTGACGCTACACTTAAACCGTTGGAGATTGTATTTGTCAGGGAAACAGTAATAGGGAAGGGAGTTCCATAGGCGAGATGTGCGAGACATGAAGCTATTGGAGTAGAAGAGACGTCTACATCTAACAGTTTCCACGGTGTAGGGGTGGGAGCGGGATGCCAGCCTCGTGGGGCGTTTAAATTCACGAGGCCTGGGGACAATGATTCTAGATTTGTTGCTTCTGTATGGATTTTGTGCAGAGATTTTCGGGGAGTGTTCATTGTATTCCTTGGTATGGGTAGTGGTTGTTGGGGTTGGTTTGTTGTGCTCGGTGATATTTGTAATTTTTGTTTTTTTGAATGTGCGTCTATTCTAATCTTTGGTTGTATTATGGCGTGGTGGTCCGTTGTGCAGGTTTGTGCGTTGTTCAGGGTATTTTCGTCATTGGCTTCGTTGTTTGTCTGTGTTTGTGTGTGGTAGTATGTATTAGGTTTCTTACCTTGTTTGCGCATCGTAGAATGTGTCAGGGTGCTTACCTTGTGGTTCTGTTTGTGTGTGGCAGTACGTATTCGGGTTCTTAACTCTGTTGTGTGGTTTTCTCTGTATTTGCTGATGTTTTGTGTTGAGTATTGTGTTTTATTGTGAGTTTGGATCTTTTTTTTCTTGTTCTGTCTCATTATCCATTTTTTCTTTTCTTGGTAATGTTTTCAACCAGGTTATCTTTCTTTCCAAGATATTCCGGGATTTTTCCTCTTCTTTGCATTTTGACTCCTTTAACTTTGACAGGAATTGGTGAGTTTCTTTGGGATATAGTTCCTTGATTCATGTTAACAATTTATTATCAATCACTGTGTATTTTTTCGTAAAGTGTATTTTTTCTTTCTTGTATTTCAATTTGGACTTGCATTTTTGTTAGGCTCAGTGTGTTTTTTATTTGTTTTTGTTTGTTCCATGTCTTGTGGGTTAATTTTTTCACGAAGTTTCCTTGCAATAAATATTTCCTCCAATTCTATGAAGGTTTTGTATATTTTCGTGGTTTCTTTATTTTTGATGGCATTGAAATATGCTATTTTTCTTTGATTGAGGAGATTGTCCTACATTCGGAGATTCTGTCTTTTCGTTTTGTACGCTTCCTCTTGGATGTGTAACTTTTTTATTTCCAAAGTATCCCAATTGTAATTTGAACTATTCTCTCAGTGTTTCTGTGTTGCAGTTGTGTTCCCTGGTTTGTTGTGATGAGATTTGTAGAAGTATAATGTCATTTTTTTGTTCAATTTCTGTATTTCTTCTTCCAGAAGTTCCTGTTCTTTTGTTGGTAATTTTGAATAACTCAAGGAGTTCTTGCATGGTTTTCTTTTCTGTTTGCGGCATTCTTCTTTCTTTTTAGTTATATAAAGGGAAGAAGTCGTAGTTGTTCCTATGAGAGAAAAGTTTCTTTAATGAAAAGAAGAGAGAAACTGCAAACGTTTTTGGTAGTAATATGATTAAAAATATTATGCTTTATTTTCCATAATTCTGCTACACGAGTTTCCGGTCTCGCGATCTTCATCAGGCAAAGAGGAGATATTTCCACATATTATTAGAAGAAATTAATTATTCTGATGTTTTTCGACGTTAAACATTCTCGATATTAACCATTCTCTTTTTTTGTGTGAATCTAGGGTCCCAGATATCGGCAAATAGTGAACTCCGCAAGCTAGAATCTAAAAACTGAAAGGATAAAAAGTCATTTTCATAGTAGATAATTACAGCAATACCTTATTGTTATGGGTCCTTACCTATAACTACAGAATGAACTCTTCCTAACACTATGTATACTACGTCTCTAAAGAGATAGGGACGAATCGAGTCGAGCCGATAGTAGTTCACTCCAAACAAGACTGACAGTCATACTAACACCTTCCACATCTTGTATTATTATTCCGTGTAATATATCTTCGTTATTTCTACTCTTGTGTTGGTGTTGTTCTTCCTTTGTCCTAACCTGGACCATAACACTTATAATATAAATAGATAAATAGATTTTTGTAAAAAGAAAACCATTCCTCAAGCTAACACGAATATTAAATTTCGCCATGAAATGACTCATATGTAGTTGATATGCCGTTAAACAAACCAACCTGTAAATAAACAAGAGCCATATAAAAATATTCGAGCTATGAATTGCATATGGCAAAATAATAAAAAAAAACTTCTCTGCCGCTTCCTTTAAAGCCATGGATGACTATGTTTCGCAACCTCTTCCTGTCCTTTGTAGCTCTTAATAAAGAGTGTTGTTTTGCTATCTCTCATACACCCTATAACTTGCGGCCATATGACGGTTAAATGCTGATTTCTTTACTATCAGCGAAGTTAAGCAACTTCGAACCTGGTCAGTACTTAGATGAGTGACAGTTTCGAAATGCCAGGTGCTGTAAGCTTGATTGTGAGGGTGGAGTAATGGATAATGGCTCATAATTTTTAATCGGAGACCCAAGTTCTAATTTCAGCCGGGTTCATTATATTCACTTTCGTGTAAATACACGTGGGAACAGTATAAATTCTCCTACTCCTTCCCCAGGTATGCGTTAAATAGTAAGACTAATATCACTAAAACATTATCTCCCTCCAAAAATCTCTGACCATCTGAAAATGTTTTCTGGCTTTAAATAACCAGCAAAGGGTTGATAAGCCGTCGAAAACGAATCAATCAATGTAAACCCAGTTCTGCCTACGTTATACAAAAACCTGTTAGATATATGCTATTCTTTTCTGCCTCCCTGACCTTTAATTTGCCCTTGTGAGTGACAGTTTTTAGAAACCTCCTTTCCTCATTATGTGCACTAGAGATTTCAGTTATCCCTTTCTGACGCTAAGTATCAGTGTTTTTAGGACTTCCTCATTACTCATATGCTCCGTCCATGTTATCCTAGCATCCGTCTGTAGAAACACAGTTCTGTTGTTTCATGTCTCTCCTTCATCTGTGATGAGATTGTTCATCATTTACTGCCCTATAACAGAACGATATTATATAACAGTTCAGTATTCATTTTTAATAAGGAAATATCCGTATTTTATATTGCATATTGGTTTCTTTAATTTTTAATTCACATGTTGGGCAAACCTACATATAGAGATTGAATAAATGGATGCCAGACAAGAGAATAGGAATAATAGTAAATTGACAATCACTGCTAAGTGTTCCAAGGGCTGATGAGTTATAGAGAGACATGATCGCCTAAGTCTCGAAGGGATACGTAAATAATAATAATAATAATAATAATAATAATAATAATAATAATAATAATAATTAGAAGAAGAAGAAGAAGAAGAAGAAGAAGAAGAAGAAGAAGAAGAAGAAGAAGAAGAAGAAGAAGAAGAAGAAGAAGGAGAAGAAGAAGAAGGAGAAGAAGAAGCAGAATCCCTGTTGTAATTGGATCCCACGGATTGGTTGGGAAAATTTCCAGTAGACTAATTGAAGGGATTCCTAGAATCCCATGCCTTAAAGAAATACAAAAAAATGTTCTCACGAGTACAGCCCACACCTTACGAAGGGCTTTATCTATGTAAAATATATTTGTTTGTTTGATTTTTAATTGTTCAGTGGAAAAAGTTGTGAGGCCATTTATAACCTTAGGTCTCTGGGCGAGACCCGGAACGAAATGTGTACACACCAGAAATCAAAGGAATAATAATAATAATAATAATAATAATAATAATAATAATAATAATAATAATAATAATACATCTGCCTACTGAACAGCAGTAACCATAGACACAAGGCACCGGGTGGCAAACTGAATTACCTATTTAATGTTGATGTTCTTAAAACGTTTGCCATTGTCAAAACCTTCAGCGAAGATATTAGGATGGAGTTCGGAATCGACAAATGTGCCAAAGCCACATTCAAAGGCAGTAATCTAACGAATACTACAGGTTTAGACCACAACATCAACAAGATAAAGGAACTAGACCAAAATGGTGCATACAAATACTTGGGAGTTAATAAAGGAGACGTAAGACAGCATTCAATTAGGAAGAAAAAGATCCGAAAAGAATATTATAGGAGAGTGCGTTTGATACTAAAAACCGAACATAATGGTGCCAATAAAATGAAGGGTACCAACACCTTAGATGTACCCGTAGTCACAGAGAGCTTCAACATTATTAAATGGAAATTAAATGACATTGAAAGATTGGATGCCAAGACCAGAAAAATGCTTACCCAAATAAGGATGCACCACTCGAAATCAGAGGAGAGTTACGTGTGCAAACCTCCCGGCTCGACAGAATGAACTAAATGACAAGAAACTTCCATAAAATTTCTACAAAGCTGTTTGATTATTTTCACTTAGTAACTAACGTGGTTTAACACGTTCATTGCCAGAACAGGCTTTTTTTTTCATTACAAGACAAGAATTGTTTGTATAAAGACTTATAATTTTTTATAGATTTACGGATTTTTATATTTGAAATTTAAAAACAAAATCTATTGCAAGTGTTACGTCACCACCAGTAGCCTTGTGGTGATCTAAGTTAGAAATAATGCCCAATACCGACGACGGGGTTATTTGCAATCCGTCCAGGAGGCCTCAGTTCTGGGAGGGAAATCGGGCAAGGGCACCCCGTAAGAATCTAGCGTAGAATTATTGGAAGAAAACTTCCGAGCGAAGCATTCGGCCTTGTCAGCAGAGGTGGTCAGGACCTCAAACTGATTGAACTGGGGAGGAATGGAGGGTTTGTTATTGTTCAGGACGCTCTTGCAGAGGCGCCAATAATCTCTGGAGCCAAATTTGCGGGATGCAATACGTTCCTTCATCCGAGCAGCAAATAGTGACTTGGCATCGTCGAGGATACGCTTACACTCGTTGCGGGCAGAGGTAAATAGACGTCTATTGGAGTCGGACATATCACTTCGAAAACGGTGGAAGAAGTGGTTCCTATGGGCAATGGCGGCTGAGCAAGCAGCTGTGAACCAGGGGGAGGAGCGAGGTTTGACCTTGAATTTCCTGGAGGGGATGAAAGCTTCGATACCGGCCTTAATCCAGGAAGAGAACTCAGAAGCACAATCATGAGTGGGGAGCTTAAATACAGCATCCCAGGGGTGGCTTTGTTCGTAGTTAATATTGTTAAGAGTTGGCTTTTTCATTTCTGTTATTAAAGCTTCCGTTAGTTTTAATCTTTTTTTACAGGTGGATGCTGTTAATATATTTGTGTTTCGACTAGTATGTTTCTAATGGAGTCCGGTCAGTTTGTGTGTGTGTTTATATGCGTTCTAATGTAGCTGTGGTCTGATAGGTGTAACGTAAGACGTCTGGATACGCATGTAGTTGTGTAACCGATGTAATTATTCATGAGTCCTGTTTGATCAGGAACACAGTTCCTTAAGGGGCATTTGAACACATAGATAATGTTCGTTCTTTGTAATTTTGACTTAGCTGGCGTGTTGTTATTTTTGAGGATAAGGTTAGCTGTCTTAATTTTTTAAAAATAGATAATTAATTGTGATTTTTGACTGTGTATTCACTACCGTTATATATATATATATATATATATATATATATATATATATATATATATATATATATATATATATATATATATTAACCATGGCTTAAAATACTGATCTACCTATTACGTGATGAGTTGTTACTTCAGGCTAACACAATCCTCGACGGCTTCCAAACAGTTTCATGTATGCAATTTCACTAACAGCTCTTTGGTAACCCGTTGTATGGTTTCTACGCAATTTCTAATGGTGGTGCCTGCTGGGATCGTCTTTGCAGACTGTTAATACATGCAAATCGACAATATGGAAATTCGATGCTTGCTGTCATAATCGGAAAGTCAAGAGACCATATGAATAGACAGAGTCTGCTCATACAATTAGGAACAAACAGCTTTAATTTAAAACATACTGAAATCCCCCCTTTTTTTAACTTGGCACCGAATACTAAACTATATACAGCTACTCAAGTATTCAATTAACTAGATTTATTGTTTAAATACACAAGTTTGAAAATTATATAATACTGACTTTGGAAATTTTCTGCATTATTTGTAAACTCGAGAAGACAAACATAGTACATGGTTTAAGCAGTGAGTAGAGTTAATATCACTCAGGGTACGAATCGTGCAGACCCTCGCCTACATACATTAATCGGTTCGCCTGTCTCTTAGAACAATCTGTATTTCGACGTTAAGGAAATTATTTGGCCAACTAATTACAAGCCTTTCTTATGATCACTTCAAAATGACTTCTAGTTTTATGATGTATAATGGATTTCTATTTATTTGGGGCTATTTTGCTATAGTACATGGTTTAAGCAGTGAGTAGAGTTAATATCACTCAGGGTACGAATCGTGCAGACCCTCGCCTACATACATTAATCGGTTCGCCTGTCTCTTAGAACAATCTGTATTTCGACGTTAAGGAAATTATTTGGCCAACTAATTACAAGCCTTTCTTATGATCACTTCAAAATGACTTCTAGTTTTATGATGTATAATGGATTTCTATTTATTTGGGGCTATTTTGCAACGTCCATCGTAAGTGCTTCGCCATCGGAGAGTTTGATTAACGTTACATTTAGATAAATAATATTTAACAAGAGTGAAAATAATGTCCGGTTTGACTTGCCTTTTACCGGGTACAGGGTCCCGAAGCTAAACAAAGTCTTCAATAAAATAGCTGATTAAATGGAATAAGCCTAATTAACTGAAAGGGTTGCTTTTATCGAGCACACAGTCCTGGGGGTGGACAACAAAAAACAGTTAGCTAGATGGAATAAGCGTAATTCATTAATTATAGTGATGTAATCTCATTACAATATTTTGGAAAGTACACCTCGGGATGCGGTAGACAATCGGATCAACGTAACCGAATTACTAATTTATCTCTCATTGTCATGAGTTTGAATATAACATATTAGTGAAGGTATTTCTTGCGGAATAATAAGAGTGGTTCTTTCTTTATGTGCTCTCTCCATTCAGTACGTGGCTCTTCACATCTTCCTATCCCATGTGGCCCATAGCTGCTTTTCTCTCTTTTCCAAGTCTTGTTCTGCCATCTATTCACCAAAGCTGATCAGATGTATGGCCCGCCATGTCTCCTGCTCTCGATATATCCTGTGAGATTCCACTTCTCCAAGAAACTTCAGTCGTCCCTTTTTGATTCTGGTCACTTTTTTTTTGACACTTTCTTTAATACTTCGTCGTTACTTACTCTCCCCGTTGAAGGAAATTCTCAGCATCATTCTGTAGAACCAAATGTCTGCTTCCTCCAGTTTTCACTTATCTGTGAGGAGATTGTCCATCATTCACGGCTATACAGGAAGATTGGTATCACATAGCTGTTGAAAACTATTATTTTGTTTCTGTTACATCCCAGGATGTAGGGATGAAAAAAATGAATGATTATAGAAGACAAGTGTATTTTAACGCATAAATAACAACATTTATTCATTCACTGTCTGAGAACAGCAAGGATTGCATGGATTGAAACAACGTATTCCTCGTGAGTGTCAACTTGTCGCCACGTTCAGTTCAAAAGTGATGTGCTTGTCTTCACACACAAGAGAAGTAACTCAATAGTATTATGGGTTATCGTTATTTTAAGGCGGAAAGAAAATTATCTTCCCTTAACATGAATATAAATAACTAAATATCTCGTCTAATTTAATCCGATAAAAATATGCATACTCGAAGACTCACATGCACTAGCACGCAAATCCCGACAAAAGCACACACCAATAAACGCAAATACACTGTGGTTCCACCTCTAAGTTTATGTCCTATTTCTTCTGAATCGCTCACCATATCGCCCACATGTGTACGCTAATGAGAGTGGGTGTCATGATGGATATATAGGGCTTTATTTGTACTCCAGAATTGTATTAGAGATGCTGATAGCCGTGTAGGTTTTTGGAACTGATATTTGGAAACGAGGTGCTTAACGGCGACAAAATACCGGTAGATCAATGTCTGTAGATCAACCAAAAGAAGCGAGATTCGAATGAAATTGGAAATCCATCGATGGCTGACACAGCTCGAATGGTCCACAAAATTAGACCAATATTTATGAATTGTCTGAATTGAATAGATACAAGAACTAAGAAAATGGCGTGAGACGAGGTTATGTTATCTGACCAGAATTATTCAACCTCGACAGTATGTCTATATTACTTGGCCGATATTATTGCTGGCAGACAAGGGAAGTAACTCAATTGTTATTTGAGTTATCTTCCTTTATAAGAAAAAGAAATTAGCTTCCTCTAACAGCTTCTAACGAAATTCTCCTGTTTTTTTTAATTTTTTGTTTAACTTTTGGAATGCATCTTTTTCTAATCTAAAACGTGTTCGGATTTCTACTATCTGGCCGATATTTTAACAATAAATTATACGCAGATTGAACAATGTTGATGGTTGCCACAGAAGGAAATCTACAGGAACTCCAAGGCAGTAATGAAAGCGAGGAGAAAGAACAAAATGTTGATTTTAAGAAGATAGAAAGTCTGGTCCCAAGAAAGAAGAATAAACCAGGAGGCGAACTGCGATTTCGAGATCTTAGTGTCAAACATGCAAAGAACTTTGAATATCTGGGTATTGTTTTAACAGAAGACGGAAATGTGAAACCGAAATTCAAAGGCGCACTGGAATAGCTAATGATGCATTCCAAAAACTAAGCAACCTGCTAAGAAGCAGAGACGTTTCGTTATAAATAATTAAAAAGAGTGCTGAGTTACTATGTAATATCAACTACCCTCTATATCCAGTGTATACTGGACAATCGCATCACCGATGAAAAGAACAGGGAAGGGAAAGAAATGTGGTTCTACAGAAGGATGGTGAGAATACCAAGAGTGAAGTCATAAGGAAATTAAACTTAGAATAAAAAAAAGAGAGCTGAAGAACGTTGTCTTGAAAAATCTGACACCCACAGAAAATATCGAAATCTAATCGGACGAAACGATTCTGACCAGCTTGGTTGGTTTTCCTGTTCCTTAATTTTTTGCTTAACTTTTGGGTTGCATCTTTTGCTAATCCAAAAACGTGTTCGGATTTCGGTGTTACACTTTAGTTTAGCTATTCTTTCGCTTTCTCTGAATTAATTCTTCATCACCTTAATTATCATCACTGTACGTGTGATTATCAATTTAATTTAGTAAACTTTTATTCATGTCGTTGTTTTCCTCCGGAAAAGTAGACCAGGTAAACAGTAGTCAAGTTTAATATTCTTGTAATGAAAAACGTTCCGTTCTCACATTATATTGAGAATTATTTTAGTTTTCTGGAACAGTGAAGATTAAAAAACAAAAACTACATTTAACTCTCTGTGACGTCTACCTTTTATCATGATCACGAATTCATTTAGACTAGGGTGGTGGTCTTTCTGGAGATGGTGCCTCGACAAAAACACCCGGATGTAAAGTTATAGTCCGATATTTTGTATCAGCTACTGAAAGAACTACGTTCCAGACAAGCAGAGGAATATCGATGATGATAAATCCGTTAGAGTTGTCGGGGTGAAACATGTACTAAAGCCGTAGCAGGAGCGGTGTTTCCCGGCCAAGACGGAACCCAAGCCTCTCCAGGCTGTTTAGAATTCTGAGATTCCATTCTCCTACACTGTTTGCCAACAAATGCTATCTCGCAAGATATTTACCCATAGCTTGAGGGAAAAGTGATGGCTTCATACATTTCCGAAAGTATTTGGGTGTAGGCGAATATAAAGACCCCGACCGGAATTCGAACACAGCTTTCATACCGTGCCGCTGTCTATATCAGACCAGAACCGAATCCCATTACGGTTTATATCAAACTTAAATCAATATTTGTTTTGAGTACGTGAAAAAAAGAAATGTGATCATAATAGTCTCGTTAAAACAGCCTAATAGGTATCTATTATTAGACATTGGAATCACTGGACGGGTCCTGGGTGCACAGCGAATTTTGATGTACTGATAAGGTCGATGATGGAAAATCTTTAATATGATAGGACATATTCGATCTTAACACATCAAAGTACATTATTCGAAGTCAAATTTCAATTACATCAGATATCAACCCGAATAAACATATAGAGATAATAGCATATATATATATATATATATATATACATATATATATATATATATATATATATATATATTGGAATATGTCTTGAAGGACAAGGGAAATCAAGGGCGTGGTTGTTATTGCCTTGCTCACCCACAATGTTCTCTTTCAAATCACCAAGTCTATCAGTGAATGTAAACTTTTCATGTCCGTGTTAATGTCAAGGGTATGTATACTATATCTCTGTTTATTTATCGAACAGAATATTTATTTATATATTTTCGTCTACCGGCCTGAATATTCGAGAAATATTATTAAAGATATGTATGCACTCTCTGGTTGGATTAGAACCTGCGTCCACCTGAGCAGGAGAAAGCGTCGTTAGATACGACGTACTTTAGACACCTCGGCCACGAAGTGCATCGATGATCAAGCAATGTTGAATAATGCCTTTAGACGCCTTTACATCTTTTTTCAGTCCCTTAAAATAGACTTGCCTGCTCAGTTCCCTATGATAATGTAAACGCAATTTCTATGATGAGTTTCAGTTTATGTAACCGAAAGAAGTGATGGATCTTTATTTTTTTTAATTCGAAAATAAATAAAGATACGGTTTAATAAATAAGCAGATAAATACTCAAATATGGGTATCCACTAAAGATAAAGATTAACTAATAAAATCTGTCGGATTAATACATGGAAATAATTTTTGAAGTAATACATATATCGGATTAAAAATCTTAGTCCGACTTCCAAATCTGCAAATCTACCGTTCGTCCTTGCATTGACTACTGTTGTCATATATGGCCTGGTGCCTCCTCGACAAAATCCAGAGACGGATATGCAATGTGATAGGTCCTGATCTGGCATCTCGTCTACAGTCACTTTCTCACAAACGTGATGTGGTTTCCCTTTGTCTTTTCTATAAACATTTTCATGGCAACTGCTGCAACGATCTACTTTCACTGGTACCCGGACTGCATGAATTTAGACGTGCTACTAGGTTGCCATCTCGGTCGTACCTTTTCACTGTCGAAACAGTTAAATGTAACCGCCTCTTCTACTCCAACATATTCTTCTCTGGCACTTGCCGACAATGGAACTCCCTTCATCCTACCTGCTTCCCTGATAGCTATAATCTTCAAATATTCAATTGTAATGTCAATCGACATCTTCTGATGCATCGATCCCGATCCCCGTCCTTCTCTTTATCCTTTCCTCGAACACCACTCTTTACTCTTGCTCTCACTCTCTGTAACCCCTTGCGTGCTAGTGACAGTCCCGCCTTACTTGGGGTGACATGCTTAAAAAATCATTAGAAAATACACACACACGCTAACACACAGACACATGTTTAACCATTTCAGGTGAAATAAATTTAAATATATGCAAGGAAAGAAAGGAATTAA
>OZ038506.1:27700858-27763358 GCA_964036315.1 Acanthosepion esculentum | reverse complement strand
GAAGAAGTGTTTGTTGAAAGGTACCTAAGGTATAACATGACGTCCGTTTTGTTTATATATATATATATATACATATATATATATATATATATATATATATATATATATATATATATATATATATGAGTAATAGAATTTTGGTGATTTACGCATATCATTATAGTAATTCATCGAGTCTAGAAGTTACTTCAAAAGAATGCAGAAAACACTGGACGGCCGTTTCGTCCTATTTTGGGACTCATCAGCAGTGCGCATCCACTAGCGAGATTCTCTGCGATGGAGCGGTTCGCGGGAAAGGAAAGACGTGGCATTTGGGATTCATTCCGTTGGGTTATGAATACGTGGATGAGTATCACCACGGAATTTATGAGTAGCGGCGCTACATCTAGTCTATTCAGTTTCTTCTTCGTCACTGAAGCCCGTTAGTACAGTTGGTGTGATGCTTGAGTTGTATCGAAACAGTGCGAGTTGAATCTTTTAGCATCAATGAATTACTATAATATATATATATATATATATATATATATATATATATATATATATATATATATATATATATATATGTACGAGCGTGTAATTAGGCATCATATTTTCAGTCAAACAGGCTTGGATAAATAATTTAGACAAATCATGTCTGTCTATTTTTGTTTTAATCATTTCCTGGCTACGAATCCATTTCTTGATAGCCCTAGAAAATTGATTAAGATGAATACTAAGATTTTCTTTCACATATTTATTTATTTTTCCAAGTGGTTTCAATCACATTTGAGATCATCTTCAGGGGGTTAAATTTTCTGTGTATGAATATCCGTATTTGTGTAAATTCAAAATACTTTAATTGTTCGTTTTACTGCGCTTTCATCGTTCTAATCAATTTCAAATTCACGAGTTATTTTTCATGCAAGGGATGCAACTTTTCGTATTCCTTATTTTATATTTATTTGCTGCTACAAAAAAATTAATAAATTTATTGCTCTTCTCGTAATTGACTATTTATTTTAGGCTTTAATTTTCTTATTTAAAGGACTTCTAGGAATATTTTTTGCTTTTTATGATTTTGGTGTAATATAGATTTATTTTCAACTAATATCTGTCTAAACTGTGAAGGTAGACATGCGTGTTCCTTTAAATGCTGTAAGATTGAACTATGCTCATCCAAGCAAAATGTAAGCTTTCTCGACAGTATCGTCGTTGTAAAACCAATATACGTATTAATATTTTTTATCAGATATGCAATCTTTTAAAGAACATCTAAATTGATATACAATGTTGGTCTTTTGTAAGATGCTAATTGACGGAGAAGAAGAGTTTTTGACAACTAGATTGGCTGCATTAAATTTAGTATAATATGCAACGACTTGAAGTTTTTACGTGGATCAGTGGGGAATACATTATGAGTCTTTTTAGAAATTTTCCCTCCTGCTTTTAGTTAGAATACAGTTGATTACTGTATAATAATTTTATATGTTTAGATTTATTTGATGATGTATTTATCCCTTTTTATTTATGTTTATATTCCTAATAACTTGTCTAATTTTTTCGTCACCATTGACATCATTAGGAAAGTCATTATTAATGTGGGTTTGTTTAATACTTTAACTATAATTCCGTGAAGAATTTGATTTTGAAGGGTTTATTATGTTTAATCCCCTGAAGATGGTCTCAGGTGAGACTGAAATCACTTGTTAAATAAAAATTATTTGGAAGATAATTTTGGTATTTTTCTAAATCAGTTTTCTACGACCACCAAGAAAATGATTCGTGAACCCGAAAGGATTAAAACTAAAATAAACAGACATAGTATGTCTAAATCATTTAACCAAACTTGCTTGAATATATATATATATATATAAGAATGTATAAACATAAAAATTCCTTAAAATAATTGTCGGAATTTGTCCATACATTTGTATACGCCATGAGCAGATTTGAATGTACGTGAGAGAATCATGTAGTTTAAACACAGTGTAATCGACCTTGCTAACCGAACGCTCCCCTGTGACCCAATCGGTTAAAGGCACGTCAGGCTATATGACAGTTCCTTATAGGATACAGGTTCGATTCCAGTCGGGGGACGAATATTTTTATGATAATTTCTCGGTTATTCAGGCCGGTAAATGTTATAAAAACTGTTTATCATAAAACAGAGCATTTACTTAAATATTTGTATCTATAAAAAGAATGTATAATCATAAAAATGTCTTAAAATAATTGTCGGACTTTGTCCATTTTCTAATATATATATATATATATATATATATATATATATATATATATATATATATATATATATATATATGCATACCTATAGAAACAACTTTATGAACCCAAATAATAATTTCGTTCGACGTTTTATAGACAAACCCTTGAAAAGCAGTGCAATATCCCAAATCGGAAATCTACCAAAAGGTCTTTCGTCGAACCTGAACCAAATCTCTTGAAATGGTGAATTGCTTCTCAAATACACGCAATATAGACAAAATAAGTATGCTTTCATGTGCCGTGACCTTTTATGATGTGGGTGGTCATGGATCTTCCTAACTTCCTGTTCTGTGGCTCTAAGATATTTCCCCTTTACTATCTAGCCGACTTTGTCTTTTTTGCGCCAGCCATTCACTGAAATAATTCATGTTATTTTCAAGTGTTTATCTTGCCTTCAGTATACCCTTCGATTTTTTAATTCTTCATACCAGAAATTTGAAAACAAAAACAAATAAAAAACGCCTACCCCAAAACACGAAATAACACGTTACATATTAAGAATATATATATATATATAACACGTTATATATTAAGAATATATATATATATAATAATATATATATATATATTCTTAATATATAACGTGTTATATATATATATATATATATATATATATATATATATATATATATATATATATATATATATATATATATATATATATGTGTGTGTGTGTGTGTGTGTGTGTGTGTGTGTGTGTGTGTGTGTGTGTGTGTGTGAACACGGCACGGTGGAGTAATGGATAGCGGCTTGGATTGAGGAATCGGAGCGTCGAGTTCGAATTCCAGTCGTGATAATACCCTTGGGAAAGTTGAGAATCCCCTTCTTCTCCCTCCAGCTATGGGTAAATAGCAGGACAGACTGGGTTCTATAGAGCTGGATGGGAACTGATCTGGGAGAAGGACAGCTCTGAATTCAAAAACTGCGGTGGGTCGTTTGGGGAACCTGTGGCACGTAGTGTACCAAGTCTCTGTATTCGGCCCATCAAAAAGTGTGAATGGTTCTGCACAAACCCCTCAGCACTATAATCAAATCTCATGTGCTGGTGGCGGGCTGTCAGTTTCCTAGGAACTGATCTGCTTGACCCTCATACGTCAAATTCGACGGGAGAGTCGAGTATGTATAAACACTTGCACGTACATTTACATATATATATATATATATATATATATATATATATATATATATATATATATATATATATATATATATATTCTACTCATCATTTATGATGGATTCTGTAACGATTTGGTGCCGCCTGTGGCTGCTTAAATTAAATCCATGTTGGCCTTAAGATAGTGGCTATTCCCGTTTCTTTATTTTCATCAACTGTGAAATACGCAATCAATCATAGTCGCTACTTAATATTACAGTTTTAAATGCACGTTACTAAAATCTCTCTTACTATATGTTCCTCCTCTGCATCACATTCAGATGTTCAAGAACATGATTGATTTTTACCAATTATACTTTAGTATGGCACAAGGCTAAAATCATATTGTATCTTTTGTGGCGCAAACTTATATGCTTTAATAAGCATATGTGTGTCGGTTGCAAAAGCCCTTACGTAAAGAGATTTTAACCCGAGGCCCCATCTTACGTATTATCCAATTAAAGAAATAAGGAAAAAGATGATATTAACATTTCCTATGAAACCATATAATTAAAAGCCTTCTTCTTCAGTTACCTTCGGTTGAAACATCTAGAAATATATATTTATTTTCATGTGTTTGTTTTTCAATCGAATTTAATTAAGTTTTATTTTTTTATGTTTCCGTTCCTTTATAAATAATTACACCTATCTGTAACACGAGATAATGCTTCAGGGTTAAATCTGAACAAAAATCGTCGTGATGGTGATACTAAACAGCACATATTCTAAAATATCTTCAGGGACAGTCTTTTTTCTATGATATCTGCTGGCCAACTCAGTGTGTGTGTTTCTGCTTCTGCAACAGAATCCAGTAGTCGGCCTCGGTGTATTCATGACAGACTAGTGCTCAATCATGATTGGTCAAAGCATGCACGTAAATCCCATTCGAAACAGTGCCGTCTCGTGTCTACATTTGTTCTCTCGCGTTTTCACGTGTTATTTCGTGTTGTGGAGTAGGCTTTTTTTTATTTGCTTTTTACACTATTTACATTATTCGGACTCATCTTTGTCGCCATGTTTATCACAACGATTCGGCCGGTGTACGCCCCGGCCTTCCTCATGTCGTTGGAATGTCGAACTGAACACTTTATTTCGCTCGCTGGGGTAGACTGTTCTAGTTCCACATTCCATGTTTTAAGGATATCAGTTATCAGTTATCTCTTGTTAATTCCCCTCAATGACACATGGCGCAGTGGATAAAGACGTTAGTTAGTGACAGGACCCAAAGAGTGTGACTTCAATACCCGGTTAAAGCAGTGGAGAAATTGTTTAACGGTATATCATCTCCTTCAATCAGTTATGTGCCATGCGTGATACACGCTTAGGCGATCATGTATCTTTCGAGTCAGATTTTTTTCCCCGCAGTAGGGTGCCATTTCTTTCTTTGGTAGACGAGTTGCCATCCAAGTATATAGAACCCGGTGTGTCCTATAGCTGGGGCCAGAAGAAGAGGATTCATACCTTTCCCAAGGATATTAGCACGAAAGTGAATGTAATGGATTCGACTGAAATTCGAACTTCGATCTCCGATTCCTCAATCCGAGCCGCTATCCATTACTCCACCATGTCAACTTATGTCATTTAATGCCAACATTTAATTTCCTTGAGAGCTTTGATATTTTTTATTATTAAAGTCGACTGCTAGAAATTATTACTATAGAAATGCTTTTTAAAAATAGTTTACCCCAGTTTTGGGGTTAAATATTTGCCCGTAGTTGGGTCCCTAACAGTTGCTACCACCTCAATTCAGAGTGAATCTCGGAACTACAGCAATTAAGAGGTGCATCCACGCTCCTCAAAAACTCCATATCAGATTCCTTGCTGCCGGGTGCATTTTATCGTCATACCCAGAAGTGCGATGTGCGGATGGTGTAACGGCTGTCGTCTAGGAAAGAGAAATCAGAGAGCTGAGTTCGTATTAACGCCACTTTCGGCTTACGGCCAAAACACGTTGAAAGACCAGTTCCCGTAAGATCACCGAAGTTACGAAACATCGAGTCTATTCTGTACCTAGATGTGCGACCGTTTGGTAATACCAGATGGTGGAATGTAGGGTGCGCAGGTGGAGGTAATATATAATGGGCTCCGAATTGGTAATAGTGTCCCGAGTTCCACTTGGGCTCGTCATATTCACTGATGCGCAAATCAAGTTGGGAAGGGTATGACAGGCCTCTTCTCTACTCAGCTATGGGATAATTAGTAAGATCTTTCTCATTAAACCGTTATTATCTCGATCCAAAAAATTCTTGCAATATAAAACATATGTTTTGGCTTTAAATAACCTGCAAAGTGTTGGTAAACCGTAGAAAACGAATTAATCGATCAATCCAAATCCTTGGGCGATCATGAATGAAATAATGACGTAATCGCCCAAGCGTGTTACATCCGCCCTGCCAACACGTATTGGTCCGTCAGGGTATGATTTGGGGAAAGCCTACGTCCAACAAAGGATCTTCAGAGTCGGGTATACCATATGTCTTATTGTTCATGGTCAAATTCTTCCTTTTGTGGTACCCAGATTTCCTCATCCCATATTTTTTTCCGCCATTATTATTAAGAATTATATATTTCCCTGAAAGTGCTGCCTATTTCCTTCCCGGGATAATATTCCATCATGTAGATTCATAATTCCAAGTGCCTGTCGATGGAGAAACTGGATTAACCGCACAGTGACACATAACGCAGTAAACCCATATTGAGAAATGCAATGTCAATTATTTTACTACATAAATGCATTATGCTATGAGATGGATTTAAAAAGGGGCATATGATTTCATAATGAATACACAGGCAGAACTAGCACGAGTCTCAAAGTGAGGATTGATCAGCATGTACGAACTGAGTCCGTAGAGTACCGCATGCTTTTAACGTCTATTGGGACTGAAGTCTACCCAAAACTGAAGGTGGATCACATACAACCTTAATTGAAAAATGCTTTAGTTTCCTTTCTTTCACCATTCAGTCAGTTTTAGACCTACTGGACTGAAAGTGTGTAATCGATTTGTATTTTTTCCTCAGATTAGGTCATTTGCAGTGGTATGCAGTTATATAAATCTATTATCGAGGTGTATGATTAAAATTGTTCGGCCTTGAAAAAATATTGCGTCATCAGATTTTCATCACGCCCAGACACTTTTGTCTCGACTGTCGATTAGTTGTCATACGGCCATTGTCTGCGATGGACATTACTCCAAGGAAGCGTCCAAGAAATTGTAATGTTGCACAAACACACTGGGAAGTCTTAGCAAATTCAAGTAATATCGACTGGCTTGGAAAATCTCCTGATTTAAATCCAGTCGAGAATCTGTGGTCTATCTGCCAGGAAAAACTTCGTGGAATGGACATACTAAGTACTTACATGTGCACTGGGCCATGTTTCATTGGAAAAATACGAAAAAAAGTAAGCAATCAGGGAATTATTTGTTTTGTTTCAATAAATTTGCACAAGGACGTATATACGACCAATCAGTATTGTTGCTGGTAAATAATCGGTCGTTCATCTGACCGCATTAGTAAATACCTTGCAGCTGCTACCACGCTATATCGTTACAAGAGTAAGATCAGACCAATATTGGAATATTGCAATCATATATGAGTTGGTGAAGCTCTCCAGTTTCCAGGATTACAAACAATTTTACGCAGACTTGTGGATGGCGAATTTCTTTCCACAGAACAACGATTTTCCCACAGACGAAACATTGCAAACCTCTCGCTACTTTATTTATGTTTCAAAACCAAATGTTCAGAGGAGATTCGTTCCTAAGTTCCCCCAGTTACCGTCAGAGATAAGACCCAACATGTAACCTACACTGGGATGAATCATCCACATTCCACTGGTATTAGCTTTCTTACTATTTATAAGAAAAACCATGATATAATCTTCGATTCCAGTTTTTGGATGTGCTTAATCCATTCTTCTACTGATAACCTTGACAGAAGAATTTTGCATTAGTTAAATGCACAGATTAAGATCTTTTCGGGAAATGTCTATTCCTCACTGCAGAACGATCTCTCCACATTAACCACTATATGTTTTAAATTGGAAACGTGAAAGTTATGTTTTAATATTTCACTTATAAACAAATAACATTAATACAGTCCCATAAGCTGACAATATTTCAAGGGGGTGCTCAAAAACCACAAATACTTTATTCTTCGATCCAACTGTGCACTAACCTCGCTTTTGGGTCTATAAAACTATGCCTACTAAATATCGCCGGAATACTGAGTTAAATTCTAGAAAGAAAATGTCGTCCCCGACTGAATACTTAACGGAAAATTGCCTTTTCAGGAAATATTTCTCGGAATCACATTGAATGACAAGTGTTCAAGTAGATCCTCAGAATCAAATAGGTCAAAGTAAGGACGTGTTGATAACAGAAGTGTAATATTTTAAAATAATTTATCCATTTTAACATTGTTGTTTATTACAACGTCAACTTTGTACCCTTACAGTGAACAACATGAACTCCCAAAATAGAGATGTTGCGGCTGACGCGACATAACATTGCGAGATTAGACGTCGCCTTACCCAAGCAAAAATTTATTATTAAATACGGAAACATGACTTACTAAACTCGACACAAATCTACAGAATTGGGTTGAATATTGAGCTACATTACTTGACGCCATCTTTGTTTGACTTTAAGTAGAAAAATTATTTCTGAAAGAATAAAAAAAGATGTCGAATTGTTATTTTGTTGCTAGATTTTTTTACTCCAATTTTCTTATTTTACTTGAAATTATTAATGCTTATTTTCCTAAAATATTACCTTACCAGTTATGTCAAAACATGAAAGAGTTGTATTTTGTAAGAACAATGCTATTACAAAAGTATTTGCCATTTAAATACGAAATAAAAAAAATTAAAAACCTGTGAATAAAGAACATTTTCGATGCAAATAAATTATGGAGTTCCAGTTGTCAATTTTAAAATGACAGAAAATGTTATTTCTACTATGTAATCTGAAGCATCTAATAATGAAAGACAGTCAATTCTATGTAGCCGAACTTATAGCGATGTAGCGAACAACTATGTACGCACGCATACACACACAGAAAGAGAAATATTGTCCCGTCTCTCGATAAGTGATACGCAAGGACGTGTGGCGTCAAAACAGTTATGATAAAATGTATACATTATTTCGGATTATTACATAATATAATATATCTATGTGTGCCTGTATGTGTGCGTGCGTCTGTGTGTGTATGCGTGAAAAATGTCAGATATAAATAAAAGGTATCTGTAAAAATGACAACATTAATAGGGATAAAATGAAAAGAATTACCGATGCGTGTCGCCCTGAGATGGACGTTATTAAGCTAAAACGTCAGTCCACTAGAGGACGAAAAACGGTGGTAAAGAAAACCCTTTGTCCTTTATATATATATATATATATATATATATATATATATATATATATATATATATATATATATATATATGTGTGTGTGTGTGTGTGTGTGTGTGTGTGTGTGTGTGTGTGTGCAGGTATGCAGAAAAATAGGAAAGAACACGTTAGGTAAATAATCCGGAGTTCTTTAGTATTTTTGTTTTTATTTTTAAAAAGACAGTGCTCCATACAGAAGTAGAGCTTATATTATAATATTTTTTAAAAATATGATTCCTTCGCTACATAAGAGTTCTCATGTTTTAAAAAAAAGAGCCGAAACCCTCAATATAATTATTGAAACTAAGTTGAATTAAGGTATCGAGTCCCGTTTCATCTTCAAGCGAAAATTTGGGAATAAGCTATCTTGTGGTTTGCGCGTGTTTATAAGTATGGACTTTTGCAACATTAATTACTATGGAAACGGATGGGGGCGGCCATTATGGTTAGGTGGTCGAAGAGTTAATTCTTATCTACAGATCGGTCACCATTGGAAAGTTTATGCCAGGTTATGGTGGGGTGACCAAAGCCCAAAGGAGAAAGAAAACCGATACGAGTACGCAGCAAACTAAATAAAGTGCTCAATACAGTAAGTAGAGCAGACCTAGTTAAACCTAGTGAGCCAGACAAAACCTTGGTAGGTTTGTCTGGCTCACTAGATTTAACATGCAATATATATATATATATATATATATATATATATATATATATATATATATATATATTGCATGGCAAATACCTAAATTGAACGAAAGAAGCAGATGTGGACCAACAGAAAACACATCAGTGGCTGAGGAACACCGAGTTGAAAGCTGAGACAGAAGGCCTATTTATTGAAGCTCAGGACCAAAGCCTCGCAATAAAATCCTATCACTGTCAGACAATCAAGTATGGAACTAACCCTAAATGCAGGTTCTGTGGAAAATATAATGAAACTTTCATCCATTTCATCTCTGGATGTTCGGAACTAGAAAAAATATGAATATGCTCACAGATATAACAAGATAACGACATATGTACACTGGAAGATATGCAAGAAGCAGAAAATCGAAACCACTGAGAGATGGTATGAGCACCAACCAAACACAGTTTCCCAAAATAACGATGTAACTATCCTCTGCAACATGCCAATTCAAACTGACAGGGCAATAAAAGCCAACAGACCTGATATTATCATAAAAAACAAGAAATTCAACAAGTGTATGCTTATTGACATAGCAGTCGTATCTGAGAGAAACAACTTCATGAAAATTACCGAGAAATTGTCCAAATACAAGGACCTGGAGATCAAGATTAACAGGATGTGGGGATTGAAGACTGAGACTGTACCAATAGTAATCGGAGCTGTGGAACAGGTGAGAAAAGGAATGGACAATTTTTCTAACAGCGTCCCACGTAACAACAACATACAAGTTGCCCAAAATATCGCCCTACTTGGAACATCCCATATACTAAGAAAAGTGCTATCAATTAAATGACAATTCTCCTATAGTGTCTAAGGACCATAGTTTGGACCCCACTCTACATGATACAAAACAGGAAACATACACAAATAATAATAATAATAATAATAATAATAATAATAATAATAATAATAATAATAATAATAATAATAAGAAGAAGAAGAAGAAGAAGAAGAAGAAGAAGAAGAAGAAGAAGCAGAACACCTACTAGATCGGGTTAGAGAGATAGGACCTGTAACAATTTTATGGGACTTTACTATACACACAGACAGAAAAATCAAAGCGTTTCGCCCAGACATCGTGACCAAAGACCACATGAAAAGAGTATACTTTCTTATTGACATGACAGTCTCTGTAGATTGGAATGTATCTTTGAAGATCTTCAAAAAAGCGTCAAAGTACAAGCATCTCAAAGTGGAAATCTCAAAAATGTGGCACATGAGGACATCAATAATTTCAGTTTTAGTTAGAGTCCTATGATCGATTGGAAAAGGTTCCGATTGACTCGTTGAAGGGGTTCCTGGTGTCCCATGACGTAAAGAAATACAACAAATTGTACTCACATGTACAGCTCACATATTACGAACCCATTTATACATAAAAAAAAGTGTGATCTTAGGATTTGTATCTTTTTACAAAAAATGATCAGTGGAAAATATTATGAAAACATTTTTGACCTTAGGTTTCTGGAAGAAAATGTTTATACAGCAAAAAGACAGACAAGGAAATGATTAGTAAGTGTAAAGACAGACAAGGAAATAATAATACTAATTTTAATAATGATAATATTATTAATTATAATAATAATAATCGCTTCATTTATATTACAGAAATAAGAAAATCATAACGCTGAAAAATCTTCATCTATTTAGCAGAAGAGTTAAGACATTGTACATCAAGTAATAGAATCAGAATAGTGAAAGACTCCATATAAAACAGTCCAGAAACCGAATGTAAGTATATATAAATGTTTAAATAAATAGCAGCCAGTAATTTGCGCATCTTCTGTCTAACGCGGTGCCATACATCTGCAGAGATTTCTTGTATGCATTCTACAAGTCTCGATTTGGTTCCGATTCCCTGGCTTCAACGTCCGCCGACCTGAAGTCTGGATCTCTATTGAGTTTGGTCAAAATGATTAAAGAGTTGTCGTTTTTGCGACTGGCCATTGTTGTTTCGTTTGTGCAATAAACGCGTTACAATTATTATTGATACACTGAAAATTTAATAAATACATTGGAGTACTCTGTTTGCTCAACGGATGTACAATTGAACAAGAACGGTTCGTTTCCAGAAACATGTGTATCTTATTACTGTTTAATGAGTTCATATCAGTCTTTATTATCCATGACCTAACATTGTAGATATGAAAAACAGTTGTTGATACTTAATATTAATATACACTGATATTAGAATACACTACAAACTACATGCGGGTATTGTTTAGACGAGGTTATTTTATATCCCGAGGTATAAAGTTTGTCCTAATCCTATCCCGGATTAACTCTGGATTAGGATCAATTATATCAGGTACATTATCATTTGGCCTGTTACGTGTGGCAAAGCGGGGGACCACTTCATCATATGTACAGATTTTTAGACATTTATTCAGTGTTTAAATTTATATTGCATCTCCGTTGAATTAATTGAACAATATCTATCAGTTAATTATTGAAAATCAAATGATATTGGTTAAATTTGATTAATTAACTCTGAACGTTTTGCAATACAGTGAATGACGGACCATCACCTCACAGGTGAAAAGAAAAGCAATAGAAATGTGGATCTACAGAAGGACGCTGAGAATTTGAGGCATTTGAAATTTCCACAGCACATAATGAGGAAAGAGGGTTTGGTAAATTTGATACTCACAGGACAAATTGAAGGTAAGAGGGACAGAGGAAAACAACGTATAATCTGTCTAGCAAGCTTGCGTAAATGTTTGGTGGAGCAAGGTTTAGGATTTAGAACAAAAAGACAAAATTATTAACAACTACTAACGACTGGAAAGTGTGGAGAACCATAACAGCCTGCGCCCTGAGTGGATATGGCGTATACAAGAATAAGATTGACGAATTCAATAGAACAAGAAGTAGGACACAAAACTGAAGAATTTTAGTCTATATTTCTGAGATGAGGTATTATGTACACTATTTACATTATTCGGACTATTGTCCTAATCTTTGTTGCCATATTTATTGCAATGTTTCGGCCCTTCAGTATCTGTCTATATTTCTGAGATGAGGTATTATGTACACTATTTACATTATTCGGACTATTGTCCTAATATTTGTTGCCATATTTATAACGACGTTCCGGTCCTTCAGTATCTGTCTATATTCCTGAGATGAGGTATTATGTACACTAGTTACATCATTCGAACTATTGTCCTCATCTTTGTTGCCATATATATTACAACGTTCCGCCCCTTCAGTATCTGTCTATATTTCTGAGATGAGGTATTTATGTACACTATTTACATTATTCGGTCTATTGTCCTCATCTTTTTTGCCATATTTATTACAATGTTTCGGCCCTTCAGTATCTGTCTATATTTCTGAGATGAGGTATTATTTAGATTATTCACATTATTCGGACTATTATCATTATTCAGACGATGGTCCTGATCTTTGTCACCATATTTATCACAACGTTTCGGCCCTTCAGTATCTATCTATATATCTGAGATGAGGTATTATGTACACTATTTATATTATTCGGTCTATTGTCCTCATCTTTGTTGCCATATTTATCACAAGGTTTCGGCCCTTCATTATCTGTCTCTATTTCTGAGATGAGGTATTATATACACTATTTACATTATTCGGACTATTGTCCTCATCTTTGTTGCCATATTTATCACAACGTTTCGGCCGTTGTACGCTCCTGCCTTCTTCAGGTTGTTGGAATGTCGAACTGAACCCTTTATTTCGCTCACTGGGTAGACTGTTCTAGTTCCACGTGTGATGTCTAATGGATGTCAGTTATCAGTTTTCTCCTGTTTATTCCCCTGTCCATGTTCTTCACCGCCTTAACCAGGTATTGAACTCACACTATTTTGGGTCCTGTCACTGGATCTAACTAACGCCTTTATACTTCGCGCGCCGGTCTAAAATCCCTTTGCAGGACGGATGTGGCCCAAGACGACGGTGTTTGTCGATCCCTGCAATAGACTCAAGCATAGACTCCATCATTGTTTGCCTGTTAAGGAGACGGAAAAAATAAGACTTCCTCTCACAAAAATCCAGTCCATGCAAACTCTTTTTTTCATATATAATATGAATAATTTATTAATTGTATATGTAATAAATGACTTATCTGTATCCATATATAATGCATTTATTTACTTATTTATTAGTTTAGAACGTACTTATTCATTTTTTTGTCTATTATTCGCCATTTTTATTGTTGTTTTCATCAACATTGGAAGGTATACAACTGTAAACACGAGGATAAATTGTTTTAGAATCAGGTTAATTTCATACACTCTTTTGCAAATGAATTGACACAAAACGAATAATTCCGTTATTATATACTTCTATTCATATTCTTCCAATGAAATATGACCCAATTCACATGTTAGTACTCGAAGTATTCCAGGTAAACTCTTAATCATATAGTGCAAATAATTTAGTGTAATACTAAATGGTGTGTAAGCGTAACCATTAGTAGAAAAAAAATATAATACCCTTGGCAACGCCACGTAACAGCTGTTAAAAGTTCGGCAAACTTGGACCTACATACCCACAAAAATCAAACTGTCAAAACGACGGCTTTTCCATTGACACCGCTATTATTTTAACTACTTCAGTAATGTTTATTTTGTTAAACAGCGACGATTAGAATTGTAATAAATCCGAAACTTACATCCTTGTGTTAATTAATTGAAACAAAACGAATAATTGAGTTATTATTTACTTTTGTTTTCATATTTTCCCACTGAAACATGGCGCACATGTCAGTACTTCGTATGTTCATTCCACGAAGTCGTTCCTTGCAGATTGACCATAGAGTAACGATTGGATTTAAATCAAGAACATTTCTGGGTCAGTCTATAGTACTTTGATTTGCTTACTGGTAAGGCTTTCCATTGTGTTCGTGTCGCGTTAAAATTTTCGTACTTTTCCTTGGAGTAAAGTCGAACGCAGACAATGGCCGAAGGACAACTAATCGACAGTCTAGACAATAGTGTCTAGAGGTGATGAAAATATGATGTAATCACGGATGACGCAATATTCTTCAAGGCCAAACAAATTTTATCATACTCCCCGAAAATAGATTCATATTACTGCACACCACTGCAAATGACCTAATCTGAGGAAAAAGACAAATCGATTACACCCTGTTGCTCCAGTGGGTCTAAAACTGACTGTATGTTGAAAGAAATGAAACTATAGCGGTTGTTTCAATTAATTTGCACAAGCGTTTATTAATTGCTAGTATTATTATTAATACAAGAGTGAATGCTGGACAATCCCCTATATTGAAGAGACTTGAAGCAAGAAAACTGAGATTCTACCGAATAATACAAAGAATACAACGAACAGAACATGTGAATAAATAAAGAGTCACCAGGAAAATAAGAACAACTAAAGAGAATGCTTGCAATCAGAAAGAGACAGTTGAATCTCTATATCAAATAACGAGGAAAGTAGGTCTGAAGAATTTGATACTCACGGGATACAAAGAAGGCAACAGAAGGTGGAGTGAATATCGAGTAACTAACTTAGCCAGTTTGAGTGAATGGACAGCAGAACAGTGACAATGTGGAATGGTAAACTCTCAGAAGGTAATTACAGCAGCAAAAGACAGGAAGTAGTGGAGAGCTATTTATCACTTTGGACATGAAAAGGAATAGAGGCAAATATTATGGCGTTAATAATCGCAGAGGGAGGTGTAGCTTTATGGGAATGTATTTACGTCCTCGGCGTTAGCAAACGTGTGTATTGGAGAGCGGCTTGGGAAATGAAATCAGAGAGGCGTTTGATTTCCAATCGGGTTCGTTACATTCATTTACGCCCAAATACTACTTACTAATGTAATGAATATATATACCCACCTATTGGCTAAATAGTAAGACTTATATTTTTGAAGAAATAATGATTGTCATTCTAAGAAATAATTCACCAGCATAAAGAAATATTTTTACAATCACAAATTTATGTTTCGCATTTAAACAGACTTAAAAATTAAATCAATATTGGCGTAAGCTTCCGTGGCTGAATTGTTTAAAGCGTCGTCCTTTTTCGACCGGTTGACTGTGTTGGTGAAGTAATTTCATATTAGTTTTTTTTTTAGTTTTTTATTTCTCTCTTTACGCTACTTTAAGGATTGGGGGCTTTATGCCACATCATTTTGAAATACCGGTTCCCGTATGGTCACCGAAGTTAAGCAACGTCGTGCCTGGTCAGTACCTAGACGGATGTTTACTTGGGAATATCAGCTGCTGTATGTTTCTATGTCATAATGGCTTGGGTTGGAATTGTTAATCGGAATTCCAATTGGATTCGTCATGTCTACTTAGACGCAAATACCCTTAGCAAAGGCATGACTCCACCTCTTCTCCTGCCAGCTTTGGCTTACTTTGTTATCCCCCCCCCCGATTCTGACAAACTAAACCTATTTTCTGGCTTTAAATAACCTCCAATGGGTTGATAAGCCGTAGAAAACGAATAAATCAGTCAATGAAATACTGATTAGCTACACAGGCATGTCTTGTAGATTTAATTTCATTCTCTGTAGAGAAACTACCGTGTCCACAAAGTGAGGGATCATATTTTATATTGATTGTAATATAGAATTGATTCCTCACTTTTTATCATATTGTTTGTTTATCAAATTCGGATTAGGTAATAATCCACCTCTTCTCTCTCCAGATATGGGTTAATTAGTAAGATTGTCTCACTAAATCATTATCTAAAATAAATAAAATCTAAAAATCTTTTCTGGCTTTAAATAAACTGCAAATGGTTGATAAGCCGTAAAAAAAATACAATTCAACCGAATTTAATGGTCGGAGTGGATTCAACCTAATTTCGAAGTTTAATAAAATTCATGATTTGGATTGTAGGAAAAAAGAGACAGATATTAATGATGTTATTTTAGTCATAATGATTACATTAAAAATGCCTACTGATCTTGCAGAACCCATCTACTGACGCTTTGCTCGTTTTTGTCGTCTATCTTTTGCGGCGAGGATTTCTGAAGTTCAACCATCTTAAATTAATTTTTGTGAAAAGTGGGATATGAAAAGAAGGTGAGCTGTTCTTTCATATGCGAGATGGCGTTCTTGCTGCTGCGAGATCAAGGCCATTTAGTGCAGCCCACGTGATGAATTATTATTCTGTCAGTTAGTGCTTTTTTTCTCTCTACAAACGAGCAGCTAAGGTGGAAAAATTGAGAAATAAAAATATTCAACGAGAAGTAATAAGTAAGTAAAAAAAAGAAGAGATCGTTTCAATGTGGAAACCAGAGGGAAAGGATCATAACTCGTGAATTATAGGAAGACGACGAGGAAGAATTAGGAAAATAACATAATGAGAGGAGGAAAAAAGGAACAAGATGAGAAAGAAAGGGAATTTAAATGAGGGAAAAAGCATGAAAGACAAATAATAATAACAACAATAATAATAATAATAATACTAGAAGAAGAAGAAGAAGAAGAAGAAGAAGAAGAAGAAGAAGAAGAAGAAGAAGAAGCATATCAGAATACAACAGAACAGCAAAATTATTTGTATGTCTTTAAATGGAGCAAGAGTGAAGAGATGTATTTGTGGAAAGGATAAAGTGAAGGGCGTAGGTATATTAAATAAGGGAACGAACATGAAAGATACATGAAAGGAGGAAGATAGAAATAAAAGATGAGAGAAAATAATATAATGAGAGAAGAAGAAGAAGAAAAACAAAGGGGAAAGAAAGGGAAAGTAAATGAGGGAACGAGCAAGAAATACAAATGAAAGAAGAAGAAGAAGAAGAAGAAGAAGAAGAAGAAGAAGAAGAAGAAGAAGAAGAAGAAGAAGAAGAAGATGAATGGTAATTAAATGAGGGAAAGAGAATGAAAGAAGAAGAAGAAGAAGAAGAAGAAGAAAAGAAGAAGAAGAAGAAGAAAAGAAGAAGAAGAAGAAGAAGAAGAAGAAAAGAAGAAGAAGAAGAAGAAAAGAAGAAGAAGAAGAAAAGAAGAAGAAGAAGAAGAAGAAGAAAAGAAGAAGAAGAAGAAGAAGAAGAAAAGAAGAAGAAGAAGAAGAAAAGAAGAAGAAGAAGAAGAAGAAGAAACGTATATTAAACGAGGGAATGAGTTTGAAAGATAAATGAAAGAAGAAGAAGAAAAAGAAGAAGACGATGAAGAAGTAGAAGAAAAGTATATTGAACGTGGGAATGAGCGTGAAAGATAAATGAAAGAAGAAGAAGAAGAAGAAGAAGAAGAAGAAGAAGAAGAAGAAAAAGAAGAAGGTATATTAAACGAGAGAATGAGCGTGAAAGAAAAATGAAAGTAGAAGAAGAAGAAGAAGAAAAAGAAGAAATAAGAAGAAAAAAAAGAGAGAAGTAATTGAAAATTAATGAGACTGCGATAAAGGAAAAACTGACCTGAGAGAGAAGAGTGAGTGAAACTATCAAGAAAGACGAGAAGAAGCGAGAGAGAATGAATGAGTGAAGTTGCAATCCATTTTGAGATGAGTAAGGCAAAAGGAAAAAGAAGAAGAGTCGGAAGATAACGGGAACATAAAGAGCAAAAAGAATAAGAAAAAGAACAGTAAAAGCCAGTGTAAGTATTGTAGGGAAAAAAAAAACAACAAAAGATAAGAATGAAAACTAATAATTAAGATGTCATTTAAGAATAATAAATAACTCAGGGCAAAGCGGATAGAAACAAAGTCTTAAAGATAAAACAGAATAACTACTTATTCTCCGATAGATTTCCTTTTTAGCATACATTCTCTGTTAAAATCCAGGATTTTCGAAATTATGACAAACATTCTTACTTTGAAAATTGAAGTAACAAAAACATAAAAGACTGTCCAAATCCCCATTTGGTTTAAATATGCTTGTCATACGCGAGTAAAATAGTTTTCAGTTTTCTCCGTGTCGGCAGTTATCGAATTTAGAGCTCATGTAAAATTCTATGATGCCGAATCCGAAAAGCGTTTCACATTCTCCCGTCTTCGATCAAAAATTAGACAAAATGCCTTTCGTTTTTTTTCGTCTTTTCCGTTTTTGAAATTTTCTTAAAAATTTGAAGTTTTTAAAAAATTTGAAATTTTAAAAAATTTGAAATTTTAAAAAAATTTGAAATTTTAAAAAGACTTGAAATTTTTTAAAAAGTTGAAATTTTTAAAAAATTGAAATTTTTAAATAAGTTGAAAATTTTTAAAAAAATTGAAATTTTTAAAAAATTTGAAATTATTAAAGAATGTAAAATTTTAAAAAAATTGAAATTTAAAAAAAGTTGAAATTTTACAAAAAATTGAAATTTAAAAAAATGGTGAAATTTAAAAAAAAACATTGAAATTTTTTAAAAAGTTCAAATTTTAAGAGCTAGAACAAGAGTACCGAGATGTATTTGTGGTAAGGATAAAGAGAAGGACGTAGATCAAGATCAAGTCGTCAGAAGATATCGATTGACATTTGAATATTTGAAGATTATAACTATCATGGAATCAAGTAAGCGGAAGGGAGTTCCAATGTCGGGAAGTACGAGAAAAAAGCTGTTGGAGTAGAAGAGGCAGCTACATTTAACCGTTTCGACAGTGAAAGTGTGGGATCGAGATGCCAACCTAGTAGCACGTTTAAATTCATGCAGTTTGGGTACAAGTGAAAGTAGCTCATCAGAGCAGTTGCCATGAAAATACTTGTAGAAAAGACAGAGGGAGAAAGTGACTGCAGACGAGATGCCAGATCAGGACCTAGCACATATGCGTCTCATTGTCCATGCTTCTTTTAAAAACAAAAATTAGAAGAGCGGTTATCTTCTTCCCAATTTTGAGTAAAGAGTTTTTTCCTTCTTTTAGACTGGTTGTCAATCAAGACTATAGAATCAGTCTACATACACTTTAAACCCAGGCTGTGAAAGGGAGAAGAAGATCTATTCCATTCTCAAGGGAATTTCAGCAAAATTGAATACAGCGGGCTGAGTGGAATTTGAACTAGCTTTCACATTCCCCAATTATAGAATCTGTGTGATATCTTTTCACCCGATATCCATCCAACCGATTTCGAACAAACTTGGCACATACATTGTACAATGTAAGAGACAGGACCTTAACGCCAAAAAATTGATAATATTTAAAAAATCAATAATCGATAAATCCGATCAAAAATCGTTAAATTCTGCTATTTTCGTTCAAACTCGGTATGTAAGTTACATCATGAGGAGCTTAACGATACCTCATTTTATTTCTATGTCACTGCGTTTAGCGAAAACCCATGAAAAACGAAAAATCGATTTCAACACACTTCGATTTCAACACAAATTTTAAAGTAAAAACTCCCTCAATTTTCAAGCATTCTAATACAAACTTTACTCAATTGTAGCCGACAATAAGTTGATTGTTTAACAGTCATTTAACTTTATAACTGAGTCCACCCATATAGTGAAAACCCGCGTAAATAAAGAAAAATGGCGATCTTTACTGGTTTCTTTCTTATTTTTCGTTGATCTTTCAGCCAATTTTCATCAAACTTAACAAATGCTTTATAAATCTATCCTCTTTTACACCCCTGGCAGCACACTTACGAAATGAATTTCAAAAACTCCAAAATAATTTTGGTCTGAAGTGGGTCTTCATGTTGCCAGTTTTACCACTTCATATCCTCGGCTAACTTCGATTGAATAAATACAGACTGCTTCGGTTATATCAGCAAGTACATTATTTCAAAATGTTTTTAATGAAATTACTTTAAAGTAATTGAAAAAGATGGATTCTTTTACATCTAAATATGATGCTGTTTTTGCTCCATTCTAATTGAACGATTTTTCTGATCGACCAGCCGTGTATGGCTGCTAGTTTATAATACAAACACATCCGGTATCTATCTATCTACAAAGACAAGAACCAGCGTCTATTCCCCGACCACCAAAAGAAAAGGCAAATAATGAAACCGAAAAATACAGTATCGAAGACATTTAAAAAAAAAACAAAAAAAAAACAACGGATATATGAAGGCGAATAAAAGTTATCTCCCCTTTCTGAAATGCATAATTCAGTTGAATGGCATCTGCAGTTCATCCGTCTCTATCTAATTGGGATTCAAAACACGAGGCAAGTGTCAACGCCAACTTGATATTTCCACCCCTTTTCTTGAAACATAACCGTTCGTTTATTTCGGTCTGAGCGTTTCTATCACTCAATATCCGCTGAATGAATAACAATTTCTGGTTTAATATGGACGAGACAAACAGATTCTTCTGCAGTATTTGAAACTGCCGTATCGATCACTAAATTCTTTACCATTGCTGGGACGATTAAGGGCCGTCATCTTCCAAATAAGTGACATGATAGAACTGTAATTACAGATTTTATTTTAATCATTAAGACAAAAAAAAAAGCAATGTGAGAAAATGTGAGGAAAATAAAACAATATTAAGGAGAGAAACATAAAGATAGATCAATAAAACAAGTCAGAAGATAACGATTGGATATTGCATTTAAATTTTTAAAGATCAAAGTTGACTGGAAAGCAAAATGCCGGAAGAGAATTCCACAAGCGAGAAGTGAGGGTAAAGAAACTCTCAGCATAGAACTTGCGGTTACATCTTGCAATTTCAGCTGTAAAATGATGAGAACTTTCCGGTAATCTAGCACCGCGCTTAAATTGATAAAGTCTAGGTACCATAGTAAAGAATTCACCAAAACAATTACCCTGAAAGTGTTTATCGAAAAAGCAGAATGGACCTACGTTACGGCAATGGGGAAGTAACTGAAGCCGAGATGCCAGGTCAGGACTTATAACATAGAGATTTTTCCTTGCATTTTTATTGAGAATCACTGAATATATAGCAGGAGCACCAAGCCAGATATGGCAGCAATATTCAATGCATGGGAGCATAGTTGACATATAAATGTGTAAGATAGATTCTAGCGAGAGGAATCAATCAATAAATAAGAAATGGGTGAAAGAATAAAATCCCCAGCAAAATGCTATTAAAAGTGTTGAATGATGAAGATAGAAATCGACGATACTGCACAAATAGTCAGAGATAAGCAAAACAAACATTACGACTCGCAATGCATTTCTTACAATTTCGTAAGTTATGTCCTCTTTCAAAAAAGATAAATATTACGTTTAAAAATAGAATTAATCATGAAAAATACAATGCATTAAATGTTCCTAAAATAACAATTCCTAATAATAATAGACATTCTTAATGAAGTAAACTTGCTAAAACACTTACTTTAAAAATAAAACAATCGATGTATTCTGTGTCTTATCTTAGAAAAAATAAAATAATATGCATATTAATAATTAAATATTGTAAATGCATAATATTTTGAGAACATTGTAATAAAATACACAAAGAAAACTATTTTTAAAAATGGATAAATAAAATAAAGTCTTCCCTAATTGAAAAACGACATCATATTCTTTGAACAATGGTGAAAAACACGCCAGTTCACGCCGACAAACACAGTGAACCAACTTTCCTAGCGGTAGACCGAGATTTACTTTCTTTTAAAAAAATATCAAATAAGGAGGTGCTCGATTAAACGGCGAATACTGTATATGTAACTGTATTTTAGAAGAGCAGTAGAGGAAGTTGTATGTGTTCACGTTATATTGTTAGAGATAAATGTGTGATTCTAGAAGTAATTCGGGAGCAATGCTTAGTTAAAAAAAATCTATATGTTCTTTCTTCATACTAATTCTATTCAATGACTTATTGGTGCACACGAGTGACTTGATAGCACAATAATTACAAATATATTTTATATTGTTATACAGATACCCGAGGGAAGGGAGATTAATTACATAATCAAGATGTTGCCGTTCCCTCAAATAAAAGGTTAGGAAGGAAACCAACATAAAACAAAAATTATAGAGAGATTTTATAAATTTTAGTCGACATCAAAAGTGGCTGTTCAGTTAACGAATGACGAATGTTTCCTTTTAAGGAAAGGGCTAATATTAACATTAATGTTAACATTAACTTTATATCCAACGTTGATATATTTATTAATATTTTCAACGTTACAACTTCGCACTCGGTAATCTTTCATAACCTTTATTCAAATCTCAGCAGATCTCTGTTACGTATCTACCATCTCTCATACACTTTCATGATACTTCCACTTTTCGGTCTCGTAATAAATCTGTGGAAGCTTCGTGACCCTCACACGCTGAGATCGAACTCGCAACTTTCAGATGACCTTTGTTCCATCCCAAATCCTTCGGTTATGGAGTGCAGAACCCCCCGCTCTGCCAGAGGGGGGTAGACCATCGGTATATGTGGATAGTGACATTTAGGGCTTCTGAAATTCTGTTGGAAGGACGTCAGATATGATAGGTAAAAGAATTCGACAAGCATTCCGAAGAGGATCAAAGAACATTTCGAAGTTCCTGCAAGGTTACCGAAAGCGACAGATCTTCTAGAAATGCTGAATTGTGCTGAAGCTACGATAAAGACATTCAGCAGCATCTTTGTATAAAACTGACTCTCGTTACAGTTTGTATTTTTGAGTAAATCACATATTTAATTATTACATATGTAATATTTATTATTTATTATACTTACCCGTAGCAATTTAGACGCTATTGTCGGAGTGAACTGACGTGTTTTCCCCCATTGCTCAAAGAATGTGACGTCGTAATTTCAATTAGGAAGACTTTATTTTAATTATCCATTTTTTAAAAATAGTTTTTGTTGTATATTTTATTATAATGCTCTCAAAACATTATGCATTTACAATATTTAATTATTAATGTACACATTATGTTTTTTCTAAGATAAGTCACGGTATACATCCATTGTCTTATTTTTAAAATAAGTGTTTTAGCAAGTTTACTTTATTAAGAAAGTCTATTTGTATTAGGAATTGTTATATTAGAAACATTTAATGCATTATATTTGTCATGATTAATTCTATATTTAAGTGTAATATTTATTTATTTTTTATAAAAGAGGACATAACTTTCGAAATTGTAAGAAATGCATTTCGTGCCGTAATGTTTGTTTTCCTTATCTCTGACTATTGGTGCAGTATCGTCGATTTCTTTCTTTACCATTCAAACATTTCTAAGAACATTTTGCTGATGATTTTATTCCTTCACCCTTTTCTTATTTATTGATTGCATTAACATAAGTTTTTTTGAAGAGGATCCATTTTCGAACTTTTAGGAAAAGTGTTTCAAGTCGTAAAGTTATTTTCCTTTACTAGATTGTTCTAGTTCTATGAGACACGACCCTTCAGAGTGTCTCATTTATTTCCCTTTAAATCAAATCTGTAAGTTTTTTTTTGTTCACCACTGCTGTGACCTGGTATTGAACTCACAAATTTTTGGGTCTAGTCACTGGATCTATCAAATGTCTTTATCCATTAGGCCATGTGTCCTTGAGCAAACATGGCCCAGTGGCTGTTGGCTAGATCCAGACCTTGAAGAGCGTACTGGTTATGACGATAAATGACATCCGCGTCCTGGGTATGACGATAAACTACATCCGCTTCCTGGGTATGATGATAAACTACGTCCAACAGCAAGGCCTCTGATCAGGAGGTTTTGAGAAGCGTGGAACCACCTCTTAATTGCTGGTGTTCCCAGGTCCACCCTGACCCAGGGTGTTAGCACCTGTTAGGGTCCCAGCTATGGGCAAATAGTTGCCACCCAATCTTGTGTAAAAATAGGTTTTAATACCAGAAATACAGTGTAATAAGAAATATATTACCAGCAATAATTTTTGAAGGAAAAATTATATGCAATACTTAAAAATAAAGTACTAGCAATACAAACAACTATACATTCTTTGAAAAAAATATATTACCAGCCATAGATTTCTTCAATGAAGAATATTCCCAGAAATAGATTTTGGAAAAAAAACATATTACAAGCTATAAAGATTTTGTCGGCATTAAATAACCCACTGAAGTTGATATGCTGTCAACCAAACCAAACCAAATCAAACCAGACCTTGAAGGACCAAGCATTCGACAGCCAGATGTAAACAGGTTACCATATATCGCCTGTCTAAAGCCCTTTGAGCCTCGACAGTGGCGCTTCTTGCCAAGTGTGTGGGCTTCACATTAGCCGCGCTAGTCGAGGGATTCCTGTATAACTTCTACTCTATCTAGTTGAGAAAACAAAAATACCTACCATATGACATAATAGACGTAGTGTAATGGTTACCAAACTTGTCTCGCTAGGTCAATTACGACTGAATAGTGAGATCGATCACCATACATCCGGCCTTTGCCACATCTAAGCTACGCTCAGAAATCATTCAGGGCACGTCTACCTGGTGTAATGGTTACTAAGATGGTTTTACAAAAATATTGCTACTGAATAGTGAGATCGATCCGCAAAGAGTTCCCCATACCTACGGCCTTGTGCCACTAGAAAATCATCTTACGACATAGATGGCAATTAGGAATAGAGCACGTCATTAGTGCAGAACAGATGAGCCGTTATTTGTCGAGCAGTAGGGGAAGATATACGTGTCCCTGTTATACTTTTAACGGAAAACGCGTGAAGCAGAATCTGGAACAGTGGTTTAGGTTTGGTTTGGTTTATTTTGTTTTACGGCATATCAACCTCAATGGGTTATTTAATGCCGACAACATTTTTAGGATAGATTCGTATGAACAGAATAAGTTTTCTTTGGTTTAGATTGGTTTGGTTTATTTTGTCCCACGGCACACCAACCCCAATGGGCTACTCAATGCCGACAAAATTATTTATTGCTGGTAATATTTTGTTTTGTCAAAGATCTGGTTCTGATAATATTTTTCCTTCAAAATTGTATTGCTTGTAATAATTAAAAACAAAGTATTGCTGGTAATAGTTAACTATTTCCCATAGCTGGGACCCTAATAGGTGCCACCACCCCGGGTCGGGGTGAACCTGGGAACGCCAGCAATTACGAGGTGGTTCCACGCTCCTCAACACCTCCTGATCAGAGTCCTTGCTGCTGGACATAGTTTATCGTCTTACCTAGGACGCGGATGCAGTTTAACGTCTTACCCAGGACGGAGAACAGTGGTTTAGCATCAGGTTTTGGGTAAAGATTGATGCTAGTGAAACCTGGTGAATATGTTATGAAAACCGTGATTTCATTTTGGTTGAACTGCACAAGAAGTTTATTTTTACAAAACAATGCTCAATGTAAATTTACAGAGCATAAATTTTATAAATTAACTAATTTAAAATATGTAATTTCGTTACACAGTAATATCCATGTTTCAAAAAATGAAGCTAAAAACTTCAAATTTAATTATATAATTAGATTAAAAGCATTACTTCTGTTTCATCTTCAAGCGAAATTTGGAATAACTTATTTTTAAATTTACTGAGTTTTAAACGCTCATATAAATTCATAATTTCCTGTTTCCAAGGATACAGGGAAATCCATTCATTCAGACAGGGGCGGTAGCGTGTTCATTTTTATTAACTATTGTTGTATCAATTATGAGTTACGTTCGAAAAAGAGGTTAAGTTTAGGGAGTGTAGGGGTGTATTTTTCAACAAATTCTAACATGCGTTAAACGCATGTCGTCTGTTTTTATTGTTTTTTCTTATTAACGGCAAAAAGTTTTTCGGCAGTTTTTTTCGTACTTGTATACTTAGAGATTCTTTCTAGGGATATTTGGGTTAGAATACGTTTTATTTAACTACAATTATATATATATATATATATATATATATATATATATATATATATATATATATATATATATATATATATATATATATATATATATAGCCATAATGAAATTAAACATTAATACTTGCAAAATATGGTCACAAGTTTATCAAATAATTTCAAGTAAATCTTTAGAAAAAATAACATCGGGGACCACATATTTCTTTTAAAAAGCAGTTGAAGAAAATGGCGCAAAGAATTATAGGAATGTTTGAAGAAATTTGCGAGAAAATTAAATACAAGGAAAAACCAGAATTTTAAAATCTATCTGCAGAAAACAGAAACACAAGAAAATAAAGTGTTATTAACTGAACAGAAAATATTCGCACAATTTAACCAGGATTGTCTAAATGAACGCAGGCATTAGAAAAAGACTTGCAGAATATACAGGCCCCAAAATTTCTAAACAAACCTTGCAGATATCAGAAGGCAAACATTTTTTAAACAGACTTGTAAAAACAACAGGGTAAAGAAATCTAAGTATTTTCCAACGGGGTTGCAGAAGATACAAGCAAAAGAAAATCATACTTTTCAAACGAAATTGCAGGAGAAAAACAACAAATACACGAAAATCAAATATTATTTATTGTATTTGCACAAAATTTAGACGCAACAAAGTCCAGAATATATAATTGAAATTTAGAGAAAATGTACACTAGAAAAACAAATATTTTTCGAAGGAAATTGCAGAAAACACAGGCACTAGAAAGCCAATTATTTTTTGTCAAATGGAATTGCAGTAAACCAAATATTTTCAAAACAGTTTGCAGAATCCACAGGTAGGTGAAAATCAAGACTTTTCAATAAATTGTTCACTTCAAAGTTCGATAGACAGATTTTGAAGGAACAACAAAAGAATCGATCAATTTCGAAAACATCTCGAACAATAAATGATGCCATCGGAAGCAACGCAGTAAGAAGCGTTCATGGAATTCAATGACAATCAGAATTTTGATACATTGATTACGATTGTTGAATGTTCGATTTGTTTTCACGGCGTATCAACACTGTGTGGGTCATTTAAATCTGAAAACTATTTTGGGCTGTGAGAAATATTTTTTCTTTCATGTAAATATTGCATCATCAATATTTTGAGAATAACAATGATTTTCTCAGAAAGAGGTTTTACTGTTTAACCCATAGTTCTGAAAGAGGATATGGATTCATGCATTTCCCAAAGTTATTTGCACGGACGTGAATGCAACGAATCCGACTGGAAGTCGAATTAGAATCCATAGGCATTTGTTCCGGTTCGGTCCGTACTGTTTTAAATCAGATCTTAAGGATGCGCAAACTGCCGTCAAAATGGATCCCAAGAATACTACTGACATCAGAGCAGAAGGTGAAAAGGGTTGTTATTTCCAGAAGGCTTCTGACTCACTTCTTGACTTACTCTGAGAATTTCCACTGTAGATTAACTCAACGTGCAACCTACGTTCCACACTTCAAGCTTGAATCTAAAAGATCCAAAGCAAACGGTGGAAACACTCTGGTTCTCCAAACCCCGAAGAAGTTCAAGCAGGCAACGTCTGTTGGCAAGCTGGTGGCTTCTGTTTTTTTTTCTCTTTATTCTGAAAGCTTAATCATCATAGACTACCCTGAAAATGGGGCAAACTATTAATGGACAGCGCTATGAATCAGAAATTAAAAAACAAAACCCTGAAGGAAGCAATAAAGTCGAAGCGCTGAAAGATGCTGGGTGAAGTTTTGTGCATTGCTCTAGGCTAAAGTTCCCGTTCACACTGATCAGGTTGCAGTAGCTGAACAGGTTAACTTTGAATTGCTACCCTACCAGCCCTACTCGGCAGACTTAGCTCAATCTGACTTTTTTTTCTGGTTCCTAAACTCAAATCTTTCGTGTGTGTTCTCAATTTTGGAAACAATGATGACATCATATGAGCTATAAAGGAGTTTTTCAGAAAACATGACGACACCTTCTTCTGTGATGAGATTGCAATTCTTAAGCATCATGTCATTGATGTCAAGGGGAATTACATTGAAAAATAGTGAAAAACTGTCTTGTTTCTCCAACTCCTTCTGGCTGAGGCTTAGAACCTTTTGAGGGATCCTCGGATTGATGGACAAAATCATTCGTATATTTCATAATAATCCTAATTGATGAGTAAATTTTGGTAATTCTGTACAACGATTTTCGTAATGATTCCTCGTTCGAATACCGGAGTGCGAAATATTGGAAATTCTCAGCATTAGAATTCTTAGAGAAATTGCAGTCATTGTAAAAAAAATTCTTCACCAGCAAAACATTGTCTCAGAGATATTTTGTGTTTTGATGCTTGTTTTTAATGGTGCGATTTCACACAGAAACATTAGACACTTTACGATGTTCCGTCAATTCTAGTGGCTTTTGTAACGTATTGACTGTCACTCCACAACGCCCCCCCCCACTTAAAAAAAGAAAATTAGTAATACTTAGCTAGCAATACTGTATGAAACGATGGAACATTTTAAATGTCTCCCAAATCGCCATGATGACAGCCTTATTTCCCTGTACAATGGAACATGTCTTTATATTCATGGAGAAAAAAAAACTACTTGATAAACCTTTCTTCCGTTTTTCTTTCTCTTGCTGTTTTCTTTAAATTTTTTATACGTACATTTGTCACTAAACTTGCTTATATATTTAACCATTTAGCTGAATAATCAGTATTTGTGGCCTGGAGAGGGGCTTTGGTTTCCATACTCGTTATATTTTTTTTTCTGGCAATGTTTTTACCGCCATTTTTTATTTTGTTCATTTATCTTTTTTTTCACTGACTGTTTTTGAACACTTTCTCTTAACTGTTGCGTTCCTTTTCTTTCCTTTTGTTAAGCATGCACGTTTTCTCCGGATTGTCCTTCCCTCTTTACTTCGTTTTTATTCCTCAGTCAATGATTCTGTTATATTATCTTTGTAAATTTTACTTTTTGTTCCAAACGATTTTTCCCATCGACGGCTAAGAGTAAGAAAAAAAAAGTTTTACATAAAATTCGCCATATAGCAGATTATGGTATCTGAGTCGTGTTTTGTCTACTTGTCAGAAAACTGTCGACTTCTATGAAATCCCATCATGCAATTGAATCACCCATATAAAGAAAGTTGCAAACAAAGGAGAACATAGCAGAATGGCCATTTTACTGATTCGAAATATATTTTTTAAAATACGACAACGGATCATTTAGCTCTCTGCTCCGAACAACCATTCTCTTTAGATGAGGAGCGGAACAATAGTGTTATTAAGCTTATATATATATATATATATATATATATATATATATATATATATATATATATATATATATATATATATATATATATATATATATATATATATATATATATATGTGTGTGTGTGTGTATAAATATATATGTATATATATGTATATATATATATGTATATATATATATGTATATATATATATATATGTATATGTATATATATATGTATATGTGTATATATATATGTATATATATATATGTATATATATATATGTATATATATATGTATATATATATATGTATATATATGTCTCTCTATATATGAATATATATATGTATATATATATATATATATATATATATATATATATATATATATATATTTATTAGTACGATGCAAAAAAATGGACGGACACATAGAAAGTGGATTTTTGTATTTTTACCAAGACAGGTGAGTAATAGAATTCATTTATTAATAAAGGGTATTAATACAGGTATACATATGTATACAAGTCAAAAATGATTTTGTATTTTGTTGGATAAATTTTGCATTAATAATGGCCTTAATTCTTTGTGGCATGTTATAGACTAAATTCTTTAGTAAGTTAACGTTCTTCGCTAGATTTTTCAAGAATTTCTTTAATTAGCGACAAAGAATCTTCTTTGTTAACTTTCCTGTTACGGGCAAGCTTGTCCATTATCGCCCAAAAGTTTTCAATTGGATTAAGGTCAGGACTCTGACTAGGCCACTGGAAGAGTTACAAATTATTAAAGCAAAAGGTTACCCAACAAAATATTAAATTATTTTTTTACTTGTAAAATGTACGTATGTACACCTGTATTAATAAACAAATTCTATTACTAACCCCTCTTGGTAAAAATACAACAATCGATTTTCTATGGGTGCGTCCATTTTTTGTCACGTACTATATATACAGGAGTTGGACAAAATAATTGAAGCAGGTGCAAATTACACTCCTATATTTCAAAAACCTAATATATTATGAATTTTAACTAAAAGTTCGTAATTGCAGTTTATATCTATTGTAAATACGTTTATTTATCTAATTTACTGTATTTGCCTTATTTATTTTTAGAACTTAGTAAAATTTAAGCTAAATGCGTGACCTCTCCGAGTTCGTAAAAGGGCCAATTATTTGAGCTCGAATGGCAGGAACCTCGATCACTAATGTTGCTGAACTGTTTGGTTTTTCAAGAGCTACCATATCAAGAACTTTGACGCAATTCGAGAAACAGGGCAAAACCTCTAGCAACTGTAGCAATTCGGACCAGACTTGCAAACTTACCGACGTGCATTTAAACGGAATGTGGCAAAAAATCATCGGACTACTGCGGTCAAAGTGACTGCTGAGTTGAATAATGTTTTTGTTTGTGAAGATAATTAAAGCTATTTGTTCAATTTTGGAGTTGATTGTTGTAGTTTATTCTAACTATTCTTTTGGCGGGAGCAGTTTTTAATTTGTTTATTACTTCATGTATATATTTGGATTGATTATCTTTATTTGTTTTTTTTTTCTAACGGCTAGTTTACCGGTACGGTTGTTAGTTTATTAATATATTTGGATGTATTTAGATCAATTTATTTTACTTGTTGGTATTTATTTGTTAAACTGTATATTTTCTCTTTTTGGTTTTCGATTTTTAAGTGACGCAGTATTTTATTTTTTTTTATTTTTTATTCATTTTTTAATTTTTTTTTATCGTTATATAACAGTTATAGTTATTTTTTTCACCGATTGTTTGTTTTGATTTTTATAGTCTAACTAATATTTTGGTCATAATAGTTTGCTAATTTGTTTATTATTTACTTTATTTATTGATTCTGTTTGTTAGTTTTTATTCTATTTCGTCTATTCTAACAGGTGTGATTTGGTAATTTGTTTGGATTAATTTATTTTGCTTATTTTATTGTCATTTTTTTTGTTCATGTATTTATTAATTTTTTCCGTTTCCAATTTTTAAGTAGCGTAGTAAAAATTTGTTTTCATGTCTGCATTTTGAGATGAGCTTGGATTATCTTCCCAAACAAAAACAAAACTATTAAATAAGCTATATAAACAATTTTTTACTACGTTAATAAAAAACACCGATCAAAATAAAAATAAATAAATATATAAAATAAAAAATAAAAATAAAAAATAAAAATAAATAAAAACAAGCTAAATAATTTAACCCAAATAAATAAATAAACAAATAAACGGCTTCCGGTAAAATAACCGCCAAAATAGTGTACCCACAATGCACCACTGACCCGTATATATATAGCCGAGAAAAATAACAGCACTCGTGACCTGACGATTGCCTCTAGCATGAAACAGACTGTAGCCTCTAAGTGTTGATTCTATGTTCACTTTTATATTTACACACGCTCTATCTCTGATATTGATCCCATTATCCCATAAATATATCACATTTTATAGACTATATTACTTCATATATATATATATATATATATATATATATATATATATATATATATATATATATATATATATATTGTGTGTGTGTGTGTGTTTATGCCAATGGCATCCCATATTTAATACTTCTTGTTTTCACTCTCGCGTGGCCATGTGTGACGTCATGAGCTACGGTGCGATTTTCGTTTCCAGCGTTTCATATGATTAAGTTTGTCCTTGCTTGGAAATCTTCCATGTAAACAAAAGCAGACTATCATTATTGTTTTGTCCCTGTATTGTTTAATATATTGTAATATAATTGTCATCCTTGATAATGGCTCATGTAAGCCGAAAGCTTAGATTGGATTAAAAAATATTCATCAATATTGTGATTTTCTTTCTTCGTTTAATGATAATATTATTAAGCTTATCAGACGATATGAAAAGAATATGCACAAAATAAATAGACAAAACTTTTTCTATATTATTTAATGAAATATGCATGCATATATATATATATATATATATATATGTATATATATATATATATATATATATATATATATATATATATATATATATATATATATATATATATATATATTGTTACCTAGTATATCTTTATTTTTACTTGTTCTTTTATTAGTTTTTACCAATTAACTGGAGGCTCCGATGTCGATTCTTTTACTTCACGGCTGATTTTTGCTTAACCCTTTGAAAATTCCTGCTAAATAACTACGTTTGCTGGGGCAGGCATAAAGCACAAACCTCTTTTCGAAGTTTACTAGAACGTCTGTGTAATCAAAAATAGAGTAAATAGAATTTTTCGAATGTTTCATAACCATCGAAGGAAACAGACGAAGAAATTAGTTTCCATTAGAATTTTTATATTGGTGAATAAGTTGACTTCATGTATAGTACGACCCGTCATGTATTAGCATGCATCTTAGATCTCCCTAAAAAATATTTACCTGCGTATAATGCAACCGGTCACCGAAAAAGTCTGATTTTTAACCTCTCAAAAATAATAACAGGTTTAAAGTGCGATCACCCTATTTTTGCGTTAAAAAAAAAAGATCAAAAAATTTCGCACTATTTGGATACTTCGACGTGATGTAATGGTTAGCAGGCCTGTCTCCCGAGAGCATTTACGACTGAGTAGTGAGTTCGATCCTCACTGGATGTTCTACACTTTCGGGCTTGTGCCACAGTTAAGCTACGCTCAGAAAATTATTAGGGCGCCTCCACGTGATGTAATGGTTACCAAGCTTGTCTCGCTAGAGTAATGAGTTCGATTCTCACTGGGTCCTCTGCTTAGAAAATCAAAAGGGCATTTCGGTGTAATGCTTAGCTAGCTTATCGCGCTAGATCAGCGTATAACTATGCAGTGAGTTCGATCCTCAGTGGGTGTTCTACACTTTCGGCCTTGTGCTACGCTTAGAAAGTCAAAAGGGCACTACGAAGTGGTGTAGTGGTCAGCTAGCTTGTCAATCTAGATCTGCATATGATCCTCGGTGGGTGCTCCTCATTTTAGGCCTTGTGCCCCATTCGAAGAGATACTTAAAAATCATTACTCCACCTCGACGTGGTGCAGTTGCTTGAAAGCCTGTCTTGCAACATCAATTACGAATAAATACTGAGATAGATCATCATAGGGCGCATCGTGCGTATGCCTCGTAGCTTAGAAAATCAGCATAAACACTCGAATACATACGCTACTTGTCTGGTAAAAATAAAAGTATCTGTGAAATGCGCTACTTAAATCCGTATTTTTCATCTTAAAAACGACTTGTCTCTACTAAATTGTTTTCCCATGAATTTTCTACTTTACATTGTAACATTGCTTGATGGAATTTTTATTATTACTCCCGAGAGATCATTGCTTGAGTACAGATTGCCATTCACATATGAAAGGGCGGCCGAGTTTCTATCGGATGTATATCTACAGAGACTGCAAGGACCATTTCTTTAATTTGATGGCATTGAACAATTTTCGTTAAGTTGAACAATAAGCAGACTTTCAAATCGCGAAGGAACTTTGTATTGCACAAACTCAACTAACTTCAATGATTTTGGATGTAACCTGCACCAATCAAAATATATTGTCCTAAAATATTAATTCTTCGTACCATTTTCAACTAGAAAGTGATCTATAATATTACGGCCGATAATAACAAGAGAAAACATTTCCCTAACTCACTACTGTCGTCTTTTATGAAATATTGGTTTAATATTTAAATAAATTACCTCAAATCTAGACCAGTCAATGTAGATCTACATTCATCACTGAAATTCAGTTTTCATGCATTTCCTCTCAAATTTTACATGTTTCGTTTTATGATATCCACTCATGGCTTGGTTGATTTCATACCTTTAATATATGTTCTTAAAATTCTTCTATATATTCTCTGTTTACATTTACAACAACAGCTTTAAATATTTTCTTGATGGTTAGTCTTCATTATTTCCTTACCAACTTTTTTATTTTTTGTCTTCAATCTCCTCTTGAATCATTCTTACAGACTTTTTGGCCTTGAGTTCAACTTGTAATATATTTTCAATTCTTTTTTAGTTCTTCTGTCATCTCTCTTCAAAATTCCTTATTAAGTACATTGGAAATTCATCACACCATAAATTTAACATATACCATTTCTCTTATTCAGGTCATTTCGCTCATTTGACTTAGTGTAATAATTATATAAAAGAAATTAAAAGAAATACTTTTCAATAACTATACTATCGTGGGATTACCCCAATTGTCTCCTCAAAGAACTTCTGCTAACGACCGTTAGATGGCGTTGCCAAAAGCACTATAAAAGGAAAGAGCATTTTTCTCATATGTCTATAGATGCCTCAGAGATAAAACGTGCTTCGATTATTCTCTGGGGACTTTTCAACCCCCAGTTGATCTAATGTTGCACTGTACATAGCTCAAAAAGTAAACATTATACGATGCTTCAGGATGGTTCTTTATAGAATACAGGTTATAATAAATTTCTCGGAGAGTCAGGCCGGTAAATACAATTAATAGTGTTAATTTTAAAAATACGGAGCATTTATTCAAATACGTATATCCATAAAAAACGTATGAACAAAATATATTAAAATATTGGTCGGATTTAATCCATTTCATAATATATATCTATGGGACACATGGTTACAACTTTCTCACGTAGGCTCGCACACAAACTTAAGGACACCTGCGCCATAAAAAAAATCAGTTTATACAGCTCCACTAGTAACTCATTCAAATCATCCGACGTAAGAAAAATCGAAACCAACAACATCAAAATCCTCTATAAAAACATTTGCAAAAAAACAAAACAAAAACGACTACAAATTCTGGAAAACATCCCAATGAAAGACCAAAAGCCCAACATAAAATAGCAATTAATACTGACAGAAACATTTTAAATATATTCAATGAATAATCATCTAATAATAAACATCAACCTCCTCCTTATCAATAATGAACTAATCCAACAATATCGTTTAATATTATCTATAAAACTAAAACTATAAACAACGTATTATCAAAAAGTAGTAAAAGAAAAAAAAGTAGGAAGCTTGATAAAAAATAATATATGCCACAATAATTAAATATCCATACTTGTGGAAGCGAAACAATTAAATTGAAAAAAAAAGTATCTCCATGATGCAAATTTCTGAAAAACCTGAAATGGTTTCAGAATATAAGACGAGAATATCATAAACAACACACATCATCAGTCCCATGACAGGTGCGGTGCTAGAGACAGTTAGCAGCTCATCAGTTCCTTATATATATCTCCGGATTTTTGAAAAAATTCAAAACAGTGTCTGTAATGATTTCGATCCTCACCAGGCATCTCGAATTCAGTTATTTCTCACCGACCTTACGTTGATTCTTTTCTCCAAATATTGTCATGACAACTGCTCTGACGTGGTTTTAACTTTGGTGCGCCGACTACATGAATTTAAGCGTTCTAGATTGGCATCTAGGTCCCATCTTTTACTGTTGGAATTTCTAAATGCAACCGCTGGATTTTACTCCAACTGTTTCTTTTTTCGCGCTTCCAACCTGTTTAACTCACTTCCGTTTTCTTGCTTCCTGCAATCTCCAAAATTTTAAATGAAACTTCAATCGGCATCTTCTATCTTTTTAAACCTCGGTATCTGTCTATATTTCTGAGATGAAGTATTATGTACATTATTCGGACTATTGTCCTCATCATTCTCGCCATATTTATTACAACGTTTCGGCCGTTGTACGCTCCGGCCTTCTTCAGGTGGTTTGAATGTCGAACTGAACCGTTTATTTCGCTCGCTGGTGTAGGCTGTTCTCGTTCCACGTGCCATGTCTAATGGATGTCAGTTATCAGTTATCTCCTGTTAATTCCCCTCTCCAAGTTCTCCACTGCCTTAACCGGGTATTGAACTCACACTCTTTGAGTCCTGTTATTGGATCTAACTAACGCCTTTATCCACTGTGCCATGTGTCATTGTTCATCGTTTTCATTCCTCAATCCTCAGTATTCTATTTGATTTTCCCTTCTTTTTACGCTGCTATTTCGGAGCCAACTAAGAGAGATAACCGTACGGACTTATCGGCCTTGATCGGCGAGTTTGGTCGGGAAGGACAACAATGGTGGATGCATAAACATATGTGCAAAATATAGGTTTATCCAATTCTCTACCATCCGCTGATTACATGTCGGTATTACCAAAAATAAAGGTTTAAATAACAACAATATCTAATCTTCAACTTGTTTTTTTTTGTTATAACAACGATTATAATATACTCCCCCCTTGCGTACTAGTGGCAGTATCATATTAACTTAGGATGAAATAATTAAAATGATTTAAAAAGATCGGTTAAAAGTCGAATATATATCAATTCAAACGTATTGCATCGTGGGCAAGTAAACCTGGCGTGGTGAATCCGTCTCCAAGTCAAACCACTGTCGTGTCCTTCTAATTAAAGTTTCACCTTTGACACCAACATGCAGCTGAGGGAAGCGAATCCTTTACTTTGGCCGTTGATTTCTGTCTAGTAAATCCCCCGCCTAGTTTTGTCGTGTCATCAGAATACTGGAGGCATACATGTTTATGGAGCCCACTCTTCTCCATTGTGTTATAAGGCCATTGAGTTACAAGAAAGTTCATTCATGATTTGACAGGTCTTGTCGTCCGGGGTATGTCAATAAACTACATCCACGTCCTGGGTAAGACGATAAACTACATCCGCATCCTGGTTAAAACGATAAACTACGTCCAACAGCAAAGCCTCTGATCAGGAGGTTTTGAGGAGCGTGAAACCACCTCTTAATTGCTGGTGTTCCCAGGTCCACCCTGACCCGTGGTGGTAGCACCTGTTAGGATCCCAGCTATGGGCAAATAGTTAACACCCAAACTTGTGTGAAAATAGGTTTTAATACCAGAAATACTTTGCAATAAAGAAAAATATTACCAGCAATAATTTTTTAAGAAAAATTATCAGCAATACTTTAAAAAAAATACCAGTAATACAAACAGCTATACATTCTTTGAAAAAAATATGACCAGGTATAGCTTTCTCCAAGGAAAGATATTCCCAGGAATAGATTTTTGAAGAAAAACATTACCAGCAATAAAAATTTTGCCGGCATTAAATAACCTATTGAGGTTGATATGCCATAAAACAAACCAAATTGGCAGGTCTTGTTTTTAGTCGTGGTTCGTGTTTAGTTATCCTCCTTACTAGAAAAAAAACCTGGCGGGGAACCGGTTTAGTCGCCAAAGAGCTGACCACCCCCTTACGTAGTACAGTGTTATGTGGTATCAGTAGTACCCGTACAGTGATTTGACATTACCCATGTTAGCGATATTAATCCAAATATTTGGTGATAAATAATTATCTCGCTATATGAGTAGATTTTTAGTATTATTAAAGAAATTTTAGTTTATTATTTGTATGATAAAAATGAAGGTGTTGGTAGTTTCGACATAATATTTGAAATTGGCGAGCCGAGTTCTAATTCTAGTCTAGTTCATTGCGTTTACTTTCTCTTAAATGCCCTTGATAAAAGTTTTCAATTCGTCTATTGTCCCCCGCCTATTGCTTACATTGCAGGATAGAATGGATTGTCTTGTTTTGGTTCGGAAGCAGAAGCAAAAGTCTGAAATCCACACCGTGGAAAAAACAGGAATCCACTCCATAATGTTCCCTAAGAGGAAATGTCAACACACATGTAAAGTAAAGGAATCTGTATTAAGGCACGAGCGCTAACGTCCTGAAAGGTTATAGTCTTTTGGGGGTTAAAAAAATCGAAAATAGCGCTTTATATGTGTCGGTCTAATGAAGTCAACTACTGAACAATGTTATAGCGATTTTCCAAGCGTAGCTCAGATGTGGCACAAAGCCGAATGTATGGGGCACCCAGTGAGTTTTGAACACACTACTCATTCGTAATTGTTCTAGCGAGAGAAGCATGCTAACCATTACACCACCTCGGGGTGCCTCTGAAACGTGTTATACTTAGTAGTGAGAAACTCAGATCGGAAAAGACAGTTGTCTCAGGATTCGACTCATACATCAATCGAAATGACCTTCTCACTTCTCATAAGCTTTTTCCTTCTCAGACCATCACATAGAATCATTTACTTTTGCTTTTTTCCCACCACAAGCTGCCAACGCTGATGAAGCCAGGGCAGATCGCTCTGTGGTTCTAATCAAGTCTGCTTTTGCTTTTACCCGATCCGACCAACCGTCAATTCGTCTCTGTACCCGCTGCCCACGCGGAACGTTCAGTACCCGATGCGGTTAGTTTATGTTTGCGGCACTTTAAGGTTCTCCTGTGAAAGCTCGCATAAAAACCGTTTGTTTGATGTCAGTTTTATAAACGAATCGGTTCTCCCATGATACGTTCAAACGATACCATATGCTTTTGCAGCTATCAAGTAGATGAGACTCTTATGGATTCGATTTACATCCATTTCTTTGCCTCTTTTCGAGGGGCTGTTACTTTCTATATATTTTTTTCGTCGATTTTTCCTTTCCTTCGCTATGCTCCGTGTCCACTTTTGCCCTTTTTATATTTGTCTCTTTTTGTATTTCGTTTTTTTTTTTGTTTTTTTTACTCGTCATTTTGTTCCGTTTCTGTTCTCAATTCCGCCTTTTTTCTGATTTCATTCACGCCTGTTTCGCATCCAAATCTTTTCCTCTTATTTTATCTGTTGTTTCCTCGATTTGTTTTTAGCAATTACATCTTTTTTTTTAGATTTTTGGTGAGTATTTTTTCGCTGTTTTTACATTATTTTCCTTTTGTTTTCTTTGAGTTTGCATCTGCGTTTTTTTATTTATTTTTTTAAATTTCAGCATGTTATTCATTTCGACCCTGTTCCCATTCCAAATGTCAGCTTTTACTGATCCCGTCTGTTGCGTTTTCCTTTACGGTTCCATATACACGGTACCCCACAAAATCCATAAAATTCTATGTTTACTATAAGATGAAAAAAATGAACTAACATATAAAGAAATTAACTTTTTTACTTTGAACCCCACATATAACATTTGTGTTTTTGCTCTGTTTTAAGCTAGTAAATTTTATTCTTTGCCTTTGTTTAAAAAAACTGTGGTAAAAATTACAACAATTAAATAAACTGTACCGAATTTACTGTTTTTGTTGTTTTATTTATTTAATTTTTTTTGTAGGGCATCTGTAGCGGAGAAAATGGTGAATTGCATCGTCAAACCAAGCCACAGCGTGTCGCGTGTATTCTACGAAGGAAAATGTTGCCAAAAAGAAAGTTATTTACTGAGAAAAAAAGGCACTTAATTATTTACCCACTGCCCCAAGTAGCAAGATGTGGCACAAGGCCGTGTTTTAAAGTGGGTATCCGAGCCCGTACGCTCGGGCAAAAATTCCCTATAGACCACGTAAAAACGAAGTCAGTTTCCCGAGACGAGACTCTGCCCTTCGGGCAAAGCCTCGTCTGGGGGATACCCTCTGACAATGTGCCAGGTAAGTATAAAGGGCACGTATTCTCCATAATATACCGGAGACGGAATGTTCAAAACAAGTAAGTCAGTCGCAGGACTCACCGTCAAAGTATTTCTGATATGCTAACATTGTCTCCTCTCCAAGTAGTCAACGAATGAAAAAAATACTCCGCCCATAAAAAAAAGCAGTTGGTTTTCTCGAATTGAGGAGAAAATTCCTGTATTTGCTTACCTAAGGAAAAAAGATAAGGCATTTTGGACTTTCATCAAATTTTTATGTCATGGGGTGTTTTGTAGCTCCCCCGTGAATATATGGTATTGTGGTATATTCAGGATTGAGAGGTGATGGACGAGTTCTTGTAGTGTATGAATAAATTGTAATGAATGAATGGGTCGTGAATCCTGTTAACTAGGACTAGGATGATGAGGACCAACCTCTCTCTATTTCCCCGTCGCCTTGTGCCACAATTTCTGTAAAAACAGAAATAAATCTTGTGTATTTGGCTACCACATTCGTCAAGTGTGGTATTTTTTTTGAGTGATTACGTGCATTGTCATTTGTCATTTTTTTGAGTGATTACGTGCATTGTCATTTGTCATTTTTTGAGTGATTACGTGCATTGTCATTGTCTTTATTTTGAGTGATTACGTACACTGTCATTGTCATTTTTTTGAGTGATTAGGTACATTGTCATTGTCATTTTTTTGAGTGATTACGTGCACTGTCATTGTCATTTCTTTGAGTGATTACGTGCATTGTCATTTGTCCTTTTTTTGAGTGATTACGTGCAGTCATTGTCATTTTTTTGAGTGATTACGTGCACTGTCATTGTCATTTCTTTGAGTGATTACGTGCATTGTCATTTTTTTGAGTGATTACGTGCATTGACATTGTCACTTTTTTGAGTGATGACGTGCACTGTCATTGTCATTTTTTGAGTGATTACGTGCACTGTCATTGTCATTTCTTTGAGTGATTACGTGCATTGTTATTTTTTGAGTGATTACGTCCATTGTCATTGTCATTTTTTTGAGTGATTACGTGCACTGTCATTGTCATTTTTTTGAGTGATTACGTGCACTGTCATTTGTCCTTTTTTGAGTGATTACGTGCACTGTCATTGTCATTTTTTTGAGTGATTACGTGCATTGTCATTTGTCCTTTTTTTGAGTGATTACGTGCACTGTCATTGTCATTTTTTTGAGTGATTACGTGCATTGTGATTTGTCCTTTTTTTGAGTGATTACGTGCACTGTCATTGTCATTTTTTTGAGTGATTACGTGCACTGTCATTGTCATTTCTTTGAGTGATTACATGCATTGTCATTTTTTTGAGTGATTACGTGCATTGTGATTTGTCCTTTTTTTGAGTGATTACGTGCACTGTCATTGTCATTTTTTTGAGTGATTACGTGCACTGTCATTGTCATTTCTTTGAGTGATTACATGCATTGTCATTTTTTTGAGTGATTACGTGCATTGTCCTTGTCATTTTTTTGAGTGATTACGTGCACTGTCATTGTCATTTTTTTGAGTGATTACGTGCACTGTCATTTGTCCTTTTTTTGAGTGATTACGTGCACTGTCATTGTCATTTTTTGAGTGATTACGTGCATTGTCATTTGTCCTTTTTTTGAGTGATTACGTGCTTTGTCATTTGTCATTTTTTGAGTGATTACGTGCATTGTCATTTGTCATTTTGTGAGTGATTACGTGCACTGTCATTGTCATTTTTTGAGTGATTACGTGCATTGTCATTTGTCCTTTTTTTGAGTGATTACGTGCTTTGTCATTTGTCATTTTTTGAGTGATTACGTGCATTGTCATTTGTCATTTTGTGAGTGATTACGTGCACTGTCATTGTCATTTTTTGAGTGATTACGTGCATTGTCCTTGTCATTTTTTTTAGTGATTACGTGCATTGTCATTTGTCATTTTTTGAGTGATTACGTGCATTGTCCTTGTCATTTTTCTGAGTGATTACGTGCATTGTCATTTTTTGAGTGATTACGTGCATTGTCATTTGTGACTACTGGACCTGCGAATCGAGATTTCGACATTTCTTTCTACTCCTTACATTCTAGTTTGAACTTGAGATTTGCTTTCTTCGTTTTAGAAGTAATCTGTGACATAAATTTCTGAACTGGAATTTTAGTTTAAGTAAGACGAAACCGACTACAGCATCTTGTATTTTCAGTCAGTTTAGGTTGAATTTACTCATTCTCTGAAGCAGTTTTCTTGTTTTGTTCTGTTTCTTGGGCACGTTTTCGCTACTATTAACTTTTCTATTTTCTGTTTTTTCCTTTCGTTTTTATTTATATATTTATTTACTAATATCGTTGCTTTTCCACTTTATATAAGAAACAGGTTTTCTTTACATTTCTTTTCGTTTCTATTTTCCATTCACACTTTTATTACGTCCTTCTCATTTGATGTACATCATCTTTGATCTCATACTTTTTTTATCTTTTAACATTTTCCCTCTTTTCGCGTTTTATTTTCTCTTTTTCTGTGTCCATTATTTTTTTTATCTCCTCATCTTGTCTTCCTTCTTATTTTAATGTTTCATTCCCCCTCTTCTGTTTCGAATGTTTGTTCCATTTTTTTTATTTTACAAGGGTTAACCAATAACAAACGGGACATGATAAAAGTACAAAAAGATTGTATTGCGCCAGCTTCTCAAATCAGAAAGGCCTGTCATATAATAAAATCTAAATTTCGTCTTTTTAAATGGATTCCCGCAACAACTGTAGCTGCCAGCAGGCAATTTGCAAATATCTTAACACCGAGTCATATTATAAGTTACATTACTTTGGTTGAAAGCAGTAGTGATGCCAAGAGATAGACAGACAGATAGATATGAACAGCTCGGCACAGAGAGACAGACAGATAGATAGATAGATGGATAGATAGATAGATAGATAGATAGATAGATAGATAGATAGATAGATGTGAACAGATTGGCATAGATAGATAGAAGTGCAAAGATTGGCATAGATAGATAGATATGAACAGATTGGCATAGATAGATAGATAGATGTGAAAAGATTGGCATAGATAGATAGATGTGAACAGATTGGCATAGATAGATAGATAGATAGATGTGAACAGATTGGCATAGATAGATAGATAGATAGATAGATAGATAGATAGATAAATAGATAGATAGATAGATGTGAACAGATTGGCATAGATAGATAAATAGATAGATGTGAACAGATTGGCAAAGATAGATAGATAGATGTGAACAGATTGGCATAGATAGATAGATAAATAGATAGATGTGAACAGATTGGCATAGATAGATAGATAGATAGATAGATAGATAGATAGATGTGAACAGATTGGCATAGATAGATAGATAGATAGATAGATAGATAGATAGATAGATAGATAGATAGATGCGAACAGATTGTCATAGATAGATAGATGCGAACAGATTGTCATAGAAAGATGTGAACAGATTGGTATAGATAAATAGATAGATAGATGTGAACAGATTGGCAAAGATAGATAGATAGATAGATAGATAGATAGATAGATAGATAGATAGATAGATAGATGTGAACAGATTGGCATAGATAGATAGATGTGAACTGATTGACATAGATAGATAGATATGAAAAGACTGGCACATAGATAATGAGGAGACTGGCATAGATAGATAGATAGATAGATAGATAGATAGATAGATAGATAGATATGAACAAAGTGGCACAGACAGATAGGGAGAGATAATGAAGGCTGTTATTTTTTTTTACAATGGTTAGCTTAGCAGGGTAAAAGATCAAATGCAATAGGATGAAATGAAGGTCAGAAGATCATACTAACCAGAAGAGAGACCTTTATACGCGCTCTCTTCACAACGCATGCAGTCATTTTAAATATCAGGAGAACCGATTGGACGACCTTGATTATAACTTGGCAGCCAATCAGAGGAGCTCTAGCTCTAGCGTAAATAAATACGTTCTTATGTGGTTAATCAATCGGCAGTGAAACGCCATTTGTTAAGCTTCTGTAGTAAATGACCTTCGTATTTCGAAAAGATCATGTGCATATATTCTCATGTAGCCTTTTTTATTATTTTGGTAAAACATTTCAACATCCATCTCTGTAAGTCGGTCGCCTTCGACCGAAATGATACTCCTTATTTTCCACCAAGCTAACATCTCCTTTGAAAATCAGTGGGTGATATTAAAAAGAACGTTACTTAACCGCTGTTGACAATCCAAAATAGGGCTTTTCAAAAATCGGAGTTACCAAAATCAGCTATGCACAAAAAATTTGAATATCTGGGAAGTTTTCTAACAGAGGACGGAATATATGACACATGATTCCGAAGACAGATTGATATGCATTCGAAGAACTAAGTGGAGAACGAAGAGGTAGGAAAACTTCCTTATGAAGAAGATATTACTGAATTGTTACGAGATGTCTGCTTTGCTGTATGGCAGTGAATGCTGGACAATTTTTTCACTGTTGGAGAAGGGACTTGAGCCAACAGAAATGTTCTACAGAAGGATGCTGAGGAAAATATGGACCGAACATGTGAGCAACAGGAGGTTTTGGAGAAGTTATAAACAAAAAAAAAAACTTATATTTAAGATTAGGGTGAGACAGGTGAAATTTCTGGGCCATATAATGAGAAAGCAGAGGACAGATTGCAGGTAAGAATCATAGAAGAAAACGACCCATAAGTCAATCAGTGATGTTGGGAGATTGGATGGCGGATCTTGGTTTACAAATGAAGAAAAGATGGCTGACTCCAAACTTCTCTTCATCAGTGAGCAAAATTGCCTGGTATCCATTGCCATAAAGACAGACTAATATTACAGAGCAGGTCATCATTCTTTTCTTGGTTTCGAACATATTTCTTGTTTCTTAATACTTTGCTTAGTTTCGGCTTGCTCTTTTCCTATTTCAACCCAAATTCGGATTTCAGCGTCACATGCTCTATCCTTTACTGAAACACTTTAAACGTCCGTGATTGTTTGATTTTGACATCTTCAACTCATATTTCGATTCTTATGCCTTTTCATTGGCGTCCTGGGTATGACTATAAACTACATCCGGCAGCAAGGTCTCTGATCAGGAGTTTTTGAGGAGCGTGGAACTACCTGTTAATTGCTGCTGTTCCCAGGTCCACCCTGAGCCGAGGTGGTAGTACCGGTTGGGGTCCTAACTATGGGCAAGTATTTACGTCCCAAATTGAGATCAAAACACCGTGATAGTGTAAAAATAGGTTTTAATACCAACAATACATTTTTGGAAAAAATACTACCGCAATATATTATTACCTGAAATACATTTATGAAAAAGAAAAATATTACCAGCAATACATTTTTGACAAAAAAATATAACCGGCAATAAAAAACATTGTTGGTATTCAGTCAGTTATATATCATGCGGGATACACGCTTAAGCGATCATGTATCTTTCGATACAGGACTGACGAGGTAGATTTTTCCCGCAGTAGGTTGCCATTTCTTTCTGCGGTAGACCAGTTGCCATCGAAGGCAATAGAACCAGGTCTACCCTTCTATTTACCCAAAGCCAGGGGAGAAGAAGAGGGTTCATGCCTTTCCCAAGGGTATTAGCATGTAAGTGAATGTAATGGATTCGACTGGAATTCGAAATCGGCTCTCCGCTAATGCTGACGCACATTAATTTTGTCTTACAACTGATATTCTGTTTGTCCTGCTCACTCACATTGTCTTTTCCAGGAGGCCCTGCAATTTTTTTTCTTTGTATAGCGATCATCAACACAGTTTCATCTGATGACCTTATACTTTTAAGAATGTACCCACCCTTAATAAATCCTTCAAGGGTTCGAGCTCAATACAAATATTAAAAGTATACTTGACCAGCTTGTTAAGCATTACAATAATTAAATTTCGCGATGCTTTGTAAGCACTGCACAGCACAACAAAAATTCATTTTCTGTGCCGCTTGTATGATAACGTTTTACCTGGGCGAGAATACATACAACACCTGAGAACCAATACTTCAGTAATTATACCTAGTTTAGAGCAACTAGTGATAGCGTAACGTCCGATATATATATATATATATATATATATATATATATATTATGAAATGGACAAGTCCGACAATTATTTTAAGACATTTACTGCTTATAAACTTCAATCTTCTAGGAATCTCTCGGACATTCAGGCCGGTAAATGTTATTTAATACTGTTTATTATAAACAGGGCATTTACTTAAATACTTGTATCTATAAAAAAGAATGCTAAACATAAAAAATGTCTTTAAATAATTGTCGGACTTTCTCCATTTCATAATGTGTGACGTCATTTGCATACATTTGATACGCCATGAGCAGTTATGAATGTACGTGAGAGATTCATGGGAGATTGAATTTTATAAGCAGTAAATTCGACCTTGCCAACCGAACGATCCCGAGTGGCCGAAACGGTAAGAGAACGTCAGGCTATATAACGGTTCCGTATAGGATACAGGTTCGAATCCTGTCGGAGGATGAATAATTTCTATGAAAATTTCTAGGATATTCAGGCCGGTAAATGTTATTTAATACTGTTTATTATAAACAGAGAATTTACTGAAATATTTGTATCTATAAAAAACAATGTTAAACATAAAAATGTCTTTTTATATATATATATATATATATATAAGGGAATATTGAAGTCAGCACTTAGAGACGATAGGCTGTTTCATGCTAGACGCAATCGTTAGGCCATGAGTGTTTTTTTTCTCTGCTATTTATATATACGGGTTAGTAGTGTATAGTGGGTAGTCTATTTTGGCGGTTATTTTGCTGGAAGTACCTTATTTGTTTATTTGAGTTAGATCACTTTCTTTCTTTTTATTTTTTATTTTTATTTTTATTTCTTATGTTATATATTTGTTTATTTTAATTTTAATCGGTGTTTTATTAACGTAATAAAAATTGTTTGTATCGCTTAATTAATAGTTTTGTTTTGGTTTGGGAAGATAATTAAAGCTATTTATTCAATTTTGGGTTTGATTACTGTAGTTTATTCTAACTATGATTTTGACTGGAGCAGTTTTTAATTTGTTTATTACTTCATTTAATTATTTGGATTGATTATCTTTATTTGTTTTTTCTAACGGTTAATTTATCGGGATCAGTTGTTAATTTGTTTATTTTTTGGATTAATTTAGATTAATTTATTTTACTTGTTTTTTATTATTTATTTATTATACTGTATATTTGTATTTACTCTTTTCGGTTTTCGATTTTTAAGTAACGTAGTAATGTGTTTTTTCAACACCCCTGTTTAATACTGCAACTATGCTGATCAGACCTCAGTTACAGTTTGTGGGAAAAGAGCGTGTTATCTATCGTGATCAACAACTTGAACAAGGCCATCACGCTCAATAACAACTCCAGCATAATGACATGTGACTTCGTGTTATCAACGGCACTTAAAGATCCCGTCTACCCAATTTCACTCACATTGGTTGGGTCATCCCGCGGTATGGTTTTCAGGGACTTTCCACGCTGGGATCGTCCCTCCTGGAATATATATATATATATATATATATATATATATATATATATATATATATATATATATATATACATAATTATTTATTCGACAATTATAACATAAATATGTTATAAAATCGCTACAAAAATAGCCATTTTGTTATAAGACTCCTCGTGTCTTATCAAGTGATGGTGTTGAATGTAGAATAAAAAAAACCCTTTATTCTACATTCAACACCATCACTTGATAAGACACCAGAGGTGTTGAAAGAAAATGGCTATTTTTGTAGTGATTTTATAACATATTTATGTTATAATTTTCGAATAAATAATTATATTTGCTCTACTCTGTATTGAACACTCTTTTAAGAAACGTATTTTTTGGTTATTGGAATTTATTCCGTATACACCAATCCTAGACTTATATATATATATATATATATATATATGTATATATATATATATATATATATGTATATATATATAATTTGTTTTTAATTTAAAAAATTCTGATTTTCATTTACTTTTGGATTATTTTCATTGTTTCACTCTTGAAACTTCTTTCTTTCTCCGGTCTTGAATCCCTATGCTTTTCCCTTTTATCAGTTTCTGAATGATTGGCATCATAGATGTTTTGGCATGAAGGCACCCAGTAATGTGATTTCTTCTCTCCTGCATGGCTACTCGTTTCGTGGTCCATATTTCAACTATGCTGAGTGCACCTCTGCTTGAGATGAAATGTATGCTCCCCATGCTCATTTACAGTTTAGACTTCAGAGTCATCTTCCTTTTATGTGGTTTCCTACTGCAGCTAGACTCGTGTCTGTGCTGCTGTTTGACCCATAACTAGAGTAAGAAGTGGGGTTGTATACACTTAACAAGAGCATTTTTAAGAATGTCAGTGTAAAGGTCTCGACTGGAGTCAGGACTAGGTTTGCCAATTTCTCATTCTGAACCGCTAAAAATTGCACCACATGAACCCCCTTTTAATTATTGCGTCATCTAATCTCATCTGTCAGCTTTATACATAATCCTTTTTGAATCTGGTCGCAACATTTTTGTGCCTATATCTCCTGTTTTGTTTTTTTTACTTTTGTTAATAATATTTTTAAATGTAATTTGTTTGACAGCTCTTTTCAGTTATTCCCTCAAAAAAAATCTCAATACAAAATGTATTAACCTAATTTCCCATGTATAATACGCATTTTTTCTAAAGAAAGAATTAGCAAAATTAGGGTGCGCGTTATGCACAGCTACAAAAAAACCTTCAAAAAATTACCGTTCCATAGGTCGATTTCAGTTGCGAATTGACTCTTCACCAGAAACATACGACAATTTCATTCTAACATTCGTCGATTGCGACCCGATGTTTTTTGGGTTTTTTTTTTTACTTTTTTTAATAATATTTTTAAATTTAATTTGTTTGACAGCTCTTTTTAATTATTCACTAACAACATTTACGCTTCTCCTTTCTCCTCTTGAGACCAAGGCCTTTTTTTCTGAGCATTTATAACTCAGAACAAAAATTAATCCTAACTGTCCATTCACAGGAAACTTTATCTGTCATTCTCAAACTAATAACAAAGAGTATTTACTTTGTATATATGCAGATAAATATGTCCCATGTTAATTTTTAGCCTGATTACTTACCAAAACGGTACGGGCAGAAGGCTGGAATGGCGTGTCGAGTAAACTCCAGCAGAGTTTTTTTCGTGTTCACACTCGGGCAAACAACATTAGAAAAGTATAAATCAATCACTCTCCCCCTCTCGCTAGATAGCGGTCAATACCAGAGCAAAATGAGATCGCCAGTCTTAGCAAAGACTCTAAGGATGGTGCATTGCTGAATCTCAAACCATCTGGGCGTGGGTCTTGCAAACCCACCTACTAGACACCTACTTGCTATATAAACCAGAGCTGCATAACCTAGCCTCCTGAGTTGTGACCCTATATTGCACACGAAGTCTACAGAGATAATAGAGTTACCAAATACTTCATTGTCTTCTCATCATTTGTCACTAATTGATCGATTTGTCTGTTTAACGGCACATCAAATCCTTATGGGTCATTTAATGCCGAAATGTAATTTTCTTGGTAGCTTTGAAATAATAAAAATATATGTTATTCTACTTTCACAGTTGAATACATGGTAGATGATACTCATCTTTTGTGCATATACATGTTTGTGTGGACTTGAGGCGGAGATGTGTTTTATGTTTTGGTTCTATTTTGGGATACAGTTTGATTTCTTTAAGAAATTGTAGGATAGTTTATGGATTAATATAATGAACAGTTCTTCCAGATCAGTTGTTTAGTTGATCAATCTCTATGGGTTATTTAATGCCGGAATTTAAATATTTTGAACGCTATTCTATGCCGGCAACTACATACAAAATGTATTAACGTAATTCCCCATGTATAATACGCATTTTTTCTAAAGAAATAATTAGCAAAATTAGGCGTGCTCATTATGCACAGCTACAAAAAAACTTTAAAAAATTGCCGTTTCGTCGGTCGATTTCAGTTGCGAAATGACTGCTCACCAGAAACATACAACAATTTGACACTAGCATTCGGCGATTGTGACCCCATAAGGATGTCGAATACAATCATATGTACCTAACAATGCTTACAAATGTAAAATAAAATAAGAATTATCATAAAACAAAATTAGAATAATATTATTCTATGTTTAAAAGCATTTTTAATAAGAGTAGGAAACGCTGGCCGTAATGAAATTGGAGAGATACAATTTATAGGGTTTGATTACCAAACAATGGGTGCGTATTATGCTTGAGTAAAAGTATTTTCCCACACTTTCAACACAATTTTAGGGGTGCGTATTATGGATGAAGGCTTCTTATACATGGGGAATTACGGTATGTTTTGTTGATAATGTTTATTTTTTTTTATATAAAAACATATTGTTGTTATTTCTACCATAAACTTGTAATGTTATACTTTCAAAGTGTTTTGTTTTTATTTAAGGGTTAATATCTGCTCTTAGGTGACAGCCTAACAGGGCGAGGTTGGACCTGGGAACAACAGCTATTAATAAGTGGTTCTACACACCCCAAAACCTCCAATCTATCCTTGCTGCCGGGTGTAGTTTATCGTCATATCGGAGTTCGAATTCCAGTCAAGTTCATTACGTTCACTTGCATGCTTTAGGAAAGCTATGAATCCATATCTCCATATCTCCATAGCTATGTATAAATAGCCGGGCATATTGTGCTCTATAACCATGGTTGGCAACCAGTCTAGGGAAAGGAAAAATCTGAATTCAAACCACCTGCTACCTTATACCCTGCCTATTTAGGCAAAGTCTAGAAAAATGTAGTTTCAAAAACAAATCCATCTGACATGTTGTCTCGAAGAAAGAACTGTCCTCCCCTACTTCAAGCCGAGCAGAAAATAATGGCCTCCTCGGGATTAGTATGATGTTTGGGACAAGCAAAGGAGTGGGACACGGCACGGCGTCGGATCATTCGCCCATGGGTGTATCGCCTACGGCATATTAAGAACGGCTGCGAGGAGATTTTTCGGTCTCGGTTATAGGTCCTCGTTTCTTAGGCTATGACTATTATTATTATTAACTAAAATTAGCATGCTTCATAAAAGGACATAAATATGGCGCCACTCAGTGAGGATCTACGGCTATGAAGGAAGTTATAGTCCGTGTACTGGTGCAAGTAATTTAGACAAAGTTCATTACTATCTGATCACGCTTTCTAATCAATCCTCTCTAAAGGAGAAAATTTCCCCACATCTACGGAAGGTCTCCGTTACTAGCCCAGTTTATAAGAATGCAGAAGAGAGCTCATCTTCGTCGTAATATCTCGTTATCCGCCCCCTCCGTGTTATCAAGAAACGAGGCTATCATCATCAAGAAGGCTGGCAATTACCTTAACAATAACATCTTTCATATCGGAGCTTCCCAATTTTCAATTTCCAGCTTCGACCTGCAACGAAGAATCAGCAATATTATTAGTCCTGATCTGGCGGTTCGGCTTCAGACACTTTCTCACCGCCGTAAGGTTGCCTCCTTGTGACTATTCTATATATACTTACACGGTAATTGTTCGGATGAGCGCTTCATTATGGTACATATGCATTTTTAATTTAAGCGCAGTACTAGGCTGGCGTCAAAATCTCATCAATTTACATTTGAGAGATGTAGCCGTAATCTCTTTGCAAGCATTTTCTTTTATTGGACTTCTTACTTGTGGATGTCTCTTTCGTCTCACTACTTTCCACCCATGTTTGATCTGCAAAAATTTAAATGCCATGTCAATCGTTATCTACTATCCTCCTGATTACTCTCCACACACCCCGTTCTGTTTCTGTTCTTAATTCTTCCACACCCTGTAGCCCCTTTTAGTCTCAGTGGTTTTACTGCCTTACATGAGGTGATACCGATAAAAAAAAATATATATTGATAAATATCAAGCAAGACGACATTGCTATTCGAATGGAAATCGCAATCTGAAAGATGAAAATAATCAACATTGCTATTCAATGCTGGGGTCAAATACACCCTTGTACAAATCAATCTACTCCATTGTGCAAATCAATCTACACTCTTGTGCAAATCAATCTACACCCTTGTGCAAATCAATCTACACCCTTGTGCAAATCAATCTACACCCTTGTGCAAATTAATTGAAACAAAACTAATAATTCCGTTATTATTTACTTTATTTTCATATTTTTCCAATGAAACATGACCCATTGAACATATTACTACTCCGTATGTCCATTAGATGAAGTTGTTCCTTGCAGACTGACCAAAGATTCTCGATTGGACTGAAATCAGGAGAGTTTCCGGGTCAGTCTATAGTACTTTAATTTGCTCTCTGGTAAGGCTTGCCAGTGTGTTCATGCAGCGTTACAATTTTCGTTTGCTTCCATGAAGTAACGTCCATTGCTGTAGGACAGCTAATCGATAGTCGAGACAATGGTGTCTGGGAGTGATGAAAATCTGATACAATTACGGATGATACAATATTTTTCAAGGCCAAAAAACTTTAATCATACGCCCCGAAAATAGATTCCTATTACTGCACACCATTGAAAATGACCTAATCCGAGGTAAAAATAGAAATCGAGTAAACCTTTGAAAACTCCTGTTCCGGTACGGTGACCGAAGTTAAGCAACGTCGAGCCTGATCAGTAAATGGATGACCACTTCGGATTTAGTAATCAGTCGGGTTTATTATATTCACTTATGCTCATATGCTCTTGGAAAAAAGCCTTAGCTATGAGTTAATTAGTGGGACTTGTATCAGTAAGGCATTATTATCCCCCCTCAGTCCTTGCAGTCTACAAATATTTTTCTTGCTTCAAATAACCTGCAAATGGCTCATAACCGAGAAGAAAATCAAATCAAATCATTTCTTCTTCTTCGTCTTCTTCTTGCTTCTTCTTTTTTTCCTATAATTTAGGAGTTATGTTATTTTCCCTGTCGCTTTCACATCTTTTTGGATTACGTCCATATCACATTGAAAGGTTGGTTCTCGTACGATCACCGAAGTTAAGCAATGAAGCCTTGTCAGTACCTAGATGGGTGACCACTTGGGAATCCCAACTGCAATGAATTTGTTATGTGCGGGTGTGTTCATAACCGCTCAGAAATGAAAAACTGAGGAGCCGAGTTCCATTTCCACTCGGGTTTCTTACTGAAAATACTCTTTAGAACAATGTGAATCCATGTCGTCCCCTCTAGCTATGGGTTAAGCAGCAAGGTTTGAATCAATAATTCATTATAATCCACGTCTTTAGGGTAATTAGTGGTATTTGTATAAGTAAAGATCATTATTATCTCCAAAACATTGTTACGATCTAAAAATATTTTTTTGGCTTGACAAACCAGAAAATCAAATCAAATCACTACACTTGTTGTTGTTGTTGTTCTTCTTATTCTTCTTGTTCTTGTTCTTCTTCTTCTTCTACAGTAAACAACGATATATAACTGCTGTTACAAATAATGGACAAATCGTTGATGGCGGAAGTGAATAACTTGATGCTCATCAAAGCGTTAAAAACAGGCAAACAATTTTGATGAAAGATATAGAAAAATATTTGTAAAGGTGCCGAGTTCTTTGCAAATCAAAGAGTTTGACAAAATTGTAGTAATGGTCACTTGATGTCTATGCGAATTACTTAATTATTTTCATAGATTACGATGCCAGCGATGTATAAATATAGCGCGCATGAATAAGTTTCTCATATTGAAACATAGCGTTGAACGTCATGTGTTTCGTGTTAAAATTATACCTTCACTGGATCTTTTCAAGAGATAGACAAATCTGCTAAGCGTTTCAGTGCAGAACCTGCATAACAGTTTTAGTGCAAGAATTCAGTGTCTGTTACCATCATTGAAGCACTGGGGAATTTTCCGATGTCAAGAAATTACACAAGATGATGAACGGAAGTGGATATGGACAGCTGCAGAAAAAAATTAAAAATAGCTGTGATTCTTTGCTACACAATAGCTGTATACTATTTAATGTGCTAATAGTGGGAAAATCCAAGACCTATTTCACGATAAATAACCGAACACTACCCAATATCACTGATATGTTAATGTCCGCTGAATAAACACTCTTGTCCATCCTCATGGCCTTATACCACCTACAACATTTTCTGCGATTAAAATCCTACACCACCCACCGCATTGGCAATAGCCATAGTGCATTCACCGCATTTTCATTGTCAATAGCCGTACACCCTCAACCTCAATATCAATATCTATAGCCGTACAGTACTCACCTCATTTTATATGCCGAGAGGATTACAGTATCCATCTCATTTTCTATGCTAATAGCCGTACACCATCCACCTCATTATCATTGCCTAGAGCCATATAGCACTCACCTCGATTTACATGCCGATAGGATTACACTCCCTCCACATTTTCTATGCTAATAGCCGTACACCCTACCAATAGCCGTACAGTACTCACCTCATTTTATATGCCGAGAGGATTACACTCCCACCAAATTTTATATGCTAATAGCCGTACACCCAACCTATATCCGTACAGTACTCATCTCACTTTATATGCAGAGAGGATTGCAGAATCCATCTCATTTTCTATACTAATAGCCGTACACCATCCATCTCATTATTATTGCCTATAGCCATACAGCACTCACCTGAATTTATATGTCGATAGGATTACACACCCTCCACATTTTCTATGCTAATAGTCGTACACCCTACCAATAGCCGTACAGTACTCACCTCATTTTATATGCCGATAGGCTTACATCATCCATCTCATTTTCTATGTTAATAGCCGTACAACTTCCATTTCATTATCAATGCCTATAGCCATACAGCACTCAGCCCAATTCATATGCCGATAGGATTACCACCCACCTCATGTTCTATGTTAATAGCCGTACACCCTACATATAGCATTACAGTACTCACCGCATTTTATATGCCGATGGAATTACACGCCCACCTCATTTTTATGCTAATAGCCGTACACGAAACACTTCATCTTTTTCGTCAATAGCCGCAAACCAACCTCTTTGGTTTCTTTGCTAATTCACTAACTATTGTTACGTAGATTATAGTGTCTTTGATGTTTACTCGGGTCTTTGCTTGTGTGTATCTGCGTGCACGGACGTATGTGTGTGTGTGTGTTCGCGTGCCTGCGTGTATGCATACATGCAGACTTCTTATAGATTATCTGCAAAGAAGTAATTTTACTTTGTTTTGGAGAAGATCGTATTAAAATCTGTTTTACTCATATTTAATCGAGAAACAATACCGCAACATCTCAACCCCGAATGGCAGAAACATTTCACATTGACAGCGTAAGCGCAGGCTTGCGTGAAGAATGCTTTGTGAAGTTAAAAAGAGAGAAAAAAATGATTTAAGCTCAAGGATAAAGAATTCTTTGGAAAACATCAGTACGCGAATCCTTGGAGGAATTCTTTTAAAAAGAGATAGAAATAAAAAATAAATACATGATCTTGCAGAAAAATTGCTGGTGAATCAGTCAATTCGTTTGAAAAGAAAACGAAAAACCCTTTGGGGATTTAGTGATGTTGATCGGTGATTTTGATGAATTAGAACGCGTCTTTGTATTGTTTCAAATGCATCGCAGTTAGCAAACACGGATTGAGCAGGAAACTTTTCCCACTGCAACCAATTCAGGAGATTTCTCAGCTTCTGATTCTTCAAATAAAAATTCTTGTGTAAGGATTTGAAAACTTTAAAGATATATAAAATATCTGACTTCCCTGAATACTGGAATCCTTTTTCATTTCTTTTTTTTTTCGTGGAGGGATGGAATGCGCCATTTATATGAAATTTGGAAATTTATAGAAAGTCAAGAAAGAAAATTAAATGACATAAAAATAAATGCTATGAATGTATAGGCTGCAACAGGTTGTAAGTTGGAATACATCAAAACAAGTTGGATGGTTATTTCTTTTATTTTCTTGTTAACGTTTCGCTCTGAACGAACATTATCAAAACAATTGAAAAAGCAAAATGAAAGGAAAAAAACGATGGTATAACAACTCTCCGAATTAAAACAGAGTAGTTTATCTTTAAAATTATATTTTTTTTTTTTTAAATCGTATAAAATAATCTTATTGATTTGTTCACAAATGTACAGATTAAACATTTATAAATTTTAAAAATTTTTCATAGTAACTGAAGCGATTTCATGTAGCAGGTTTGCCAACTTTAAAAATTTTCATTTCTTTTTAGTAACAAGAATATAAAAAAAAACAATCAACATATTTCCACGGATTCCAGACTATGATTTGGTTGGTATTTACCCAAACCTCCCCAGAAGGAGGTATGTGGCACAAGGCTGGATGTTATGTCGGCTTAGGAAAAAAAATCCCTTAGACACCGCTTACACGGGGTCCAGACGAGACTCTGGTCATAGGCATATCTACATCTGGGTTATTCTTTGCCCGAAGGCAGAGATTACGACAATCCTATCTCGAGCCTGTCAGTAAACAGCATGACTATGATTTCACTGCCTACGACTTCATGCCATGGAACTCTTTCTAGTTTTGGACGAGTTCATAGTCAACGGGGGTGTACTCGTTACTCCACAACACCTATTATTGTCGAATTTTCAACTACCGAAGCAAACATTTCTTCAGGCTTTCATCAATATCTGTCTTATTAACGAACTTTTTTTCTACGCCGAATACCGAAGGACTCATCACATTTGACAGACAATGATAAAATATATTTATTTTTATACTCTTGAGTCAGTTCATTTTATTCCCAAAATTGCCGATAAAGTAATTATGCTAGTATCTATCCACACAGCAAATGTTCAGATACGAAAACGGAGGCCACAAGGCTTCACTGATCACCAGAATGTAATTTATAGATTACAAACTTGAGGAATGTAAAGTGTCGTTACTATGCAGGAACATACTTTTAACTTCTTGGTTTTGACTTCTGTCAATCAAGAAACAGATTGTCGAATTATTTACGCGCAATCTATGCATTTATATTGACAGTGTCATACATTTCAAAAGAATCTATAATTATAATCTTCAATATTTAACCCAAACATAATCTTCTAACTCGTTTCCTCAAAAAACGGTAAGAATTATTTAGCTCATGAAACCCCGACTATCAAACTAGCATTGTTCCAAAAATCGGCCTGCCGTCATACTCAACCTATTTCGTATTCGCTTTTCGCTTACAGTGGCCGCTGTTCGTAAATGGTTTCCTATCTCGGTACTCATTGGGCACCTCGATGTGGTGTAATAGTTAGCAAGCTTGTCTCGCTAGAACAATTACGACTGAGTAGTGAGTTCGATCCTTACTGTGTGCCCCATACTTTGGACCTTGTGCCACATCTGAGCAACTCTTGGAAAATCACTATCTCGGTGCTCACTGGGATCGACACAATTGAAAGCTATGTCTCATCATTTTACTTTTGAGATTCCTATATTTAACAATTTTCTCGCACTTCTCACCCGTGGAACTCTATTCCAAATTCTTTTTTTTCTCTCGACTATGATCTTCAAACATTTAAATGCAACGTCAATCGCCATCTTCTGTCTCATTAAAACTTGTTCTTTTATTGTGATCTCTCCTCAATGAAGCTGTCTCGGCAAATCCTTGCCACATAGTAGCATTTTCGCCTTGCTTCCGATTAAATGATTTTTAAAAAAATCAACACTCTCGGCTCATTGTTTCAATACAAAGTGTTTGATCATTAGAATACAGAATATCGGAAGTTAGTTTGGCCGAGAACCTTTCAGTACCTCGCCATACACGTATAAGTTTAATTCCCCCGTAAAAAAAAAAAAAACATAGAAAAAAGCCAGAATCGCAATGACTTCAATCATACATTCCATTTCTTTTGACAGCAATTAAAATAAATGTCCTCGGCAAATGGTTATTGCGCACAGTTTCCATATATGCTGATTGGAAAGATTTATGAAGTCACTGGGCAACGAATCCAGTGAATGCAAATCATTATCAAACTATAAGTTATTTTGTTTATATGTTTAATGCAAAACAAATGTAAGACGAAAGATTTATAAACTAAAGTTAAATAAACGGAGCGGAAGTAAGAACCGGCACAGATTTTAAAAGATTGTTTACAACAAACTTCGGAAACTTCCAGAGATTGTCCTGTTTACTGTTCGCGAACAACCAAGTCGATTTCCAGCGATTTTTCAAACTGATAAATGCTTAAATCCTACTGGTATATTCATAATATGAATCTCTGAGTGATAAAGGAGTGCTTAGAGAATCTAATACTCACAGGTCGAATAAAGGGAAAGAGATGCAAGGGAAAGCAACGCATGAAATACCTAGAGGGCAAATGGATGACAGATTAAAAAGGGACAAAATATATGGGATGGCGGGAAGAAGAGAGATATGATCGCCTACGTCCTGAAGGGACAGGACACTTAAAAAGAAGAGGAGTGATTGGAAGTTGAAAAAGTTCTCAACCGTTTCCATATAAATATTCTTGAGTTTTCTATTGAATTAATATTTGGTAAGGTTGAATATCATTCGATTTATTTGCAGTCTTTGACACTTAATTTCTAATGTCTGCAATTGTCAAACTTGAGGAACGTGAAGTGTCTTGGCTTCTTTGTTTTCACCTGTGTCAATCAATAAACAGATTGTCGAAATATTTACGCGAAAGAGATGTATTTATGTTGACAGTCTCATACATTTCAAAAGAATCTATAATTTTACCAGCGACAATGCCAAACGTACTCCACTTTCACCCTTTGTCGCCTAACTTATATTAATTTATAATCATTTCTAAATCCCTGTAAGGCTAGTTTGTCTCTGTGTCCTAACCGGATAATCAGAGAACAAAACAGAAGAATCAGTACCCATAAAAACATAATCAATTTACTATCAGACTTTCCTAAATATTTTATGTTCTAAATATATATATATATATATATATATATATATATATATATATATATATATATATATATATATATATATATATATATATATATACCCAAGTATAGGATTTAGTGTACTGGGTACATTCCAATAACCAAAAAAATACAATTCTTAAAATAATACACAATGTCGATTAAAGCAAATATAATTCATTCGAAAATTATAACATAAATATGTTATAAAATCACTACAAAAATAGACATTTTGTTTCTATACTTCTGGTGTCTTGTCAAGTGATGGTGTTGAAATAAAATGGCAAATTATTAGTGATTTTATAACATATTTATGTCATAATTTTCGAATAAATTACATATATTTATATCTATATATGTGTGTGTGTGTGTCTTTTATACACACACACACACACACACACATATATATATATATATATATATATATATATATATATGTATATATATATATATGTATGTATGTATGTGTGTGTGTGTGTTTTCATTAAAACAGAGCATATAAATTACAGAGTCCGTCCAAAGGGTTTGAATAAGAAGGACGTATTCGAGTTGGATGAAATAGATCTATCCCCCGCCATATGAGGCTATTTTGGATTTTGTTGTTTTACATATATATATATATATATATATATATATATATATATATATATATATATATATATATATATATATGTGTGTGTGTGTGTGTGTATATATATATATATATATATATTTATATATATATATATATATATATATATATATATATATATATATATATATATATATATATATATATATATATATATATATTAAAGTAATTTACCCCAAGCAAGGCGGGCGTGCCCCTAACACGCAAATGATTACACAGTGTCCGATGTCGATTTCCCATTATACTTTGAATATTTGAAGATGATATTCATCGTCGAAGCAAGTAAGAGGAAGGGTGTTCCAAAGACGGGAAGTGCAAGAGAAGCTGTTTGAGTGGAAGAGACGATTACATTTAACCGTTTCGACAGTGAAAGGATGGGAATGGGATGCCAGCCTGGTAGCTCGCTTAAGTTCATGCAGTCTGGGAACTAGGGTGAGTTGCTCGTCGGAACAGTTGCCGCGAAAATACTTGTAGAAGAGACAGAGGGAATCCAAGGCACATCTGCGGGAAAGCGATCGTAGACTAGAGGACCGACCAGGTCCCATCACGTTGCAGATTTTGTCGAGGACCTCGAGGTGTACAGCGGGAGCACTAATCCATATAGGACATGCAAAGACGGATGGTTGATTTATAGATTTGAAGGATGGACTCCTTCCTGCACGCACACACACACAGACACACACACATCCACACACACACACACACACACACATATATATATATATATATTTCTCTCCCTAAACTATCTTACATATTTATAAGTTTACAATTCATCCCTGTATGTTTACAATTTGCCCTATATATTTTTAGATTCTTGATAAAATCTAAAGAATAATCTTCAATGTTATTGGTTCTCACCTGGCATCTCGCCTTCAGTCCCCATCAACGTAGCTTCCATTTGCCTTTTCTATTAATATTTCATGGTAATTGTTCCGATGAACTTTCCTCTATGGTACCTAGATTTTATGAGTTTCTGTGCCTTGCTGGATTCTTAGAAAGGTCACATCAAGTTCTATGCTAAAAGCGTCTTCTATTGTTGTTCGTGCTTGTGGAACTCTCTCCCGGCTTCTTGCTTCTCCCTCACGTATGATATTTAACGTTTTAAATGCAATATTAATCGTTATTTTTTGCATTTAAAATTCTTATTCGTTTATTGTCTCCTTAATAGAAGTGTTTCTTATATTCTCTAATACCCAGTAACCTTTTGCGTCCTAGTGGCTTTATTACCTTACTTGGGGTGAAATGATTTTACCAAATGCTTCATTTGTGTTAGTTATTTTTATTCAAATTTTTGAACTTTCAACAGAGTAGCAATGTGTTAGTCGATTATTTTTTTTAATTCATGTCTGTATAGAAAAATAATTTGTATATATGCCATGTCGAAATTCAGTTACAAGTTAATATATCAGTGTTTACATTTAAAGGAAAGATAACATGAATGTAAACATTGCTTCTACGATAACTTTCGCAAGAAAGACAGAAAGTAAACAATTAAAAACGTATCCAGATAATTCAGTATAATTTTATAGTCGTCGGCCCTGAAATTTAACTCTAATTTTATTTGCCGCAGTGTTCGCAGAAACCATTGTGATGAAAAACTGTACCCTGAATGAAGTTCCATTGGCTGAAATTTTATTTAGATTCATTCTCACTCCAGACGTCAAATAACACGTATATACGTTTCATTAGTAAATATACTGAAAAATGGCAGCTTCTGTATACCGTTCCGGAAAGGATCTGACTGTTTCTGGCATGCTTTACAATTACAAGATAGGGGCAGACAATATCTAAGCTGGAGTTTCTCAAGCCTCATTTTATTTTATCCAGGGCAGATTTCAGAGAACTTTACTCTGCCTCGCGGTCGATGCATTATATTCCAACCTCCGAATCCATTCCAACAGACGAAACTTTGGTAGGCTTTACAACAGAATACAACATTCCACGTACACAGGTTCAAATCATCTTCACACCTTTAGTTTTCTATTGGTGTGAAGGAAATTCGATGTGACAACTTCCAGATTTCGGAAACCTTTGCCCTCTCTTGTGTTTGATGCATTATATTCGAACCTCTAACTCCATCCCCACAGACGAAAACTTGTTAGACATTACAGCAAGAACCCATCATGCCACGTCATAGATTCAAATCAGCTTCACTCCCTTCGTATTCTATTGGTGTGAAGGAAGTTCCATGAGACAGGTTCTTCCATCAAACTGTTACTTTTCCCGATTGGGTGCTTGACTGATCGCTACGAATTTACCAGCTTCAAGTCCATACTAAACTTACCAATTCTACATATCCGCATATGTAGTTCATAAATCATTCTTTTACGCTCTTACAAAATCTCTTTTAGTAACCCTCTACATTGACTGTCTCTTGGCCAATGTACTGAGTGAAAAATAGTATAAAAAAGAAATTAAAATTTAATTGGAGTTAAAGCGAACTTTTTTTTAACCTAACTTTTTATACTTTGGGCGTATATTCGGCTAGTTTCTATAAATGCAGGATGCGATGGGCGAATTGTCGTCCAAATGCCGCAAAAATGAAAATAACACTGATATTTTAACAGATATATTTACCAAAATTACCCGAAAATATTTTAAAATACTAAAGAGCGAATTTAAAAAAAAAAAAAAAACCGCCATTGGCTTTAACACGGCTGAAAACGATTTCGGAAACTGCTGCAAACTTTCTGCACGGTCTCCTTACTTAAGTTGATGAATGCTGCGATAATCCTTGCCTCCGACCATCCTTGGCGTTACAAGGAGTTTTGTTGGTCGTTCGCTCATCTGCGCCCCACACATAATAATATGGGGAGTTACAAGGCCAGAGATTAGGATTGATGAGAATTCAGAAATAGTCTGACAGCCATGACTGGGTTCTCGTGCTTGTGTGGCATGGTGCAGAGTCCTGTTGCTAGATATAGGGTCTTCCAGCAGCCATCTTTTTTACCCATGACTTCACTACCTCCTAAAGACGCTTGATGTAGGCCCCCATTTTCAGTCTGAGGCCCTGTTTGAAGATGAATGGAGGCATACCGCTGCCATCACTAGTGATCACACCAAGCACCTTCGTAATCACCATTAGACTTATATAACACTTTCCAAATCTTCTGCACTAACCACAGATGAACACCCAAACACTCTGAAATGTCCGTATTGAAGCTTCCGGTGCGAATGCCAAGCACTGCAGCATGTCGTTTCCAAATTTCTGGTGGAGTGCATTGCGTCATGGTGCTCTCATTCTCACTGACGG
>OZ038506.1:27670858-27695858 GCA_964036315.1 Acanthosepion esculentum | reverse complement strand
AAGAAGTTATGTTTCCCATATCACAAGATTTCCTTGTTAAATCTGTTGAGTCGATTCTTAGGCGCTTCGAGAGGCTGGTATCGAAATCTTCTGCCCAAATCCAAATTAATATAAAACCGCTTGTTAAACGGTTTCCTGTTATATCCATTTATTGTAAAAGTTATAATTAATAAATAAAGTATAAGTATTTTAAAATGGGGAGTTACTTTTCAATCACGAGGTTTGGTTTATTTTGTTGTACGGCATATTAACCTCAATGTTTTTAGGATAGTTTCGTATGAATAGAATATATATTCTTTGTAAGAAATCAGTCTGTAGACTTCATTTCAATACTTTCGTAAAGAGGGTTTTTGTTTAGAGTCAAATTTATTTCTGGTAATGTTTTATTTTTTTAAAAATGTTTTCTTGGTAATATTTTTTTTTTGAAAAATGTAACCCTGGGAAATTTTTATTTTGTTTCAAAAATGTATTGCTCGTAATAATTCCCCCACACCGCTTTTCAAAAATGCATTGCTAGCAACATATGCATTTTAGTCATAATTTTTCTTTTTCAAGAATGTATCGCTGACACTTCTACGACAAAACCACACTCTTGGATCTAACTGTCTATAGTTTGGTCTCTAACAAGGTCAGTGTGTCCCAGGGGACAAGAGCAAATGACAGTTTGCTGCCTGCTCCTCAAAACCTTTCGAACATAGGACACGCTGTCGGATGCAGTTCATCGACATGTCTAGTAGGACGCTTCATTGAGGGAGGGGTGCAGAGGTACAGGTTGGATCTGTGGTTGTTGAACAAACACCAATGTGCCTGAGTGAGCGTCTGCAATAGGTATTGTATACCGCCCTAATAGACGAGTATACTCGAATACGAGTGGCAACATATATATATATATATATATATATATATATATATATATATATATGCCTGAGATGAGGTATTATGTACATTATTTATATTATTCGTACTATTGTCCTCATCTTTGTTGCCATATTTATCACAACAATTTGGCCGTTGTACGCTCAGGCCTTCTTCAGGTAGTTGGAATGTTGAACAGAACCCTTTATTTCGCTCGCTGAGGTACACAGTTCTTGTTCCACGTGCCATGTCTAATGGATGTCAGTTATCAGTTATCTCCTGTTAATTCCCCTCTCCAACCTCTCCACCGCCTTAACCTGGTATTAAACTAACAATCTTTGGGTCCATGTGTCCTTGGGAATAAAGGGTTCAGTTCGACATTCTAACAAGCTGAAGAAGGCCGGAGCGTACAACGGCCGAAACGTTGTGATAAATATGGCAAAAAAGATGTGGACAATAATCCGAATAATCTAAATAGTGTATATATATATATATATATATATATATATATATATATATATATATATATATATATATATATACACATATATATATATATATATATATATATGTATGTATGTATATATGTATATGTATATATGTATATATATTAAAAGCCGAGTTCGAATCCATTGCATACACTTAAGTACTAATAACCTTGGGAAAGATATGAATCCTCATCTTCTCCCGCCAGCTATGGGTAAATAGCAGAACAGAAAAGATTATGTAGTCTTGGATGGCAACTGATCGAGAATAAGGACAACTCTGAATTCAAAAACCGCGAAGAGCCGTTTGGAGACCTTGTGGCGGGTAATGAACAATGTCTCTGTATTCGGCCCTTTAAAAAGTGTGGTTGGTTCTGCACAAAACCTTCACCGCTATAATCAATTTTTATGTGCTGTTCGTTGTGCTGTCGGTTCCCAAGGACTGAGCTGCTTGACACTCATACGTCGAATACGACGAGAGAATCCACCAGTGTGTGTGTGTGTGTATATATATATATATATATATATATATATATATGTATGTATGTATGTATGTTTATATATCGCCATTCCTATGCTGCTACATGTGAAAAAGTTTCTAGATTATTTGGTAGACACTTTCTTTCCATATATTTGTTTTTTTATCGTTTGGTCTGATGGGAAAGCAGACGTTTTTGGCGGATATTGGTGAACGTAAGAGCTTAGACTATGTTTTATATGGCTGGAAAATGTCCACCACATATTCAGACGGTGTGTGAGATCAGAGACGAGTGGCGGGGGGGGGGGTTCAGGAAGGAGGAAGATGAGTTGTAGAAGAATGCGTTTCCACTTGAAAGTAACGATAGATTCAAACTAACTTTTAGTTAACTTGTTTTTCTTCTATTCTTCTTTTTGTCTTTTTTTAGGGTGAACAGGCATTTTTTACAAGTCACCAAAAAGAACAGAACCAGATTTGCGAAGATACTGGATAGGAAGGGAGTAAGTATTATGATCATGATAAAACGTTACCATTTATATAAACCTTGATCGGTGGACTATTTTGTCCGTCGACGAAATCTGGAGTTGTGATGCTGGAGTTAACTTCAATCAGCTAAGTTAAAAACCCTTTACTAATTTAAAATTTAGAAAGAATCATAAAAAAAAAACATAATAATAATATCCTGGAAAAACACGCATGCTAAAACAGTATTAATAAAAATCCTAAACTAAAATTAGACAAAAATACTGAAAAATTATGTGATTGTAGAAACCCTTAAAGACTGCCCGTTGGAAAATAAATGCCTCACAAAACGTGGTATAGCAATGCACTATCTCATCCATTGAGAGTCCTAACACTGATAGGATATACATTGGGTCAAAGTAGAATGAATTTAAAATTAGATGGAGACAACACAAAACTCCTTCAACAATATTAGAAATAGAAATCAAACATCCCTATCCAAATATTTTTGGCATTATAAAGAAATGAATAAAACAACAAAAGTAAAATGGAAAATAATAAATAGAACAAGAACTTGTAAAACGTGGGATGATCCATACCCTTTATGCCTGCATGAAAAACTACACATTATTAAGTTTCTAAATAATGAAAATTTATTAAAACATAGACATGAGTTAACGGTTTTTTGCCGACATCAACAAATTTTCGCATTAAATAATTAGCATAAAAAAAATCAAATTTCATAGTTTAATAAAAGGCTTAAAAGCTTAACCCAATCATTAAATAGAAAAACCTTTTATGAAGTCGTCAAAAAAACAAACTGTAGTTCAGTCCGTTGCGTTTATATATGGAACAGCCTTTTGGATAAAAAAAAAATAAATAAATAAGTGAATAAATTCATAAAATAAAATACAACAAAATTCTCTAGACACTTCACGACATACCCTGGTGCCAAATCTATCTTTCACTGTAACTGACCAGACGATGTGCGTACATGAATGCCATCATCCGCTTTTAAATAAATACCCCACCCCTACCTCGGCTTGACATTTTCGAAGGTGACTGATATGTGGATAAGAATTAACTGTTAGACCTCTAACCAAAATGGCCGAGCTAAGCGTTTCCATAGTAATTAATTTTTCAAACGAACATGCTTATAAAGATGCGTAAATTTCAAGATTGGTTATTCCTAAATTTTCGATACCTTAATTCAATTTAATTTTAATAATTATATTGAGGGTTTCGGCTCTCGTTTATGAAACATGAGAACTCTTATGTAGCGAAGGAATCATATTTTGTAAAAATAAAAACAAAAATAATAAAGAACTCCGGAAAATTTACCAAACGTGTTCTTTCCTATTTTTCTATATACCTGCGCGCGCACACACACATACATATATATATATATATATATATATATATATATATATATATATATATATATATATATATATATATATATATATATATATGTCTGTGTGTGTGTGTAAATATACATATATATATACATATATATATATATACGGTGAATTTTATTTGTGATCGTTATCCAATACATATATATATATATATATATATATATATATATATATATATATATATATATATATATTATATATATATATATATACATATATGTATATATATATATATATATATATATACATATATGTATATATATATATAAATAAATATAATATATGAATATAAATATATGTATACATATATATATATATATAAATATATATATATATACATATATACATATATATATATATATATATATATATATATATATATATATGAAGAAATATAGTCTTAAAGTGTGCTATATTTATGGGATGAAGTGCTCAATATCAGAGATAGAGCGTGTGTAAATATAAATATAAAAGAGAACATTGAAGTCAGCACTCAGAGGCGACAGGCTGATTCATGCTGGACGCAATCGTCATATATATATAAATATATATAAATATTTAGAAACACACATATATATATATATATATTATATATATATATATATATATATATATATATATATATATATATATATATATATATATATATATATATGACACCTCTCAAATAGTAAGACTTCATCAGATGAAACGCTTGACAAAATTTTTCTTTCTGCTATTCCGAAAGACCACATCTTTGAAATTCAACAATCCTGCCCTGTTTTTACTTATCGTCATTCAGGTCTATATTGAAAGTAGTTATATGAATATGCACACAGTATGTAGAGATATAAATTTGAATACATGGTGTCACTGAAAATAATGCATACAAAATCCTGGGCCACTTGTCGCACGTCAAAATTAACATCAATACAGATTAAAATACGCATGTAAATATCTCGTCGTAAATGATCAAACACAGATGGCGTAAAGTTGGGGTACTTCCACCTGTCATTGTAATGAAGTTGATTTAATTATTATATGTTTGCAGAAGGGGATAAAAATGAAAGAATTATCAGTAAGAATGAGTCCACGTTCTGTCATTCACTTGCTTAAGTTCGCGAGATATGTTATGCGATGTTTATCCTTGTCTCTCTTTCCCTTCGATCCGTGAGTATCTGATTCATTCCTCATTATTTGTCCAAGGAACTCCAGCTGCCTCTTCCTGAGGTTAAGTATAAGCTTCCACCTTGTTTGCATTCTCTCTAAGACCTCATTGTTGTTTGCACGCTTGGTCCATCCTCTATAGACCTGCTAAGAGGAAGTTTGCAGAAGAGAATAAAAATGAACGAATTATCAGAAAGAATGAGTCAATGGAACATCTTTATGGAGTTTGGAATGTCAAGGCATGCTCTCAAAGTCAGCAAAAATAATGAATATGACGTGGAGAAATTATTTTGTTGATCAATAAGTCCGGTACGTCTCCAAGATTCAACAAACGAGAACGTATATAACTGATGATGTTATCATTGTCCAAACTCAAATTAACAGGCAGTCAAGTAATATTTGAAAACAGGATTATTACTGACAGATAGATAGATAGATAGATAGATAGATAGATAGATAGATAGATAGATAGATAGATAGATAGAATTAGATTCCTAAGAAGGATCATAGATAGATAGATAATGAACAGACTGAGATAGATAGATAGTTAATGAACAGACTGAGATAGATAGATAGATAGATAGATAGATAGATAGATAGATAGATAGATAGATAGATAGATAGAATTAGATTCCTAGGAAGGATCATAGATAGATAGATAGATAGATAGATAGAATTAGATTCCTAGGAACGATCATATATATATATACATATATATATATATATATATATATATATATATATATATATATATATATATATATATAGAGAGAGAGAGAGAGAGAGATAGAGAGAGAGATAGATAGATAGGTAATGAACAGACTGAGATAGATAGATAGATAGATAGATAGATAGATAGATAGAAAGAAAGAAAGAAAGAAAGAAAGGTGAAGACAGAGAGATAGTGAGAGAGGGGGAGGGGCATGGGTTGCATTAGTTCGTTAATTAAAGTTATAAACATTAGAGGCACATGTTTTTATTGACCTTATTTCAGGTACAAGTTGCATTTCGTTATCTTTACACAAAACGTAACGGTTGGAATTCTGGAACGTTAAATTATAGCATCTCTATCTTTATACGGTGTTCAATTTTCAAACGAGTCTAATGAATAGAAAAGAGAGAAATAGCGAGTGAAAAGAGTGGAAGAATCGATATATATAAATATATATATATATATATATGTGTGTGTGTGTTTGTGGGTGTGTGTGTGTTTGTGTGTGTATCCTGAAAAGAAAACAAGATTATACGAACACATGAAATTATATGAAAAACTCAATTGCCACGCCTTTTCAGTCTTTTTCCATGGAACGTGTATAAAAGGGGAGTTGCTGCTCAAATACAGTTATATATATATATATATATATATATATATATATATATATATATATATATATATATGGGGTTGTTGATATATCTTTTCAATTATTTTTTCATATTTTCGAAAGTAACTCATCTACCTCGTTGTTCAACACGCATATCTATATATATTTAGCTAGATTTATAAATACACACACACACAAACACAAGCACACACACACATATATATATATATATATATATATATATATGTGTGTGTGTGTGTGTGTGTGTGTGTGTAAAGATACATAGCTTTATACATATTTATGTGTGTGCATGAGTTTGTCGTGTATTCTTATAAAATCCTGACAATTTTATACATTCAGCCTTCAAGGAATTTTTACTTTCTAAGTAAAGGGCTATTCTCGAAGGATTTCTTGGTCTTCGAGGAGACGAATTTTATTTTCTCAGGAGAATTCTGGGAATATAAACTAAAATAAATACTAATTCCAAGCTGCATCATTTAGCCAATATGAAGAAAATCGGCCAAAGATTCCGTAAATACTTCCGTTGACTTAACATTAAAAACAACACCTTGAAGTCTATCGTTATCCTATGGGAATAATATGTCCTTTCCTTTCGCTAATTCTGGACGCTTTTCATCGATTGCCACATCCAGTTGGTTTAATCAAGTGAATTACTCATTTGAAACCGTCGTTTTCTTCTTTTTAAAGAGATCGGAACAGAGGTTTCCTTTTCAGTTGCACCATATATACAGCATCGTCTTTTTTAAATAGATCGGAACAGAGGTTTCTTTTTCAGTTGCACCATATATACAGCATCGTCTTTTTTAAAGAGATCGGAACAGAGGTTTCCTTTTCAGTTGCCCCATGTATACAGCATCGTCTTTTTTAAAGAGATCGGAACAGAGGTTTCTTTTTCAGTTGCACCATATATACAGCATCGTCTTTTTTAAAGAGATCGGAACAGAGGTTTCTTTTTCAGTTGCACCATGTATACAGCATCGTCTTTTTTAAAGAGATCGGAACAGAGGTTTCTTTTTCAGTTGCACCATATATACAGCATTGTTTTTTTAAAGAGAGAGGAATAGAGGTTTCTTTTTCAGTTGCACCATATATACAGCATCGTTTTTTTAAAGAGAGAGGAATAGAGGTTTCTTTTTCAGTTGCACCATATATACAGCATCGTCTTTTTTAAAGAGATCGGAACAGAGGTTTCTTTTTCAGTTGCACCATATATACAGCATTGTTTTTTTAAAGAGAGAGGAACAGAGGTTTCTTTTTCAGTTGCACCATATATACAGCATCGTTTTTTCGGGTGGCAAACGTACCTTTAATTTAAATATATTTACTGTTCAATTATTCATTTGACAATTATAATAACAACATTTTCCTTCGGTATGAATAACGAATCCCACGGAAAAATACTGGTCAATATATCTTGCTTTGGCCTATATTATGTGGAAGTCACACATCAAAATGACTGAAGTAAGCAACTGCAAATCGTTTTAAACAATCGACTTGGTGATTTTTATTTTATTGGTTATTTCCATAATTGAATAATATGGATGATACCCAAATTTTGTATTGTTGTTATTTTTTGCTATCATTTCTCATGACGAAACTGAAACATCCTTCGGCAAGAAGCCTTCAGCAGGTTATTAACAAAACATTTTGCCATGTTCGAATTTTCATAGAACTGTAAAGAACACAATTGTATCATTAATTAAAAAAAAAAGGATAATATATTTAAAATGTGCCAAATATTCTAAATGCCAGCGATGACTGGTTTCATAATAGTATAAGAAAGTGTATTTTGCATGTAGTTAAGACGAAACAATCGTAGTAAAAATAAGCTTCAATGTACAGGGTAGATGAAAAGAAACTCCCAATTTAAAACTTTTAATAACTTTATTACTTATTCGACGCTTTTCATGAACCATCTTTCATTTTGAAAAGCTTAATTGTAGAAGTGGAATACATTGTTAGAATTCTACCCTTCCACATTTTCCTCCACTCTGGATGTTGAAATATAACCTCCTTGGAATTACAATTTCTGATGGTTTTGGCAACTGCCGAAGCACGAGGCTCAGGAACACTGCGCCACCATCTCGTTTACACATGTCATTCTGAAATAAAAACCAAAAAAAAAAAAAAAGCAGAAATTAGAAATTAAATTCTACCACTTCAGGGATTACAAAATACAGACTGTCCCCAAAAATTTGCTATCATTTATCAGGTTGATAATTCGGACTATTCTTCTTGAAATGCTCAAACTTTCACAGATTGTATAGAAACAGATCGAAGTTTTATATTTAACGTTTTATATTTGTTATCCCAATGAGAATCTGCCAGAAAGATAGGGAGATGAAGACAGTTTTCTGACAAAATGGTCGCCAAGGTCAGCGGTCCTGTCCCCGTGTGATTTTTTTTTATAGGGATATGTGAAGAGACTGGTCTACGTCCCCTCCCTTCCTGCTAGCGTTGATGAACTCGAGCAGAGAATCACTTCCGTACTGGATAATGTTACTGGAGACATGCTACAGCGTGTTTGGCAAGTGCTTAACTACCGACTTGACGTGTGCCATGTCACAGGCGGTGCACACATTGGACATTTATGAAATCGGTCCCATATTAAACTTATCATGTTCAACATTTAAACTGTTCAATTTCATTTAGCTAGACTTAGTAGTTTTCAAGATAATTGCTTTTAAAATCATATCAATTTTGTTGGGACACTCTGTATTTTGTTTGATGCAAACGTGGTGATATTAAAAAAATTTAAGTAATTTTAATAGGATATTTCTTTCGACCTACTCAGTATATAGTAGAAGTGGTAGTGATAGTATTAGTTGTGGTATTATTATTATTATTATTATTATTATTATTATTATTATTATTAGTAGTAGTAGTAGTAGTAGTAGTAGTAGTAGTAATGATATGAAGTCAAAAGTAAATAAGTTTTAGAAATATATATTATTTTGAATATATACTAGGTGATATCGGAAATTTATCTACCGGAGTCTGCTGGCAGGTTCCGTGGAGGTAGCTGATTGAACACGGGCCTAAGTGATGAGTTCAGTAAATTTCTTTTCTATTTTCTGTTGTTTTGTTGTCTATTAATCGCCAAAAAAAAATCAACCTCTTAAAGTGGTATGCTAGCGGCCTTGAAACATGCGTTCTATAAAATGGCAACAGGTTATCCCCCGTAAGGATGCTCAAAATACATAACAATTTCCATGGTCACAATGCTAGTTTTCTGGAACCAAAATCAAAACTTGATGTCAGCCGTCTTAATACTCGCAAGAGATAGACACCATGAATATACAAATCATCGCTAAATAATTGAACTTTAGTAGAGAGTACTAATGCTGATTTTATAAGGATATAAATGTGGCACAAGGCCGTAAGTATGGGGCACCAAGTGAGGATCGAACTCACTATTCAGTCGTAAATGATCTAGCGAAATAGGCTTGCTCGCCATTACATCACGTCAAGTGTCTAATGATTTCTAAGCGCAGCTTAGATGTGAAACAAGGTCGAAATTGGTGAGCACCTAATGAGTATCGAACTTACAGCTCAGTCCTGATTAATCTTGCGAGACAAGCATGCTAACCATTAAACACGTCGAGGTTCCCTTGCAGAATTCAAATGAATCATATATATATATATATATATATATATATATATATATATATATATATATATATTTGTGTGTGTGTAAAATCAATGACATTTTTTCTTTTTTATGTGCCGTGTCCCTTCCGGACGTAGGCGATAATCGCTCTCCACTTCTATCCCTTGTAGCTCTCAACAAGTTTTGTCACTTTGTTACTTCGCCCTGACCATGTTTTGTCATCCAATTGCTTAAGCCCGCTAGATATGCGATGCGTTGCTTTCCCTTGTCTCTCTTTCTCTATTCGACCTGTGAGTATCAGATTCTTCACGCCCTCCTTTCTCATCACGTGTCCCAGAAATTTCAGCTGCCTCTTCCTGATCTTAAGTATAAGCTTCCTCATTGTTTGCATCCTCCCCAAAACCTCATCGTTGCTCACACGCTCGGTCTTATCATTATTCCGTAGAACCATACCTTCGTTGTCTCGAGTCTCTTCTTCATCTTTGAGGAGACTGTCCAACATTCGCTGCCGTAAAGTAAGGACAGATGTCACGTAGCAGCTCAGTACTCTTTTCTTTGTTACCAAAGAAATTCTCCTGTCTCTCAATTTTTGGAATACGTCTTTGGCATTCACAATAAATCTTCGGAGCTCATTAACTGTCTGTAAAGTACAGGAAACCATTTTCAGTATATGACACAAAAAGGTTTGGTATCAAGAGACACTACTGCACATATCATCGGACCCGCTCAGATTGTTATCCCAAATATTTGGGATGGAGATGCTGAGCCCTCACTTACAGCCCTGACTGGTTTCAAAAGCGTTTAGCCGGCTTTGTGGGCGATTAATTATTTCTTACCTTACAGCCTCTTTCACGACAAACGTATCAAGTCTGTTACAAGTCTATTGCTATTTTCCTGGCAAACGAGCTACATTTCCCGGTAAATTTGCTTTGCAATCCCCAACCTAATTTCTATTAATATTTTCGTTATCTTCCAAATCGTCATATTTCCGTATAAATGTACATGATGAACTCGAATTAACAATTTCAATTATGATAAAACCTATCGACCAGAAAAAAAATAGGATTTAATCGCCCACCATTACTGGCTTTGTGAAATTAGATTCACAGCGGATTACTTTCCTTGCGCAAGCATAAATTTTGGCCTATTTACTTCTACTGTAACAGCCGGTAATTTATTACGCGCTTAAGTTGTATCGAAAAGCAATAACAAGTGTTTTTGATTTTTTTCTTCAACTTTATTTTGTAAATAATCATGCTCTTTACAAAGTTCGCGCGCAGTGAATCTAATTACACAAAGAGAGAGAGAGATAGAGAGAGAGAGAGAGAGCGTGAGACTGTTCCCAAAAGTAGCAGTTAAAGTATCTTTCAGAGAGAGAGAGAGAGAGAGAAAGAGAAAGAGAGAGGGATAGGGGGAGGGAGAAAGAGAAAGAGTGTGAGACTGCTCCCAAAAGTAACAGTTAAGTATCTTTCACAGAGAGACAGAGAGAGAGGGAGAAAGAGAGAGAGAGAGTGAAGGAGAGAGAGATGGGGTGGAGAGGGAGAAAGAGAGAGAGAGAGAGCGAGCGTGAGACTGCTCCCAAAAATAACAGTTAAGTATCTTTCACAGAGATAGAGAGACAGAGAGAAAGAGAGAGGGACACGGGGAGGAGAGGGAGAAAGAGAGACTATGTGAGAGAAGATACAATACTGATCACTATAATCTTTCTCTCTTTATGTTTAGGAGTCAAGCGTTATCCATCCTAAATATCCTCATAATCTGCCTTCTTTTAAGTCTATATAACCACCTCAATCAATAAACACGAGAAGCTCTGAGAGCTTAAAAGAAACATTTCTGAAAAAAACTCGTTTCTTCTGAAAGGTCGTCATCTTCAAATTCCCTCAGAGGTGTTATGGAAAAGAACAATAGCCCAACTTAATTTTCACTTGTCAAAATTTCCATCAATGAAGAAGGATCCGTAAACACTTCTTGATGATGACCCCGTCTAGATATTTACCTTTGAGCGACATTTACCGATTACTTCGGTGTTTCGCTTCGCCGTCAATCCTTGTTCCTTATTTGATTAATCAATACTGTTTTCTTTACGTTTTATCCTATTTTGCTTTTAGTCTATTTTAGAATTCAAATGTCGTAATTACCATATTTACATCCCGTGTCTAAATAGGTGAAGTTGTTAAGGGAAATGTGAATAAAAATGACAGTCGCGTTCACAGGACAAACTGAAGGGCATAGAGACACACGGAACACACCCACTTAACTTCTTTTTCTTTCTATGTGCCGTATCATTTCAGGGCGTAGGCGGTCATGACTCTCCACCTCTTTCTACCCCTTGCAGCTCTCAACAAGACCCTTCTCTCTGCCACCTCCCCCAGAGCACGTTCTGTCATCCACTTTCTTAAAGCCGCTAGATATGTCCTGCGTTGTTTTCCTTTGACTCTCTTTCCCTCTATTCGACCCCTGAGTATCAGATTCTTCAGTCACTGCTCTCTCAATATATGTCCCAAGAACTTCAGCTGCCCTTTCTTCCTGGTGTTAAGTATAAGCCTCCTCCTTGTTTGCATCAGGTCTAAGACCTCATCGTTGCTCACACGCTCGGTCCATGATATCCTTAGCATCCTTCTGTAGAACCATACCTCCTGTTGTGGTAGGATCCACCTAATTTGCATAACGGAGTACCGACGATATAAATATGGTTGGTACCGGAAGACAGGGAGGCAAATCAAGAGATCCAACTAGAGACTCTACCCGACTGCGACTTAGTCAACACATTCTCCAGGAACGGTCTTCCCAGGAATATACAAAAGACTATATGTAAATAATGTGGACACTTTCTTGTTTCAATACATTTTATTCTAACTACATTTTGTGTTTGCATTATTATTCCATGCATTATTCAAGTTTCAACACCTCCATTGCCAAAAGTCTCTTTTTCATATTTGAGGAAATCGTCCAACATTCGCTGCCGTAAAGAAGGACAGATAACCCGTAACAGCTCAGTATTCTTTTCTATGTTACCAAAGAAAATGTTTGAGATAAATCTGTTTCTTTTTCTATTTATGTGCCATGTTCATTCAGGACTTAGGCGATCATGCTCTTCACCCACCTCTATCCATTGCAGCTCTAAACAAGTTCCTTCCTTCGACTACATCCTCCAGACCACGTTTATCTTTGAGAAAATTGGCCAGCATTCGCTACAGTAAAGAAGGAGAGATATCACGTAAAAATTCAATTGAAACAATGGGTCGAAAGAAAAATGAAACAATTTCACTGCCTTTAACATGACCTGTGATAGCATTGTAGGATTTACTGATCTTCAACAACAGGAGGCCTGGAGTGCTTTGAACCGTTTGGGCTTCCCCAGACACTGTTCTGTCATCCATTTGCTTAAGGCCACTAAGTATGTCATGCGTTGTTTTCTCTTTCCCTCAATTCGATCCATGTGTATCAGATTCTCCAGGCCCTCAGTCCTCATTATTTGTTTACATATACTCCAGCTGCCTCTTCCTGATGTTAAGTATAAGCTTCCGCCTTGTTTTCATCCTCTCTAAGACCTCATCGTTGCTCGCACGCTCGGTCCATGTTATCTTTAGCATCCATTTGCAGGACCACACCTCCGTCGACTTGAGTCGCTTCTTCATCTTTGAGAAAATTGACCAACATTCGCTACCGTAAAGAAAGAGAGATATCATGTAAAAATTGAATTGAAAAAATGATCTGAAAGAAAAAGGAAACAATTTCACTGCCTTTAACATGAACAGTGATATCATTGTAGGATTTACTGATATTAAACAGCAGGAGGCCTGGAGTGCTTTGAACCGTTTGGTCTTCCGCAGACCCTGTTCTGTCATCCATTTGCTTAAAGCCACTATGTATGTCATGCGTTGTTTTCCTTTGTCTCTCTTTCCCTCAATTCGAACCGTGAGTATCAGATTCCCCAGAACCCTCCTTCCTCATTATATGTCCCAGGAACTTCAGCTGCCTCTTCCTGGTGTTAAGTATAAGCTTCCACCTTGATTGCATCCTCTCTACCGTAATGGAGGAGAGATATCACGTAAAAAACTGAACTGAAAAAATGGAGCGATAGAAAAAGGAGACAATTTCACACAGTTTAACATGAACAGTCATAGCATTGTAGGATTTATTGATATTAAACAACAGGAGGCCTGGAGTGCTTTGAACGGTTCGTTCATCTTTTTTTAAATATTATTCCCCAGCTTCCTCACTAAAACTGACATGTCGAGGAAGAGTTGAACTATAAATAGATGTTAAGGTAACAAAAAGCAGTCTAATATCTTTAACATAATGCCTACAGTCACATCACATTGAAGTAGCGGTTACTGTATGCTCAACGGAGTTAAGCAATGTCAAGCTTATTACTACTTAGATGGTTGACCGCTTGAGAATACCAGTGCTGTAATCGTAAATTTGCGGACGATATGTCTAAAGGTCACATCACATTAAAACCCCGATTCACGTACGATCAGCGAAGTTAAGGAACGTCGAGCCTGGACAGTACGTAGATGGATGACTGTATTTTAATAGCAGATGCTGTAAACTTGGATGTGCAGATAGTGTATTGTACAGATAAATCACGTTGAAACATCGGTTCCCGTAAGATTACCGAAATTAAGCAACGTCGAGCCTGGTCGGTGCCGGGATGGGTGAACGCATGGGAATAGCAGGTTCTGTAATTTTGAATGTACGGATGGTATGGCCATATCATTTTGAAACCCGTTTACCGTACAATCACCGACATTAAGCAACGTCGAGTCTAGTCAGTTCCTAGATGGGTGACCGCTTCGGAATAGGAGAAGCTGTAAGCTTGGATGTGCGGTTGGTGTAATGAATGATGGCTCGGAATTATTAATCGGAGAGTCGAGTTTCAATTCCACTTGGGCTCGTTATATTCACTTACTCGCAAATGCCCTTAGGTCAGGTAGGAATACACTGCATCTCCCCATCTATGGGTTAATTAGTAAGTTGTCTATCACTAAAACCATTATTACCTAAACAATAAATAATAAAATTCGTATAAAACTTTTAGATTTCGATATTAAATAACCCAAAGATGTTGATATGCCATTAAAGAAATCTGTCGAAGCAACTTTAACATGAACAGTGATTGAGATGTAAAATTTAATGGCAATAAAGTGAGCTGTGGTGAGGCTATGACTGCTGAGTATTGATTTGATCAATTTGAGTACAACGGAATTATTTCAAAGTAGTTGCGTTTGTATAACATTGGAAAAAAATTCGTTTTTTTTTTTAATTTCGTAGAGAGGAGGTTACTTAAAATTCAAAATCAGCCACCGCAAAGTTTATCCTTAATCAGGCAGCTACTTTAGCCAAAAAGAGTTTTTTTTCGGGAACTTTATGAAGGAATGGGTTAGTTTGTTTATTATGGTTTTTTTTTATTACTCAATATATAATAAATGTTCTCAGGTAGAGAACGTCACTTTGTCCCGATATGAGCTATTAAATAAGTTTAGGAAAAGGCACGCAATTTGGAACGATTCATCGATGTCAAGATGGTTCCAAATTCTTGACCTATAGTTCACCTAACGAGCTTTTGTGAAACTAGTCTGTAGAACATGTCCTAAGAATGATAATAAAAAGACAATTGTTGCTATGAGCGAGAAAGAGTAGGAAATTTCAGACAGCCATATTATTACTACCTAAAAAAATAAAGGAAAAATACGTACAAAATATTTAGATTTCGGAATTAATAACCCAAAGAGGTTGATATACTGCTAAACAGAAACGAGCAAGCAACTTTAACAAGAACAGTCATTGAGATGTAAAATTTGACAAGATTAAAAGGGGGTTGTTGTTAGGCTATGACTGCTGGTTATTGAAGGAACTTTTTTTTATTTGGTCGAAATGTCTTATTCTACTTATTCAAGAAAATATTTTCCCTTCGATGTTGCCATCTAAATATTTCATAGTAGGAAAGCTTTATATAATATTAAGAAAGAATTTTAAAAATAACAAAAACATTGATTAATATTCTTTAAAACGCTTGGTCGATTCAACTCAAAATCAGCATTGCTGATTACGTCTGGAATGACCTGTTGCTGCAGACTTTTCCGAAAAGAAAAGCAGACACGGATCAAAGCAATACTTAAGAGTCAAGTCTCGATTCCAATTAATGGAAAATTTGATCTGTGTTCAATTTATAGCGAAACAGAATTATTCAAAGTAGTTGTGTTTGTATAATGCTGGAAAACTTTGTCAACTATTTTTTTATTGCAGGTGAACGAGCAATATATCAAGGGTCGGTAAGTTAAAATAGCGAAAAACGATGGTAGATTATTGTGTGGGCAAGTGAAGCAGAGGGGAAAGTGACATGTTGCAGTGAGCTGATAAATGGCGGAAGGGTTACGAGAAAAATATAAAGGCTAGGAAATAAACCGGCATTGTTATGGGGAGAGACAATCATTAATTTTCTGCTTGAGCAATTGATCGATGTCAAATGTTCGCTTTTCAAGTTTGGCAGACCCTCCCACTATCCTTGTACCAAACTAAGCTAAGCTTAATAAACAACTTCAATCCGTTTTGGGTATTTCTTGTTTTCTACTTCATTGTTTGTCGAAATTAAACTTAGTAAACGATGATAAATCTTATAATAAAAAATGTTTCTTGTCGAGGGTTGAAATTATCTAATAGTTGGCGTTCGATTCTCAGGTGAAAGCCAGCATTTTGATTGCTTATTGACTAAGCTGCTAGGTCTTTCCTACGTTAAAGATTGATACATTACTCTTTTTACCTGTACCGCTTACCCCAGAGATGTACGGGTGTTGTAACGGATATCGGAGGATATTGAAAATTTAGCTAATTTACAATTCCGGGCTAGCCAGCTACATACACTTTCACGCAAATAGCTCTGAGCAATAAATGAATCCGCCTGTTTTCCTCCCACGTATGGTTTAGATAGCAGACTAAACTAATATCTATAGGTAAATTCTTTTTAATATGACTTCCGGTGATCAACGCCGGTCGACATTAATTTTTAGAGTGGTGGGGGTGTAATGAATAACTTGAGGCGAATAAACTTAAGAAAGCTTTATTCAACTTAATACAACTACTACTAAACGAAAGAATTAAGGTAGCGTATTTGTAAGCATTTGGTGTCTGTCCATTACCAAACAAAGGGGGAAGCAGGTTGTAGGAATTACTCACAACAGGGGGTTACATTAATTCTTAAATCCGCCTAAGAAAAAGAGCTTAAGTTTAATTGGGTTAATTTCGTTGCTGCTGTTGTTGTTGTGATTATTATTATTTTTTTTTTTATTATTATTATTATTATTATTATTTTTTTTTTTTTTTTTTTTTTTTAATTATTTCCTTTTGATTTCTGGTGTGTACACATTACTTTCCGGGTCCCACTCAGAGACCTAAAGTCAGAAATGGCATCATGACATTTTCCACTGAGAAATAAATAAAAAAACAACAACAAAAATCGAACAGAAAACAACACACATATTTACATAGATAAGGCCTTCGAAAGGTGTGGGCTGTACTCGTGAGAACAATATTTTGTATTTCTTTAAGGCATGGGCTACCAGGAATCCCTTCAATGTGTCTATTGGAAACTTTTCCAAACAATCTGTGGGCTCCAACTACAACAGGAATTGTCAATGTGAAGAATTATGAAGGAAGATCTATCTGGGAAGAGAAGTAAACGAAGACGAAAAAAGAACGAAGGAATATGAGGGAAAACAGAAGAGAAAATAAAATAAATTGAGATATAATTAGAAACAGGTAGGATGAGTCTGGAATTTAATATTATAATAAAAACAAATTTTGGCATTTTTAAATGCCAAAAAATGTTTTTTATGATAATATTAAATTATTTCTTAATATTGAATTTAAATATAATCCTTAATAGAATATTAAAATGTTTAATATAAATATGATAAAAATATAAAATAAAAAAATATCAATGTAATATTTAATTCTGTCTATATTTCTGAGATGAGGTATTATGTATATTATTTACATTATTCGGACTATTGTCCTCATCTTTGTCGCCATGTTTATCACAATGTTTCGGCCGAACGGGCTCGTATTCCCCACGTTAAATTCGGCCTTGTTCCACATCTGACCGCGTGGGACGATTGGTAGATATCTTACCTTCGGCAATTACTAACCTGCCACTCGAATCCCTGTTTTACAGTAGTGTATTCTCTTTTACAATAACCCTGTCTTCTTTCATCTTCTTGCCGTTCGTTCATTCGAGTACCACCTTTGTTTGTAACATCTTTAAGGATACATTTAGTGAATCGAAAAGAAGTAGTGTTTCATTGGGACAATGCAGAACCCCACACTGCAAAAATCACATCCCACCATAAGATCGAAGAACTTGCTTGGGGAAAAAAACTCATCATTCATGTTATTCCCCCGATCTTGCCCCTTCAGACGTCCATTTTTTCCGTAGTTTACAGAATCATTTGGATGGATTAACTCTCAAAAGCCATGAGGAGGTCGAAACCGACATTTCAGAGTTCTTTCCTTCGAAACCGAAAGTTTTCTTTATTAGTAGGATTAAAAAGCTTGTAAGCGGAAGGTGTGACACTATGAGTTGGATATATGCGCACGCGCGTGTGTGTGTGTGCGCCCGCACATCTGTATGTGTGTATATATATACACCCCCACATCTGTGTGTGCGTGCGCGCGCACACATATGTGCGAGAAGATTAGTTAGATTTGACATGGGTATCAAACTTCAAGACCCAATGACTAGATTAGGAATCTAGATAAAACCATGTTTTGGACATATGGCCAAAAGGGTAGATAAGTGTTAAGTACTTGTCAAAATACGAAGATAGGAAAAAGACAGGATCTGGTCAAAACTTAAAAGGGTCTGAATTTAATATCCCTGAATCGGAGTCAGCTAGGCTAAGAAATATTTTTATGTCCACTTTCTTCAAAGAGAGAAATGGTCATGAAAAAGTTATGGGTTTATTCGTGGGTGTCTCTTGTCTGGAAATGATGAAAGAGGATTCTGCATATATACGGGAGCGCTTTGGGTCACGGCAGTTAGTTAGACTTAGTTTAGGTTCGAGGAAGGTTGATTTAGGCCGGAGCACGTAACATCGAAGAGCGACCCATTAGCAGCCGGACATTGTTAGTTAAGATATATATTTTTTTTCGCCAGCCGAGAATCAGCCCAGAGTTATCATCCACAAAAAGGTCACACGCCTTCCCTCCTCTTTTCGTCCTACCCAAGTTTGTAGTTGTGTTTTTCTTTTGCCTGTGAGCCTGCCTCTCGCTCGATCCACCGCACAGAAATTCTACGACGTGGGGTCTATATCTTTGTGCAACGAGTTGCAGAAGTGGGTATTCTCACAAAGGAAGGAAGTCATAGATAAACATAGAAACTACATTGATGAACAGATGTCAATAAAATGTAAGATTTGACCACTTGTTCTAAATAATTCGAAAACCGGACAGTACTTATGGAATGACAGGATAGAAAATAAGAGGAAAAATCCGGACATATCAAACATTTCTCGTGAAACTCAGATTCACGTTTACGAGTCGATGTTTGTTTGATTTTTTTTTTAGCGGCATATTAACACTAAATGGGTCATTTAACGCCGAAATTTAATATTCTTGGGAGTATAAATAATTTTCTTTACAAACGTGTATTGCATGTAGTCTTTGCTTTCGTTGTTTTTTTTTTCACAAAAATATATTACTGTTAATTTTCTTTACAAGAATATATTGACTAAGAAATAGGTAGGATGAGTCTGGAATTTAATATTATAATAAAAACAATTTTGGCATTTTTAAATGCCAAAAAATGATTACATTTTACTGTTAAAAGCCATTACTGGTATTTTCACTATAAAAATCTATTTTTATACTTCCATAGTGTTTTGATCCCCGCTTGTTTGTGCAGGCGTTAACTATTTGCCCATAGCTGGGGCCCTAACAGGTGCTACCTTTCCGGATCATGTTGGAACTGGGAGCAACAGCAATTAAGAGGTGATTTCACGCTCCTCAAGACCTCCAATCTTTCAATCAGAGGCCTTGCTGCCGGATGTAGTTTATCGTAAGACTCGGCGTCTACAGACAGCTTTGGGTATACTGTCAAGATTAAGCGAGTAAATTGTCGATGAAACAATTTTTATGTTGTATTTCTTCATCCAACGCCGGGTTAAGGCCGTGGTTCATGACAAGGGAAGGTATACTGAATACTGATTATGTTTTTAATATACCCAAGTAGAACATGATAAAGAATAGTAGGAAAAGTTATAAATCTAACATGTTTCGATTATCGTTTCATTCGAGAATAAGATATGGAAAAGAATTCTGGTATGTTCATTTTATTTTGCTTGATTTTCATTAGTTAAAAAAACTTCCAATTTATTTGAATTATCAGGCAAGGTTCGTGTGTGTAAGTTTTGTGCGTAAGTGTATCCTTATTCGAGTTTGTCTATGCGGGATTCGGATGATAATGTATGTATGTATGTGAGTGTGTTTCTAGTAGCTGTTATCTATATTTGGAGGTTGACCACGTGTTGATTTGTACCCGTCGTGGTACTTAAATATACGTTCGATTCTTAATAAAGATTGGTGATGTAATAGAGTGTTTCTGACGGGTGTTTATAGTTAGTAAATCTTTGATCAAATTCAAATATCTGATGCAGCTTTAATAAAAGGGAAACCTGTTAAGGTATGTGAACGTTTTCTATTTGAACATTATCCTATGATTCTGTCGGATTTCGAACCAGAGTTGATTTGTATTGCATCACAATTCTCGCATAAACATACAAATAAATTATGAGACAGTTTTTTCATACACACACAAACAAATAAACACACACACACACACACACACACATATATATGGTGTGTATTTAGGCAGCATTTTTTCATTGCTGCATGTTTCATTAAATAATATAGACAAGTGTTGTCTATTTATTTTATGTAAATTCTTTTCATATCGTCTGATAAGCTTAATAACATTATCATTAAACGAAGAAAGAAAATCACACTAGTGATACATATCCAATCTAAGCTTTCGGCTTACATAAGCCATTATCAAAGATGACAATTACATTACAATATATTAAGCAATACACGGACAAAACAGTGATGATAGTCTGTTTCTGTTTCTATTTACATGGATGATTTCCAAGCAACGACAAACACGTGCATATAAGACGCTGGAAGTGAAAATCGCACCGCAGCTCATGACGTCACACATGGCCACGCGAGATTGAAAACGAGAAGTATTAAGTATGAGAAGCCGTTGGTATGAACCAATGGCTTCTGTTACCAATTATAATCATCTAAGAATATTTGTGGAGATTTCATAGTTTATTTTGTTTAGGCTAGGTTTCAACTGTTTATGTATATAGCTTCAAGAATTTTTTACTTTTTGTTCATTGTTTTCATATATATATATATATATATATATATATATATATATATATATATATATATATATATATATATGTATTTGTGTATTTAGGCAGGAATCCTCCTTTCCTGCACGTTTCATTGAATATGATAGTCAGTGTTTTGATTTAGTTGTTTATTCAATTTCTCATTTTATCTTATTTTTTCTTTTCGTAGTGTAACTTATATAAAAACTATGTGGTGCAGTTCAATTTATATTACAGTGAATCATTCATACAAAAAGTAAATTAGTAAAGTTAATGATATCAAATAGCGAAATCCTTTCGCTAACACATTTTTAAAGGTGCATTAGCCTACCAATCACTCGATAAATTTTATGATCCTTGTTTTTTAAATTTATAAGCTGTAAAAGGTCTTTCTTAAATACGCAAGTACTTTCTACTGTACATTCAGTCATCTTCAGGCAAGGAAATTATGTTGTTTCTGATAAAATTCAGGTAGCATCCGAGACGAAAATTTATCATCAAAATTGTCTATCACGGATTGCGTTTTGTATGTCGCCCTGAGAGGATGCAGCATTATGGTGTGTGGAGGATTAATTGGTGACGGATGATTTTTGTGGTGAATGTGCAAATTGTAATGAGTAACTGGGCCGTGAGTCGGATTAACTAGGTATAAGATAGTTAGTGAAGACCAGCCTCACCTCTCTCCCGTTTCGGCCTTGTGCCATAATTGTATTTATATGCAATTAATATAAATATGCTGTTTAAGTAGTCCACCGCTAGCAGTGGTTTACTTACTTCACGTCGCTGGCGAGCATTGTATTTTGTTGATGTTATAAAGATTACCATTTCATTTCCAACTTCAGCATTGGTTTGGTTATTCCTCATTCAGTAACACTGTCTAGGTTACAACACAAACACTCACGAACACACACACACACACACACACACACACACACACACACACACACACACACACATGCACGTTTCATTGAATATGACAGACAAGGTGCTTTGATTTAGCTTTTGATAAACTTTCTCGTGATCTTATAATTTTTTCTTTTCGGAGGATAAATTGTATGAAACTATCCAATTGTTCTTTCTTTCCGAGCGCTTTCGGCTATACATTGCACCATTGGAAGGTTGAAATATATTAACTGTTAACAATAAATATATTGTTGTATGTATGTATTTATATAATGCTTCATTTTCAAAACACGGTCAAGGTATTGTGTCTATGTTCATAGTTGATAAATGGAGTGATGTGTTTTTTTGTTTTTATTAATAAGGCCTTCAATACTTTTTATCCCTTTTTCATATGTAGACGGTACTATTACATATGTGTTATCAACAAGGATGTTAAGAATAGGATCTAGTAGGTCACCATGTGTATATAAATGAGATTTAATTGAGCTATGGTCAGAAAGATCTAGTGTGAGTCTTCGTGTCAAACTTGTAGTATGGTCTATATAATTGTTTACGAATTTTGATTGATCAGGAATACAATTCCTTCATGGACATCTAAACACGTAAATAATATTTGTTCTATTTAATTTTGATTTAGGATCTGAATTATTATTTTTACCTATAAGGTTGGCTGTTTTAAATTTTATGTTATAAATAATTAGTCTATTTTTTGCTATTGTCTACTGTTGTTTTTAAATTTTTGATAATACTCTTAATTCTAGTTTCATCTCGTTTGTAATTTTCGTTCATCTGATTTTTACAAAAATATTAATGTTATTCTTATGTTCCTATTCTTGTATATATTAGGATATTACACCGAAAACATGTCAAAATCGCTATACAATTGCAGTCATGTTTCGATGCGTATCAGTTTGTAATTTTTCTGGCAATATTGAGCCCTCTATTAAATTAAATGTTACCAAAGTTGGGATTGTACTCTATTCCTTCTCATCATACCAGAATATATATATATATATATATATATATATATATATATATATATATATATATATATAGAGAGAGAGAGAGAGAGAGAGAGAGAGAGCATAATGAGAAGTCACGTATACTTTCTTAATATGTATATATAGAAAAAACAACTGAAAAGTTGCAAATTTAAAAAAAATTGGATGTTTTTTTGTGAAAGTATTTATTTATATTTATATATATATATATATTTGATATTTCAGATCGACTCATAGCTGAACATTTTAATCAACCAGGGCACTCATTAGAAAACTGTAAATATGTATTGATAGATTCTGATTTCAGTTCCACATACACACGCAGAAAAAAAGAAAAATACTGGATTTTAAAATTAAATGCATATAAACTAGGGTTAAATAAAGACTTGGGTATTTTAAATCTTTATTAATATTTCAATAGTTAAACAAAAAAATTTTTTAGATATAGTTCCCAAAAATTTTTTGGAAACAAATATTACAGTTAGATTAACTTTAGAAATATTCGAACATAGTTACATTCCATATCACGTGACGTCCGCGTCTCGCGACGGACGCTACTTGTAAACAAACTTCTGAAAACAGTTATTTCTGATGAAAGATCGGGATCGATCTGAAATATCAATATATATATATATATATATATATATATATATATATATATATATATATATATATATATATATATATAAATAAATACTTTCACAAAAAACATTCAATTTTTTTTAATTTGCAACTTTTCAGTTGTTTATATATATATATATATATATATATATATATATCGTAAAGATTTGTAGATAAACGAGCTGTATTTTTTCAGATGAGTACATCTCATCTTAAATGGTTGCATTGATTAGAGACTTACTTGATATTTTTTATGGTGCCTTGCTTTTACAACTGTCCTAATTGCTCGATTAATTAAAAAAGGCAGATATATGAGTAATAGTTATTAAAATATAACGTAATGTTTAGTAAAATCGCTTGTTTAACGAAAAATATCGACCGGGCTTTCCAAGGTAATCTCAAGAGTTTCTTCGAAAAAATTCCTAAAACATGGTTGAATAAATAATGTTCACTACCGAATTGGGATCTCGACTCTTATTCCCAATTCTATTTCGGTATACATGATGCAATTTAGAATGTATAATCGGAAATATAAAAAAGAATCTCCAAGAATGGTAAGAAGGTCATCGGCATAAATCTGGATTTCTTGTACTCGGACCAAGAACCCACAAAATCTTGTAATATCGCGAGGAATTGATTGATGGTAATGCTATTTTTTTCAGACTCGGAGCTAAAAGAAAAGACTAAAAATAGAGTAAGGTAGACAGGCTGCTTAGAGATGGGCAGGAGAAATTTGTGAATGACAGTCGATAGCCCGAAATCGAAAGCAGAGAAAAGCGGGGAAAAGCCGGGAAAAGCCGGGGAAAAGGGGAGAGCGAAAAATTAATTTGGATGAAAACTAAAAAAGGAACAAAAGAAAATTCCGAGAAGCCTATACATAGTGAGATATCTTTTACGAGAAAAAGATGAAAAACAATGGGGGAAAGAAAAGAAGGAAACGAAGCGAAACGAAAAAGAAGCAACAAAGAAGAGAGAGAAAGAAAAGAAAAGGTTATTAAGGCAAATGTAACTCAGAAGCATATTGCATTCAATTGTCTTAAAACTAACTTTATCCTACATTGCCATTATTATCATTATTTTTATTTCCTTTGATATCTGGCGTTTACACATTTCTTTCCGGGTCACGCCCAGGGACCTAAGGTTAGAAATGGCATCATGACACTTTCCACTGCAAAAAAAATAAAATAAAATAAAAAAAATTATTACATAGATAAAGCCCTTCGTAAAGTGTGGGCTGTACTTGTCAGAACAATTATTTGTATCTCTTTGAGGCATGGACTTC
>OZ038506.1:27600858-27665858 GCA_964036315.1 Acanthosepion esculentum | reverse complement strand
TCGGTCGGTTGCTATATCGGTCTTAGTGCTTAAATACGTAATTATTTTCTGAATAAACTTACACTTGATATTAGTTAATATTACTTATTGTGTAAGAGAACAAAAACTCAGAAAGATGACCTTGTTTTTACCTGGAAGACTAAAGAATAAACTATAAAAAATTTATAAAACCAGAAAAATATACACTATTTACATTACTGGGACTATTGTCCTCATCTTTGTCGCCATATTTATTGCAACGTTTCGGCCTTTCAGTATCTGTCTATATTTCTGAGATGAGGTATTATGTACACTATTTACATTACTCTGGCTATTGTTCTCATCTTTGTTGCCATATTTATCACAACGTTTCGGCCCTTCAGTATCTGTCTATATTTCTGAGATGAGGTATTATATACACTATTTATATTATTCGGACTATTGTCCTCATCTTTATTGCCATATTTATCACAACGTTTCGGCTCTTCAGTATCTGTCTCTATTTCTGAGATGAGGTATTATGTACACTATTTACATTATTCGGACTATTGTCCTAATCTTTGTTGCCATATTTATCACAACGTTTCGACCCTTCAGTATCTGTCTATATTTCTGAGATGAGGTATTATGTACACTATTTACATTATTCGGACTATTGTCCTCATCTTTGTCACCATATTTATTACAATGTTTCTGTCTATATTTCTGAGATGAGGTATCATGTACACTATTTACATTACTCGGACTATTGTCCTCATCTTTTTCGCCATATTTATCACAACGTTTCGACCCTTCAGTATCTGTCTATATTTCTGAGATGAGGTATTATGTACATTATTTACATTATTCGGACTATTGTCCTCATCTTTTTCGCCATATTTATCACAACGTTTCGACCCTTCAGTATCTGTCTATATTTCTGAGATGAGGTATTATGTACATTATTTACATTATTCGGACTATTGTCCTGTTCTTTTTTGCCATATTTATCACAACGTTTCGGCATTTCAGTATCTGTCCATATTACTGAGATGAGGTATTATGTGCACTATTTACATTATTCGGACTATTGTCCTCATCTTTGTCGCCATGATTATCACAACGTTTTGGCCGTTGTACGCTCCGGCATTTTTCAGGTGGTTGGAATGTCGAACTGAATCCTTTATATCGCTCTCTGGGGTAGACTGTTCTAGATTACATGGCACATGGCACATTGGATAAAGGCGTTAGTTAGATCCAGTAACAGGACCCAAAGAGTTTGAGTTCAATACCCGGTTAAGGCAGTCGAGAATTTGGAGTGATGAATTAACAGGAGATAACTGATATCCATTAAACATGGCACGTGGAACTAGAACAGTCTACCCGAGTGAGCGTAATAAAGAGTTCAGTTCGACATTGAAACCACCTGAAGAAGGCCGGAGCGTACAACGGCCGAAACGCTGCAATAAATATGGCGACAATGATGAGGACAAGAGTCCGAATAATGTAAATAGTGTTCATAATACCTCATCTCAGAAATATAGAAAGATACAGGAAAATATACAAAAAAATTAGCATTAAGTATAAATAGAAGAATTGTGCAAGCAATTATTGTCACGATGCACGTAGTTCCAAAGGGAATATATAAATTAGGCATCCAACGATAAATTTAAGTCATGCGCGAATAGAAATGAGCTCAATGTAGAGGATAGAAATGAAGACATGATGGTTTACTAGTCAAAGGTAATTATATGTCGATTGCAACTCTATTAGTCTTTGCTTTGACTCATCCGCAGATCCCGCTATCGTATCTTTGCATCTGATGTCAGGTTTTTGCTTACTACCTTTGGTACCTCTTCGATATCAGTCAAGCAACCTTTTGCTCCATCTGTTATCTTTTCCTTTCTCTGTTTTCCATCAAGTTTCACTTTGTCTTTTAATCTCATATTTAATTTCTCTTGCCAGTGCTATATTGATTTTTCTAAGCGTAGCTCATATGTAACACATGGCCAGAAGCATGTTACACCCAGCGAGGATCGAACTCACTACTAAGCCATAATTGTTCTAGCGAGGCAAGCTTGTTAACCGTTAGACTACACCGAGGTGCCCCTGTTATCACTACTATGATCCATAATATCCACTTTATAATATCATTTATTAAAGGTTATTGCCTATATCTTTTTTGTCGTTATTATGTTTCGGTCTTTGTGCACTCAAGCTAAAGACGCATATCAATATAAATAACGCAATTACTCTAGGGCAAGATAACCTGACGTTGCCAATCTCTCTTCAGGCTGCTTTTGAAGTCAATGCTGTCCTCATTCCTGACTGTTTGCCTGACCAAGACTAAAGAACCAAGTCTACCTTACTATTTAACCCATATCCAGAGGAAGATATCTTCATTTTACCGGAATCGACGTTTTGAATTTATTTTATATTTATTACAACGTTTCGGCTGTTGTACGCTCCGGCCTTCTTCAGGTGGTTGGAATGTCGAACTGAACCCTTTATTTCGCCACATTAATACCACATCTTTAAAATATAGACAAATATAATTGTCTACATCTGGGTAATATTCACTTTTTTTGTTTGTTTATTCTTCGCTGGTTGATTGTTCTCCTTTCGCTGATCTTATTTCGTACTGCCCGGCTATTGTCCAGTTCGTTTCCACTGCGTTTAAGAACAAACTGCCCGGCAAAAGAATAACGGCTTTTCGATCTTTCTCAATGATTACATTTTAGTAAGATGCTAAAACTGCAAAGGAAAGAATACACACGGTCCTTAGTCATATTCTCGTTAGTTCTTGACTTGAGTCAACAGAGATGTCTGCGTATGGTGGAACTGTTTTTCGTATACGAGGTCAGATCAAAAAGCATCAGGACTATTGCTATGGTAACGGAGCTAAAATACGCAGTGTGAATCCACGTGGCACAGATTGAGCTCAACCCCTGTCGTGTATTATATCTTCGCTCAATGTATTTGTTTATAGCAGTTTTTGGAAAGAAACACATGTAGAGTGTATACGTCTCGCCACACCACAAGATGTTCCATCAATGTGAGGCAGGTTTTGGCGATGCACAGCATTCCCCAGGTTTGACAATTACCATATTCCCTAGTTTTTCCGTTTTTAGTGCTATTCTAGCAATATCCGGCTCTCTGTAAATTGAGACGAAAGCATGGCATTAGCGAAAATTATGAAGCGATTATTGAGGATATATACGATAAAAGTAATGCCACTACACAAAGACATATAGAAAATAATGAATATATATATATATATATATATATATATATATATATATATATATATATATAGATATAGATATAAATATAGATATATAGATGTGTGTGTGTGTGTGCGAAAAGCTTTGACAATTACCATATTCCCTAGTTTTTGCGCCTGCGATTTTTACCTCTTTAAATCCCACTTGAAAGGAACAATATTTAAAGACGTCGGGAAAATGCAAGAGAGGATGACGAGACAACTGCTCGCTAGGTGTTCTAGGAATGCTTCCCACAATGGAAACGACTCTGGATAACGTGTGTGGCTTTAGAAGTGGACTACTTCGAATGTGATCGAATGCTGAATTGATATCAGTTTTTTTTTTCTTTTTATAGCACCGATACGTTTTGATCAGAACTCGTATTTTAGATTTGTCTGTAATATTGTACATTCCATTGGCCTTTTTGCTTTTCCAAAATTTGTTTTCAAGTGATTGTCTTAATTTGCAGGTTTGGAAGCCTGCGCATCAAGATGGCCTTTTACATTTATTATACACTTAACGTTTTAAGCAAGAGGCTTTACTTTGTGTCTCTGTTTTTATTAAATGCTTTGCAGCCAGTCGTTGTATGCCGTTTTTATTGTCTTTCTTTAATACTTCTATCAGACGTAAAGAGATGGAACTTTAGATCTCCGTCTTCTATTTTCTATCTTTTTTTTTCTTCTCGGCATTAAAATTGAGCATTACTTTCGTCTTATTTCTGTTCTGTTTAAAGCTAACCAACCATCACCCGTTCGTGTAATTTGGCTTTGTTTGTCGTTCTTCCAATGATATTAGCAAAATATCGTCAGTTTAATAGTAGCTGTTTAAATATTTCGTTTTTAGTGCTATTCCTTGCAATATCCGGCTCTGTGCAAATTGAGACGAAAGCATGGCACTGGCGAAAATTATGAAGCAATTATTGAGGATATATACGATAAAAGTAATACAAGTACACAAAGACATAGAGAAAATAATGAATATATATATATATATATATATATATATATATATATATATATATATATATATATATATAGATAGATAGATAGATAGATGTGTGTGTGTGTGTGTGAAAAGTGTGGGGAAATATATATATATATATTATTATTATTATTATTATTTATATACAAGGATCATTCAATAAATAAGGTGAATTTTTCGGTATAAGGATTTCTAATACAGATAGAAGCTTACTTTTTAAAAATTTTTCAACGTAGTCACCCAGCACTGTCACACACTTTTCCCATCTGTGCACAAATTTCCGTATTCCCTCAGCGTAAAAATCTTTGGACTGATGTCTCAGCCAGTCGCTCACAACACCTTTTGACTTCATCGTAACTTTTAAACTTCGTGCCTCTCGTGAACGCTTTCAAGGGACCAAACAGGTGATAGTCTGAAGGGGCAAGGTCTGGGCTGTAAGGGGGGATGAGGGAGCAGTTCCCAACCCAGCTCGTTGATGGTCTGCACCGTTTGGGCTGCTATGTGAGGTCTTGCGTTGTCATGATGCAAGATGACGCCTTCTGACTGATGTCCCAACAGATAAGCTCAAAGTCCTTGCAATGTCATCCACTGTCACCCTTCTGTCAGACTGAATGAGGTCATTGACTTATTCGATCACCTCAGGAGACCTCACTTCTGTAGGCCTCCCAGGATTGTCTTCATCCTCAACACTGCTCCGTCCTTCTTTAAACAATTTAGCCCACTTGTAGCCATTTTTTGACTGAAACATGTGGCACCATACACAATTGATATTATCCTATGAATTTCAACTGGTTTGCACCCTTCAGCAACCAAAAACTTCATAACTGACCGCTGTTCAATCCTGGAGCATGCTTCTTGCTCGGCCATCTTTGTTAATCGCCAATACTCTCAAAGTTTTTTTTTTAATCTGCAAAGGAAATCAAATCCTTGTGAAAAAGAAGTAAAACAAAAGACTAAAAATAAAAATGAGCAAGCTTCTATCTGTATTAGAAGTCCTTATACCGAAAAATTCAACTTATTTATTGAATGACCCTCGTATTATATGCGCGGTACTTATTAGAAAGCTCTCAATATCAGAGATAGAGCTAACATATTTGGTTGGATTGATCTGAGATTGTGACTCTGGGTTTTACGCTTTTGATAAAAAATTGATTCATTTTTTTAAATTTTTTGGATTTATGTAGATTGTGTTTATCGATGTTATTATGAAAGTGGGTGGAAAGGTCGTCGTGATGTCACTCATGCTCATAGATGCATGTCCGTACACCTATTGAGGTACGCAGACACACATACTCACGCGCTCGCCCGCCAGTGCTCATACAAACAAAAACATATGTGGACAGTATGGGACTTATGTTTATGTTTGACATTGACATATATCTATGTATATGTGTGCTGCATTCTACATACATTCGCATATGGTTGCTGAAATTCAAAGGTGGCATTTGTAGCGAATATTTCTCGTGAATGTATACATGTCAACAATCAGACCATTTTTCTATTCTTTCCTTGAATAATATTTCCTTGTACGCACCTATATGTGTGGTGGGGTCTGTGTAAAATAATGATAGGTAAAAATTGCTATTATTTTTAATTTTTTAAGGCTGACTTGTTATTATTTTAAAGCCGGTTATTTGCTTGTTTCTGATGACTGCATATATTTTACTGGTAGAAATTGCACATCGTAATCCTTATTGGTATTTATTGGGTGGTATTAAATATGCTGGGGGAGGGGGGAGTAATTTATGCAAATAATGATAGTGAGTTGATTTTGGTGATAGTAGATGTGATGTAGTAGAAATAGTGTTAGGGGATTGGTGGTAGTGATAATATTAGTAGCTAATAGTTATTGTAAAGTGTGTATGTGTATCTGGGTACCTCAGTGGGTGTACGGACATGCATCTATGTTTGCGTTAGCATGAGTGACATAACGACGACGACCCCCCCCACTTCCATAATAACACCAATACACGCCATCTACACAAATCCAAAATTTAAAAAAAATTATGAATTTTTCTGACGATCGCAAAAGGGTGAAACCCAGGATCACAAACTCACATCAATCCAACCAATATATATATATATATATATATATATATATATATATATATATATATATATATATATATATATATATATACCCAGGTATAGGAGTGGTGTATACGTAATAAATTCCAATAACCCAAAAATACTATTCTTAAAAGAGTGCTCAATACAGAGTAGAGGAAATATATTTTTTTTTATATATTATATATATTAAATATAGATATTATATATATATATATATATATATATATATATATATATATATATATATATATATATATATATATATATATATGCACATTTCATTAAAAACGACAAACAAGGTGCTATTATTTTTTTTATACAATTTCTCATGCGATCTAATCATGTTTTTCTTTTCGGTTGATAAATTATATAAAAAGAAAAGAAAAACATTATTAGATCTCATGAGAAATTGTATAAAAAAACTAAATAAAAGCACCTTGTCAGTCGTTTTTAATGAAATGTGCATGAAAGAAGGATTGCTGCCTAAATACACAATATATATATATATATATATATATATATATATATATATATATATATATATATATATTGAAAAGAAGAGATGTACCGCAAACTTTTTTGGTTGTAATGTGGGTTTTTTAAGAAAATATTATTCTTTATTTTTCATAGTTTTACATAAACTTACATAAATAGTAAAACTTTGTAAAACTATGAAAAATAAAGAATAATATTTTTTTAAAAAACCCACATTACAACCAAAAAAGTTTGCGGTACCTCTCTTCTTTTTAATATACACACTTTTCTCTCTTTGGAACCATTATAACCTCTTCATTTCATTTTATATATATATATATATATATATATATATATATATATATATATATATATATATATATATATTAATTTTATTATAAGAGATTATAATAAAAACATGTAGAAATCGCTACACAAATCTTTCATGTTTCAATATTATGATTGTGCTTCTTCAGGCGATAATAATATATATATATTTCACACACCAACCCGATCTTTTGAACAGGTGTAGAGGCTTATCACTTGTTTCCTGTTTAGGATTGGGTTTCTTGGCTCCTTCTCTTAAAGTCTATTCAACTCTAAAATCTGCGACTAAATTCTGATATTTTATTTAATCAACAGGAATAGATAATTTAGCATTACGCCCCGTTCCCACTCCTCCTCGTTTTTTTTTTCAACAGTTGAAGAGGTTTATACCATTTTTTTCTGCTTCGAATGCAGTATCTGGATCATTCTAAATTCTTCTCATTCTCTTTCACTTCTAGTAGCACCCCTTGCGTCTTAGTGATATTATCACTTTACTTTAGGTGATTTTATTATTATACTAATGGCTGACTATTCGTTTCTGAGCACACTGGTCTGCCAAGGCCGTCTGCGAATCCCTATTACGGAGGCTCTGTTGAACAGAGCTTACTTACTGTTTTGGGGCGAGAGCGTATAATCTGGCGTGATCTTTATTTTGAACAAGATCAGCTTTCAGGTATGATGACATGCGACTTCCTGGTACTACATCATTCAATGGCTTTCAAACGGCTCCGTTTGGTCAGTAATACGCAAGAGGCTTTCATTAAACGATCTAAACTAATTTCAATTTTCTTTTTATTGCGTTACTAAAACATCGAAAAACGAAATGAATAAATCAATATATAAAATAAAATAAATAAAAAACAAGTAAAATTAATTAATCAAAATAAATAAATAAAACCCCACCGCCAAAATAACATTCAAAATTGACTACCAACACGACTGACCCGTACATATAAATTTTCGAGAAAAAACTCAACACATGTGGCCTGACGATTGTGTTTTTACCATTTAACAGTGTGCCGCCTCTGAGTATTAACTTCAATATTCACTTTATATTTACACATGATCTATCTATGATATTGAGCACTTTATCCCTTAAATATAGCACACCTTAAACCATATGTCTTTATAATAGAAAATATATGCTGCCTATTTTATTATATTTATGAAAAACAATTGATCCGCAGAACAAATTTCCTGGGGAAAAAGACTACTAAGACATATTACTCTATTAATTGAACTATCTACTTAGTTCATGTCATGTTAACTGAAAAACACTTATAATAAAAGAATTCGTGGAATTACCAAATTACAAAATTCATATAAAAAATTATCACTTAAAATATTTGAATTTTAGCGTTGCGATTTGCACGCTCCAACATTACACAACCGTTAATAAATAGCTCATTCTTAAAAACATCTTTCGGTCGGAATACATTTATTTCGTCTTCTAGTTTTGATTCTAACGGAAAAAATACGGCCTGACGATGAAGACATGAGTCTTTGAAAGTACTAGCTGAATTAATATACATCATATACATCTGACAATTTTATACATAAGGATCTCATAATTCAGTGGATTATTAGTAGTATAATGCTTATATAATGTCTATTAGCGAAAAGCTTTCGCCATGAATTGCATTATTATTGCCAACTGATTCAAGGTATGATTATCTCTCTATAATATAAAATATATGCCGCCTATTTTATTATATATATATATATATAATTGTTTATTTAAAAATTATAACATAAATATGTTATAAAATCACTACAAAAGTAGCCATTTTGATTCAACCCCTCCGGTGTCTTATCAAGTGATGATGTTGAATGACTTATATATATATATATATATATATATATATATATATATATATATATATATATATATACATGCCATTGCTTCCAGCGTGAAACTGCTAATTAGCCTGCTGTGTTCACTTATATGTATCCATATCCTATATCACTATACCCTTAATATTATGCATTCTTCATTTACCAATATTAGTGTCGTACTCTGGCTATAACAGTAATGGATGTGTCTAGGGTAAATTAATCTACCGGAACAGATCTTACTTCAGACTGGGTTTAACGTCAGAGATATCTTCTAAACAGTTTGCCCGACCAATTTTTATAATCCTAGTCTGTCTTGTCATTTAATACATTCATGGAAGAGGAATTCATTTAAGCGGTATCGGTGATTTCACAATAGACTATATATTTATCGGATGATGCCATCACTTCACACTGTTGCTGCTGGAAAAGGCATCAATCCGTCTTTTCTTAAATATCAACGGAGACTGTTCTCTTCAGTCTTCGCTGGAATCCAGTCTAGGAGACTGATAACGCTTTCCAAAAACATCATAACGATTCACAGATAATAATCGATAATAATAATCGAATCCATGAAGAGATAGAATGCATATATATATATATATATATATATATATATATATATATATATATATATATATATATATATGTATATATATTTTCACGCTGTCACATGATAAAAATCTTCGCCATGCACGTGATAACATCATCGCGTCTTTTGAAATTAAAAGGATTTTAACGTTTATTTAGTTTGTAAAAACTGTAGCAACATGATTACGCTACAAGACAATTGGTAAATGTTTTTAAAAAATTTTTGACTAAAAACATTTTGACCCTGAAGATGAACAATGATGTCCGAAAGAACTAGCTTATCGTACGGACAATCTTTATTTCGATATCATTTTCAAATAAAAAGTCTCATTAGAAAATATGAGAAAATTCAAAAGAAAATATGCAGGACGATGTTGTCTTTAACATTCAACATAACATGTTTAAAAGAAAAGTTGCTGCCAAATTACACACACACACACATATATATATATATATATTACAGGAACATTGAATTCAATACTCAGAAGAATAGACTGTGCCATGCTAAACGCAATCATCAGGCCTGTTTGCATTTACCATGAAACAGTCTGTCGCCTCTGAGTGCTGACTTCAATGTTCACTTTTGTATTTAATTACGCTCTATCTCTGATATTGAGCACTTTATCTCATAAATATTGCATACGTTAAAAGTATATTTCTACATATATATATAATTAAGTAATTCATTGATCCTGAAAGAAACCTCAACAGAATGCAGTGGACGGCCGTTTCGTCCTATATTTGGGACTCATCAGCAGTGCGCATCCACTACCGAGTATTGAAACCCTGACAGTTGAGTTATCAAGCAAACGTTATACCAACTCTTCCAACGGACCTCTGTGAGGAAGAGACACCAAATCAGACTCAATGTAGCGCCACTCACTCACATATTCCGTGGTGAAACTCTACTGAGATTCTCTGTAACCATAGGATTGTGCCCCCTGGAGCCACGACTGCTATCACCAAGCCGTTCAAACTGAAGCATTAGAAGCTGGATCAAGCAATGATATACACATGATAGAAATTGTTAGAAGGATTTTATAATTATAATTAAGTATTTCATTGAGTCTGGTTTCTTTCAGACTCAATGAATTACTTAATTATAATTATCAAATCCTCCTAACAATTTCTATCATATATATATATATATATATATATATATATATATATATATATATATATATATATATATATCGATTTTTGTAGTGCGTATTCAATTTATGTAACGTAAATCATTCAAACGAAAAACAAATACTGAAGCTAATTATACGGCGAGAATCACTCTCACAAACGATATTTACTAATAAAATACAATCAACTTCGAATCCGTTAATGAATGGTATGATCCTTGTTCATAAATTCCGGGTTTATCAGGTCTTATTTTTTCTACGAGCCGGGCTTTCAGTCGTTCCGAACGACCATCTTCAGGTAGACATTTCAGTGTGTTTTTGTTAAATTCCGAGTAGTAATGCGACATCGAAAGATAATGCGGTCCGAAAGAAAGTTTTTTTGGCAATGAGATATTGGTAAATGTAAGAATAATTTTGGAGCGTGCAGACGCAACGCTGAGGTTGAATTTTTTTAAATTTGAAAAATGTGCGTTCTTGTACTGAAGAAAAGTGGCATGAACTAAATTAAAATAATTAAAATAACCTGATCCTCGTGCGAATTTCCTGATAATACTGTGACATTTACTCTTATTATTGAACAATTTATTGAACTACTCGATCGATATTAAAATAACCTGATCCTCGTGGGAATTTCCTGATAATACTGTGACATTTACTCTTATTATTGAACAATTTAGCTCATGCTACTTTTCTTCAGTACAAGAACGCACATTTTTCAAATTTAAAAAATTCAACCTCAGCGTTGCGTCTGCACGCTCCAAAATTATTCTTACATTTACCAATATCTCATTGCCAAAAAAACTCTCTTTCGGACCGCATTATCTTTCGATGTCGCATTACTACTCGGAATTTAACAAAAACACACTGAAATGTCTACCTGAAGATGGTCGTTCGGAACGACTGAAAGCCCGGCTCGTAGAAAAAATAAGACCTGATAAACCCGGAATTTATGAACAAGGATCACACCATTCATTAACGGATTCGAAGTTGATTGTATTTTATTAGTAAATATTGTTTGTGAGAGTGATTCTCGCCATATAATTAGCTTCAATATTTGTTTTTCGTTTGAATGATTTACGTTACATATATATATATATATATATATATATATATATGTATATATATATATATATATATATATATATATATATATATATATATATATATATATATATATAATCGTTACAAATGACTGACATATTAATAAAGTTTTATTTACTTTCCTTGATGGTTACCAGTTCATGTAATTTAATATTTGTGTATTAGGGCAGTAATCCCCCTTTTAAACAAGTTTCGTTAAAAACGACAAAAGTCACTGTGGCTGAGTTTTTGGTTTTTTGTTAAATTTATTAATTTTAACAGAATTCATGATAATGTAAGTTGACTTGAGAAAGAAGTATTTCCTCTAAGAAATGTGATATTTGAAAAATCAAGCGCGTAAGATAACATTTTTGCAAGAATCGATAATTGCACTCTGAAAAACTTTTCATCGAAGTATGTTATTTCTCCATTTAATTAATATAGCATTCATGAGATCAAAGTTGTTTTTGTAATTATTTCTCCGTATAACTAATGCACTGGATAAATTATTATGTAGATCTTTCTTATGTTGTTAAATGCGTGTATATATATATATATATATATATATATATATATATATATATATATATATATATATATATATGCAAGATCTCAGTTTTTGAAATTTAATAAGATTTTTCTTAATTTTACTTCTGTGTATAATAAATACGTTACAGAAATACGTTACAAAATAAAATCTGCACATTTACTTTAATAAATTTACTCAGAGGAAGAAACGCGTTGCTAAAAAAAGCAGTTTAACATTTATCTGTAATTTTATAGCGTTTGTACAGATGTATTTTCTTTAAATCCGAATGTTCCTCCATGATATATATATATATATATATATATATATATATATATATATATATATATATATCGAAGAGAGATTATAGAGATATAAGGGAGAGATTATAGTTGTTCCAACGAGAAAAAAGTGTATATTTTGAAGAGAAAAGAGAAGCTGCCAAGGTTTTTAGAATGGTCATAAACGATATAATGTCTTTTTAAATATAGATTTGACTTTATTTTCCAAATTTTTGCTACAAATATCTGGGGTCATGCGACCTTCATCAGGCGGAGAATGTTCCTTTGCACGTATTATTTAAAGAAAAATATTTTCTATATGTTTATCTTTTGCCTTTTTTGTGTGTTTTGTAGTAATCCAAATTCTTCTTGGAAATGTGGAAAAATCTGACTTAGCTGATTCGGTAATAAAACAATTAGGATTTCTTCCATTTTTTGTGTATTGTGTGCGCGTTTCTGCTAGTATATATATATATATATATATATATATATATATATATATATATATATATATATATATATATATATATTCTTTCTCCATATATATATATATATATATATATATGTGTGTGTGTATATATATATATATATATATATATATATATATATATATATATATATGTATTTATATATGTGTGTGTGTGTGTGTCTGTGTTGTTTTATTACAAGGAAATAGTTTATATAGACACACATACCTAAATTGTATGATTGTCTGTGGAGTTTGTGTGTGCTTGTGGCCCATCTAGTCTGTTCGTTTTTGCCAGTATATGTGTATATATTCGTTTTCCATACATACATGAATATTATATATTAGCATAAAGAAACCTATACATAACTACATGTATTTTGTATGCAGTGTGTGTGTGTGTGTGTGTGTGTGTGTGTGTGTGTGTGTGTGTGTGTGTGTGAGTGTGAACCGAATTGTGTGTTTGACCACTATTTGTGTGCATGGTGTGTTTATATATGTGGTGGTTTATCATATGTTTACTGCTGGTTTAAATTTGTCTATGAAATTTGTTTTTCTTTTTGTAGTTAAGAGTAATTGTCTGCTTCATGTCTTGGCATAATTTTAAATTTACCTTGATTAAATTTGTACATGTGTTGAGATGCAAAGATTTTTCACTTTGTTAATTTTATGTTGTTTTCGTGAAGTGAAAATTTTTGGTTTATTGCTTGGCTGATACATATATAGGATTTATTGCATTTTGTGCACTTGAGTTCACAAATCTCATTTTTGTAGTTGCAGGTTAAGATTTTCCTTTTCGAAAGTGAAGGAGTTTCCTTCTATAATGATATCACAAACTCCACAACTTTTCTTGTTGCATTTTATGACTCCCAAATGTTCCACAATTTTCACTCTTCTTCAATATTTTGAATATTTTGATATATACGACAAAATAAGTAAAGATTATTCGGCGAAAAAGGTTTTAAAGTTGAAAATTGTCCATTTTAATGTTAACGTTTTGTAGCGACCTTTTAACCCTTATTATAACATACGCACAAAATCACACACACACACACACACACAAACACACACACACACACACATATATATATATATATATATATATATATATATATGTATGCAGGTGTGCAGTGAAATAGGAAAGAACACGTTAGGTAGATAATCCGGTGTTCCTTAATATTTAGCTTTATTTTCAAAAGGACAGTGCTCCATACAGAAGTAGACCTTATATTATAATAATATTTTTAGTTTTTAAAAATATGATTCCTCCGCTACATAAGAGTTCTCATGTTTCAAAAGCGAGAGCCGAGACCCCTAACATAATTTTTTAAGTTATGTAGAGTTAAGGTGTCTGGACCCGCTTCCTTGTCAAGCGAGAATTTGGGAATAAGCTATCTTTTGGTTAGCTAGTGTTTATAAATACGGTATCATTGGAACATTAGTTACTATGGAAACGGCTAGTTTCGGCCGTTGAAGTTAGGTGGTTTAAAGAGCTAAGAATTAAGAATTAATTTTTATCTACAGGCCAGTCCCCTTCCAAAAATGCGTATCAAGTTACAATGGGGATTCTATGTCCAGAGTGGTTTTGGGTTTATGCTAGTCAGACGGCGTCTTTTTTTATTTTATTATTTTTTTTTTATTTATAGGCTTGCCTTGAGTCGTTGAGTGACTAGAAGGTTATGTTTCATTATTATCTATTTGATCTGTTTATTTATTTGTTTATTTACATGGCTTTTTTATCAAAGGGTTTTTCTCAATAATTATTGGGCTGAGTTTTTTTAAGGCTTTTAAATTATGGACTTAATTTGTTTAAATCTATTTATTAATTATTTAATGCGAAAATCATTTGATGACGACAGAACACCGTTAACTCATGTCTATGGTTTAGTAACTTTTCACTATTTAGAAATCTAATGATGTGCAGTTTTAGTGCAAAGTTTTAGTGCAATCTCCGTCCAGTGCTTTCTGCATTCAGTTGAGGTTTCTTTCAGACTCAATGAATTACTTAATTATAATTATCAAATCCTCCTTACAATTTCTATCATATATATATATATATATATATATATATATATATATATATATATATATATATATATATATATATATATATATGAACATTTCTCAGAGTTAACCTGCAGAAAATCAATATTTATAAATATGAATGACAATATGAAAACTGTAGTAGTTGCCCACGCGTTTCGTTCTATATGGATTTTAACTGAAAATTACGTCAATTAATGTCACGTGTGGAGATATAATTGCTGTGTTGACAGATTCAACCATTTTCTTTTGATTTCTTGATATTGTTCTGTACGTGTGTTTGGGAGAGTAGTAATTCTGTTAAGAAAGGTGAAATAGGGAAAAGGCCTTAAGGTAGATTAATATTTGGATAATATTCAATGGCGGCATTTCTCGAGGATTTCAATGTTCACAGTATGAAAATAGCGTACTCTAAATTCTTCCAGTTGCTAAGGACATTTTGTTTTTGCTATTATTAGTTACTTTGTTTAAATAAATTCATTTCGTTTTTTGCCTTAAGAAGGATCACATTGGACGAAACACGTCGGCAACTACTACAGGTTTCCTATTGTCATTCACACACACACACACGCACACACACACACACACACATATATATATATATATATATGTTGTTATTCACAGACAGACTGTTTCGCTGTATCACAGCTCATCAGTGTGGCTAGATGCCTGATTATCTCTAGCTAGGATCGAAACCCGACTGTATTGGCGTCTGTCGGAGATTCTAACCCTAAGCTGTTGGCGCACATCAGGGATGAAAGTGAATTTAAGCATATTTATTTTTAGATACCGGGTGTGACTGCAAAATTGTCCAATTGTTAGATTAAGCTTTGAACCGTTGTATCGTAGAAATGATTAAAGATATTTTACTTGAATTCTCCGAGATTTTTATAACACTACTGGACCCTAATTTAAGCAATAAGATTGTATAATTACTCTCTAAGCTTATCAGAAAATCGTAATGAAATCGATCATAAACGAAAATGACATGTTCATCATTAATTAATCATAGTTAACGATCGGAAGATCATGAATGATTGAAATAAAACACACACACACACACACACACACACACACATATATATATATATATATATATATATATATATATATATATATATATATATATATTCTAGGGATATTTTCCAATTTATTCAAGATGATCATTGCCCTCTCTAACCTTCTAACTTTCTAGTCTGGGGAAACAAGTTGCCGTTGCCTCATACGTTTTAAGTATGATTTCAAGTCTTTTTACACTGTTCGTTGGGGTGTCATGCCTGAAACCCCTCTCACATTTCCCAAACGTCTTATGGATTGAGTTGGATCTTTTCTAATTGATCTCTTTCGCTCTAAGTTGAAAGGATGATCACTCTGCCTGTTGTGACTTCCTGATCCAGTTTTCCTCGCTACATTTTCCTCTTTTTAAAACTTATTCCCCGTTCTCTTGATGATTCTTAATGGCCTTTGAAGATGGAAACCAGAGTATAAATGTTAGTACAATTAATGAATTCCTGTATGATCTTTTTCCTCTCTCCATTGCACAGTTAGTAAGGGATGTTTGGGCTGACACAAAACGATTTTGACATGTTTTCTTAGTAGCTAAATAACTCAAAGAATTTTGCATTGATTCTTACGATAAATACTGTGAACATAGCTAAACGTCTTAAATAAAAAAAACTGGAAAAACGAAACTCATTTACATTTTAAGATATGAATATTACATGCATTATTATTGCATACAGTTATGTAAAACATAAGTTTTATGAAAACCATGTTTATTTTAAATACCGCTGTACATTTTGACTAGAGTAAATAGATATATAGTTTGGTCCAAGGGCCAGCAGTACATACGTTATTTTAATATCACGTGTATGATGAGACCCCTTTAAAATTAGCTTTAAAATTAGGTCTTCAGAAGTCGAATGATACGCGTGTGTATACGGCGTCATCTCGATCATAAAATCCTGCCTATCAGATGGTAATTAATGGTCAGTCTTTCGGATCCATAGCGGTCAACGGAGGCGTGAACCCGAATATTTATAAAATAATTAAAAAAAATTTTTTATTGAAACAAACATTTATAATTTCTACGTATGGAAATGTATAGATGACATAATCCTTAAAAAATTTTAAACAATTATCTAATTAATAAAAAATTTAAACTATTATATAATTAAAAAAAATTAAACAGTTATTATCTAATAAAAAACTGTAAACAATTATCTAATTAAAACAGTTTAAAAATATTATCTAATAAAATAGTTTGAACAATTATCTGATTAATAAATAAAGTTTAAACAATTATGTAATGATTTAAAAAGTTTAAACAATTATCTGATTAAGAAAGTATGAAATAAAAAATAAATATTACATAATTCCTGAATAAATGTTAATATTTAAAAATTACTAGTTAATAATAAAAAATGCGTTTGCTTCCTTAGTAAAATTATGTCAAATTTGTTCATCCATATCAGCTGTCATCACCTATCAATATTTAGATTTATAGCGATAACGTGAATAAAGACATGAAAAAATTAAGACACATCGTTAATAACTGTTTGGATACAATTTTTTATGCTATAAGTAAGTACTGTTTGTTTCAAATCATATTAATTTAACTTTAATTTTTTTAATTTTACTCAAATAACGTGTCACAAATATATAATTTATTTTAGGAAGAAGTTTAATATCAACTTTTTTTTGTTAACAAATTTCTCAAAATTTAAGAAAATGGCCGCTTTTAAGAAAATTTCAAAAAAAAAAGAAAATCGAGCAATTATTTGACATTCCAATCTATATAATTTCTATCTTAAATACACCAGAATATGTTACTTACTGTAAGTAATAAATTTAATGCTTTAGCTTTCAATTATTTACGACACATTGAGACAAAACTTTGTTTTCGTTGAGTTATGGGTCTTTTTTCATCGTGATATGCTGCATTTTTAGGCGACATAGCGGAGGTACCTATACTAATACCTCACTCTCCAGACTTGATAGAGTTCAAAAGCGTCTCCGAGCCCTTGTGGGTGACTAATTATTCTCCCCCCTTCAGCCCCTCTCCCACGGGCGGCGTGTGGCAATCCTCTCACTGCTCTTCAAAGGAAAGTGCTCGGACGAACTACATTCCCTGGTCCCGCCAAGTCAAACCATCACGGAAAGAACACGCCATGCGTCTTACATAGTAGCAAAGCTCCACCATTTTCTCCGTATTCCATTGGTGAGAAGTAAGTTGTAACCGAACAGTTTTTTTGCCGCGATGCACTATCCTGTGAAACCAATTGCCAACAGAATTTTTTCTCGATCACTACAACCTTAACCTGTTCAAGGTTAGAGTTGCATACAAATGACTTCATAAGGTAACCTTCTACCTCGTGTTGTATTGCAAAGGGTTAACCTTGCTGTAGAAAAACATGTGTAGTGGGTGCAAAAGTAGGTATGGAGTAATGAAAAAGAAGGCGTGCACTGGAAACATTATGTTGATTATACAAACATATCAATACTCTTGTAATTCTTATGCATAGCTAAATTTTTTTTTTTCCTGTATATTATATTTTATTGCAAAAATACCTGTTATAAACTTAATAAAATATTTGGAAAAAAAATATACTGAAATATTGTCATCAAGCTCGACCACCCCTATCTGACCCTATCGAGGTGTATCCAAATTAATAGAACCTACGTATTATTAATAATTATTGACGATATTAATTATTACTTCCACTGGTCAGTTTAAAACCCATTCACTTCTGTAAAATCCTTATTATTGGTTGCGATTTGCAAAATATATTGATTTCCAATGAATATGTTTTACCGGCCGAATAATTACTTTCTCGGCGAAAGTGAAATTTGATAAAATCTTTTAAATTTCCAAATAGTAATTTACTTCTATTCGCATTAGTTCAGACGGTTCACAATATTGTTTTCTCAATATAAAAAAAAATACCATTTAATATGAGAAAAGTGTTATTTATTTTTTATGCAAATTCCTGTCGCATTATTCCTGGAAATAAAAAAAAATAACTGCTTCTCCGGTCTGAAATGATATAATTAATCAAGATAATAGTTTACATAATTATCGATAATTCGGTCTATATGACAAACTCTTGATCTCTGTAAAGTCTAATAGTCTTCAGGTTTCAATGAAAAGAAATAATCACTATCCAGTTTTATGTCTTCACAATTAATATACTTTTTTCCCCTCTACAAATAACGCCGTAACCAGAAAATAAGATGGAGTAGAAACAAAAGAGTAAGGAAGGTTGATCCAAAACTGACATATTTAGTACTATAAAAATAAGTGTCGTCTGTCTTGGAACATTATCTTCGAAGAACAACCTACTTTTACTATTAAGCAATGATGGGTGCTTTTCCTGAAATTGTTTTCATTCCTTTAACCTGTTTTACTAATTCCACTTCTTGTTTAATGGCTTCTAGAAGATCAATATTGACAGAATTTCCTCGTCCAGAGTGAAGTTCCAGAGAGAGATTTCCTGACTGGCAAAAACATCGTTGGCATACCTGGACACTTAATGTTTCATATCTTTATGGAGAAAAAATTCCTTGCAATTTCCGCTGCTAAAGAGTTCTTCTTGAATTTATTGTCCCATACAGTATTCGATATGAATGACATAAATTATTTTTTAAACGGTAAAATGAATACAAAATCTACCCTCTCTAGTATTAACTAATCTGTAAAGAAAGAAGAAAACAAGAGACAAAAGTATTAATGATTATTTTAGTTGTTGAAAATGTATCCTCATAGGGGATCATATAATAAATATGACAGGGCTTTCTTTTCACCCGCATACTTTAAAGGTTAAATTGAAGTTTGATAAAATGTTTTAACTTTATAAAGTAAACATTCAGACAGTTATGTGCCATGCCTGATACACACTTAGGCAATCATGTACCTTTCGATACATGACTGGCGAAACAGATGTTTTCACGCAATATGTTGCCCTTTCTTTCTGCGGTAGACCACTTGCCATCGAAGGCTATAGAACCTAGTCTGTCCTACTATTTACCTGGGGAGAGAAGAAGAAGATTCTTACATTTCCCAAGGGTATTAGTGCGTAAGCGAATGTAATGGATTTGACTGGAATTCGAACTCGGCTCAATCCGATCCGCTATTTTTAATTAATAATATTTTTTACAAAATTAACAACCTTTTAAATGTTTTCCTCTATAAATACAGTCAATACATTTTAATAACATAGTCAATAAACTTTAATAATATATAATATATAGTTAATAAATTTTAATAATATAGTCAATAAATTTTTAATATAATTAATTTAACAAAATTTGACTTTCACCTCCATGCATTAAAATAGTTTAACACAGTAACATTATTACCTGAAATTTTTAAATAAATTAACTCTTAGCAGTTTTCTACCCACCATTTGTAGGCCTTGCCTAAATAGGTACAAATATCGTCACTTGTATATATTTATCGTAATCAACACAGATACAAAATGGTAACGATAATAATTTATGGCTAAAGAGCTTTCCGGAATCGTGAACGCGTGCTAAGAATACCATGGGCCGAACATATGAGAAACGATGAAGTTGCGTCGACGTTGGCAACAAAAAGAACACTTATAATTAATATCAAGTAGAGACCGTTTAAATGTCTGTGATAGATATTGAGGAAAGAGGGCGTGGGAAATTTTATACTCACAGGACAGATTGAAGGCGAGTAAGGGGAAAACAACGCAGAACCTGACTGGTGAGATGGAGCGAATTGATGGTAGAGAAGGTTTCGAAGAGATGACGTAAAGACAAATGTTATGAAGAGCTACAATAGACTGGAAACTGTGGAGAGCAATGATCGTCAAAGTCTTGAAGGGACACGGCACATGATGAAGAAGAAGAAGAAGAAGAAGAAGAAGAAGAAGAAGAAGAAGAAGAAGAAGAAGAAGAAGAAGAAGAAGAAGAAAGTAGTAGTAGGAGAAGAATTAGTCGAAGGAGAAATAGACGTAGAAAAAGTAGACGACGAAGAAGAAGAATTAGACGAAAGAGAAATGGACGTAGAAAAAAAAAGACAATGAAGTAGACAAAACAGAAGAAGAAGAAGAAGAAGAAGAAGAAGAAGAAGAAGAAGAAGAAGAAGGTGAAGAAGAAGAAGAAGGAGAAGAATTAGTCGAAGGAGAAATAGACGTAGAAAAAGTAGACGACGAAGAAGAAGAATTAGACGAAAGAGAAATGGACGTAGAAAAAAAGACAAAGAAGTAGGCAAAACAGAAGAAGAAGAGGAAGGAGAAGAAGAAGAAGAAAAAGAAAAAGTCCCTGTTGTCCTGTTGAAGATAATGAAATTCTTCCTAAACTAGTCTCCACCTGTGACCGCAGAATAACTCGTAAGAGAAAATAAATATATCTGATCTGCGTGTTTTGTTAGCCGAAGTCATCCCCAGGAAAATAAGCTGTCGTCATCAACTTATATATAATAAAAACAGATCCTTAAAAAGACATTTAGAATCGTCTCATTTCTAAATATTCCCATATTCCTTTTATGGAAAAGACGATAAACTACATCCGACTGCAAGCCCTTTGATCAGGAGGATTTGAGGAGCATGGAACCCCCTCTCAATTGCTGGTGTTCTCAGGTCTACCCTGACAAAAGGTGGTAACATCTGTCAGGTTCACAGCTATGGGCAAATAGTTATGCCCCCTCAAACAAAAGGGTGTCAAAATACTATGAAAATAGAAAAATATGTTTTAATATCAGCAATACTTTTTTTTTTAAATATTTACCAGCAATACATATTTTTTGTAAAAAAATATTACCAGGTATACATTAATGAAAAAAATATTACCAGGTATACATTAATGAAAACAAATATTACCAGGTATACATTATGAAAAAAATATTACCAGGCATACATTAATGAAAACAAATATTACCAGGTATACATTAATGAAAAAAATATTATCAGGTATACATTAATGAAAAAAAATATTACAGGTATACATTAATGGAAAAAATCAGTCCAGATATACATTAATGAAAAAAATATTACCAACAGTATTTTTTGAAAATACATAATAACAGCAATGAAATTTTTGTCTGCATTAAATAAGCCATAGAGGTTGATATGTCGGAAAACAAACCAAACCAAATCAATATATACTGAGATAGATAGATAGATAGATAGATAGATAGATAGATAGATAGATAGATAGATAGATAAAACATATTAGCAGCAATAAAACTTGTCTGCATTAAATAACCCATTGGGGTTGTTATGCCATAAAACAAACCAAACGAAATCAATATATACTGATATATATATATATATATATATATATATATATATATATATATATAGATAGATAGATAGATAGATAGATAGATAAATAAAAATTATTACGCAACAATAAAAATGTTGTCGGCATTAAATAACCCATTGAGGTTTATATGCCGTAAAATAAAATAAAACAAACTAATCTAAACCAAAGAATACATATTCTATTCATACGAATCTATCCTAAAAATATTGTTGGCATTAAATACCCCATGGAGGTTGATATGCCGTAAAACAAAATAAAGCAAACCAATCAAAACCAAAGAATACATATTCTATTCATAAGAATCTATCCTAAAAATGTAGTTGGCATTAAATAACCCATTGATGTTGATATGCCGTAAAACAAAATAAAGCAAACCAATCTAAACCAAAGAATACATATTCTATTCATACGAATCTATCCTAAAAATGTAGTTGGCATTAAATAACCCATTGAGGTTGATATGCCGTAAAACAAAATAAAGCAAACCAATCTCAACCAAAGAATACATATTCTATTCATACGAATCTATCCTAAAAATGTAGTTGGCATTAAATAACCCATTGAGGTTGATATGCCGTAAAACAAAATAAAGCAAACCAATCTCAACCAAAGAATACATATTCTATTCATACGAATCTATCCTAAAAATGTAGTTGGCATTAAATAACCCATTGAGGTTGATATGCCGTAAAACAAAATAAAGCAAAACAATCTCAACCAAAGAATACATATTCTATTCATACGAATCTATCCTAAAAATGTAGTTGGCATTAAATAACCCATTGAGGTTGATATGCCGTAAAACAAAATAAAGCAAACCAATCTCAACCAAAGAATACATATTCTATTCATACGAATCTATCCTAAAAATGTAGTTGGCATTAAATAACCCATTGAGGTTGATATGCCGTAAAACAAAATAAAGCAAACCAATCTCAACCAAAGAATACATATTCTATTCATACGAATCTATCCTAAAAATGTAGTTGGCATTAAATAACCCATTGAGGTTGATATGCCGTAAAACAAAATAAAGCAAACCAATCTCAACCAAAGAATACATATTCTATTCATACGAATCTATCCTAAAAATGTAGTTGGCATTAAATAACCCATTGAGGTTGATATGCCGTAAAACAAAATAAAGCAAACCAATCTCAACCAAAGAATACATATTCTATTCATACGAATCTATCCTAAAAATGTAGTTGGCATTAAATAACCCATTGAGGTTGATATGCCGTAAAACAAAATAAAGCAAAACAATCTCAACCAAAGAATACATATTCTATTCATACGAATCTATCCTAAAAATGTAGTTGGCATTAAATAACCCATTGAGGTTGATATGCCGTAAAACAAAATAAAGCAAACCAATCTCAACCAAAGAATACATATTCTATTCATACGAATCTATCCTAAAAATGTAGTTGGCATTAAATAACCCATTGAGGTTGATATGCCGTAAAACAAAATAAAGCAAACCAATCTCAACCAAAGAATACATATTCTATTCATACGAATCTATCCTAAAAATGTAGTTGGCATTAAATAACCCATTGAGGTTGATATGCCGTAAAACAAAATAAAGCAAACCAATCTCAACCAAAGAATACATATTCTATTCATACGAATCTATCCTAAAAATGTAGTTGGCATTAAATAACACATTGAGGTTGATATGCCGTAAAACAAAATAAAGCAAACCAATCTCAACCAAAGAATACATATTCTATTCATACGAATCTATCCTAAAAATGTAGTTGACATTAAATAACACATTGAGGTTGATATGCCGTAAAACAAAATAAAGCAAACCAATCTCAACCAAAGAATACATATTCTATTCATACGAATCTATCCTAAAAATGTAGTTGACATTAAATAACACATTGAGGTTGATATGCCGTAAAACAAAATAAAGCAAACCAATCTCAACCAAAGAATACATATTCTATTCATACGAATCTATCCTAAAAATGTAGTTGACATTAAATAACACATTGAGGTTGATATGCCATGAAACAAAACAAGTCAAATAAAAATAATAAAAAAGGATTGAGCATATTAAATAATCTTTTTCTTTTATGCGATATGCCCCTTCAGCACGTGGATCATCATTACTCTTCACATTTTCCTTTTTATTATACCCACCATTCCTCGTTAGCCATCTATTTACATTAACTGTCGGAGAGTGCTGTGGCGCTTCCCTCCTCCGCCGTCACTTTTGCCTTCAGTTTATCCTACGAGGGTCAAATTTCCCAAAACCTTGCCTCCTTATATGTATCCCAGAAATCACATAACACGACTATGTCGTCCACGTCTTTGTAATCGTTTCTGGGAGAGAGCGCATTATCTGGCCTGATTAGTAACTGAACGCATAAAACCTTGGTATGGTTTTCAGGACTTTGATAACGATGCCGCAGGCGAGGATGTTTTCATCAGACGTGTATTGTTAGGCTTACTTCAATGACAAATCAACCATAATGATATTCGAATCTGAGTCTTAAGCTTGGAATCCTGATCACTTACTTACACTGTAAGAAAATACTGAAATCGATTCTCGTAATCAGGAAAAAAAAACTATCTAATATCTTTTCTTGGTATTACGGATATCAAGAATTTAATTAAATTCTCTCAAAATAAATTACCATTTCATTGCAATCTTGAAAGTATCTTGCCTTCGTCATAATCTCTGTGTATCAGACGGCTCAACGGTTCAAGATTAGTTTCTTATTTTCTACAGTAAAAAAAAAGAAAGACGAAAACGCCCGTACAGCTTAGAGAGAATAAAACTTCACAATATTCATATGGTTTCTGAGTCGGGGGTTATGCTGAAATCTAAAATTTTGTGATGTTAGTGAAAGTTAAACACTCTTCGCCAGTGAATTTTATCTCTATCTCAAAATAAATTGGGAAAACTAGAACAAAAACATAAAACGGATAAATAATGCGTAAAAAAACAAAAAACAAAAACAAATAAATCACTCATTATTCCGACTAGCGCTCTTGCCATTTTCACAAAATTTCAGTCGATGCCCACTCTAGTTTTCTTCAGAAAGCTCTTATCGTTCTACAGGTTGGTCCGAGAGTCCTGTCACCCCATTACCAAAAAGTAATGAGAAAAATAGAAGAGAAAGTAATAGGGTAATACAAAACACATGTACTGGATTCAGTTTATTCACTTTCATTGACGAAATCAAGATCCTTTGTCATGTGTGTTAGACTGTTTTCATAATGACTTCTTGGCTGATGATAGCGCAGATGCCTCCTAATCTGCGCACGTGTCTTTTCGCCTTGAGGATCATTCTGTCCTCGGTTTGTTCTTAATTGATCCCGTGAGAAACAATTTATGTTCCCATCGCTGTATCGTCCTCTTCGGAGGAGCTGGTTTGCCGAATCTTTCAGTGAAGTCATGAAGCACATCCTCCGTGGTATTTCCAGAATGCACACGATCATTTGCCCATACACTTTGCAAGCAACCTCTCTTTCAAACTCTAGGAGCTCGTGTCAGCCATCTGAAACAGAAAATTTATATGATGTAGGGGTGACAAGATTTTCGGACCACCTTGTAGATAATCTCTAGGAACTTTTAAACAAACACTTTATTAAATCAATCAGGGGAGGCAGTTCTTATTTCGCTTTCCATGCTTAGGAAGTATTTCATGTTAATAAATAAATATCTAATAAATATTTGCCTTTATTTTACTTGCTCGTTTTTTTTTTCAGTGATCTAATGAAAGTTATATCTCCTTCCCTGTCAGGCGTGTGTTCAATCCATGTGTCTGGTAGTGTTTAAAGATACGTGGACTGTTTCTGTCTTCGAGTTAAAAACAACAGAAATGAAACGTCTTTAGCCGTAGGGACTCCATAGCCGGGGCTGAATTTACCCATTAACCTGAAAAAGAAGCGTTTTTGCCCCTTTCTGACATTTGATTCACGAACATGACAATAGTTTCCTTTTATTGTGTACGGCTGCCCCTGCGCATTCACATTAAATTTAACTGTGTCCTATTTGCTTCCGTGGAGAGGTGAATAAATGCCAGTTATATAACTTTGACAATTTAAGAATATATAATTTTCTTTTGCGAAGCCGCGGCAGCGGAAAAGTGGTGAACAACGGCCAATCAGGTAACAGTTCAGTTGTCTTGTTTGGCATTCAAAATCGATGCAAGACCACTTTATTTGGACGATTCTTGTATTCATGGAATGTAAAGTTATCTTGATGATTTGGCAGGCTGCAGGTTGGTGGGGGCGATTGGAATCGCATTCTTGCCATTTAATAGTACTGGTGATATTCTCTTGGTCGATACGAACGATCATTGATGTGCGCACTTAAAATGGCGACGTAAATTTTGTAATGTTCCTGCCTGGATTTACTCAGGATCAAACGTATTTAAAAGTTCAAATATATTTACATACGAAAAGAGGACAATCATACGTACCAGGAGATTCTCTGATATTTATTATTTTCTACCCATTTTTTTTCTTATCTTCTTGCTTTCTATAATATACAGATCTTTTTTTTTTCTTTCTTTCTTTCTTTTTTTCTTTCTTTCTTTCTTTCTTTCTTTAGTCTATTTTCTTTCCCTTTATTTTCCTCTTCTACTTTATTTGTTTCTTTCTTTCATTTCGTTAGTTTCACCTTGTCTTTTTCTGCGTTGTTTTCTGTAGCTGCGGTTATGCTCGTGCATAAGTCGATTTCGTTCCTCTTTTGCTATTCTCATGATATATCTTACTGGGTTGTTCTTCCATTTTGATTCGAAGGAACATGCAGACCCACTAGGGAGTAGCCGAGATACCAAGTTGAGAACTAAAGACACCCGGAAGATTGTTGGTGAAAATTAGGAACAACGTAGGACAGCAGCATCAATACAAAAATATTGGACTGAATCTTTGTATCTACTACCGAAAACAGTTATATTCCACCCTACAACCTCTTTCCCGCAGTCGAAAACATAGCAAACATCTCCCTGCTCTTTCGCTATTTCCAAGAAAAGTGGTCCGACGAAATACATTCCTTAGTGACACCAGCATTATTCAACGGCCGTACTATAGTTGCATCTGCGATTACAAAGTTTTTACTAGAACGAGCATTACGAAAGTGACAGCGACTTTTCGTTGGTATTACAAAGTGTCAAAGGAGTGTTCGTTGACATTACAAAAGGTCTGTTGGCTTTATTAGCAACCACTTTACATGTAGGAAATCTCTGAATTTAAATCAGCCTGGATTAGGGTGTGCTCAATCAGGATATCCTGCTCAAGAAACGTTTGCATTATATTTTGTGCTTCTAAGACCTTGGTAGGTAACAGGACGCGTGTTTGTGAATTAATTTATGGATTTTTATCATGCTATTAAGGATTGGATTTCGTTTTACCAGCTTTATTTGATAAATCATTAAATTCTTCATAGATTGATGTTTTGTGACCATCATTCGATACAAATTTACAAAATGCATCACTTAGGAAGTATTTCAAAGATGGCATTGTTTTGATTATTTTTTCTTTTAGTTCTAATTTACTCTCTACATGCTTCAGAAGAGATAAGTTCCCTGAGTCAAACACGTCACAAGTGCGATTCATGTAAAGAAGATGGAGGGCTATGTGCTGTGACGGGACGGTTGAAATTTTTGGAAACTGAATCTATCATGTGGGCCGTTATTTTACCCAAAATCGCTCTATTTTTCCTAATTTCTGTGTAAGCTTTGTAGAAACAACATATAACCATATATTCAAATCATTTGAATCAAAATCAGGTTTGTGTCTCATTTTTAAAGTTTTGTGGAATAAACTGTCATTTCTAGTGATTATAAGGGGCCCCGGGAGATCTGGACATGTTTGGGTCCGGCTCCATCCAAATTTCCGAAAGCTTTCAAAAAGTTGGCCTACTTCCTTCTACTTTGACACACATGAGTGAAATAAAACACTTACCTAATTTTTTTGAAACATTTGGTCTCTATAGCTCATCCCTAATACTATTTTTTATATAACCAAACTAAAGTCACTTGCTTAATTCCAAATGAAGTCCCATTCATGATGCTTTTATACTTCTTCGGGTTCAGTTTAGTGAATTCGTTATTTCTTTAACCTATATTTTTTTCTATTTATTCACGCAAAAAAAGAACATGTTATTTGACAATGTTATGCTGATATTCATGTTGACCATGTTCACCATAGTCTATGATTATAGAATCCAGCGCAGTACGGAATTTGTTCAATGAAACAACATTAAAGATTAACACTGACGAGTCAGACACTCTACTGAATCTGACTATATCGCAATACCACCAGCAGCTGTTCCGTAATTCTTCAGTCTTCAATATTAAAGACTATTCCGGAAAAAAACATGGCCGCCTTTATACACGTTCGATTGAATATTTTGAGCCTTTTGATTGGTTAATCGTTCTATTGGTGAGCTATAAAATGAGTCAGCTCATTTTGGCTGGCTCGCTAGGACACCAAGGTACCCAGAAACCCCAACAATTCAGAAAAACGATTAAAAGTGGCATAGAACAAGGGATCAGGGTTTTTCATTTCAATTCGTCGGGAATAAAACAAGTTAAACATTCCGTATTTAAAATCGAGGGTCCCATCATTTCGGACATTCACAGCTAGAAATCGCCTTGCGTGGAAGTGGCAAATCGAACTACTTTCATCTGCTCCATACCACAAATGGGAGAGGAAAGTTCAACTCAGGAATTTCCTAAGAAAAGGCACGAACAAACTCACGCAATAATGCTTCCGTGAACATTTCAATCTTGAACTCTTTATGTCTTTAACCTTGACCTTTGCTAATAAGCCTTTAATTATTTAACAATATAAAAATTAATTATAGTAATAAAATAATTAATAATAGTAATAAAATAATTAATAATTCTTTAATTTGCTTTGAATATTGCTGCCACATTTGGTCTGGTGCTCCTGCAATATATTTAGAGATTTTTGATAAAATCCAAATACGAATCGACAATGGCCTGGATCCTGCCTTGGCATTTGCTATTTCGTCACTTTCCTACTGATGTAATCTAGCTTCCATCAGACTTTTCTATAAATACTTTCATGGTAATTGTTCCGATGAGATTTCTCTTTGGCACAATGGTGACAATTTGTATAAAAATTGCAACTATTGTAATTATTCATTGGGATTTTATTTGTTGTTATATTGTCCCACCCACCGAACAGACAAGTTGTACATATAGATACTAATTAGGACTTCATAGAGACTCGGAGGTATTGCGGTGACTGTAAAAATTGTCCTTCTGCCACACTTTAGTATTTAACAAAATACTCTTTCCTCTATGGTATCTAGAATTTATTGGTTAAAACGCAATACTAGATTTGCAACAAGTTCTCGTCATTTTACAGATGAAATGGTAGATGTAACCGGAAGTTCTATGTTAACAGTTTCTTCTTTCGCATGTCTCGCCTGTGGATCTCCCTTTTCGATTTCTTTCTTCCCAGTTAACTGTGGTCTTCAAATGTTTAAAGTCAATGTTAATCGTTACCTACTGCCTACTTGAATCTTGTTCTTTTATTGTCCTCTCTCCTTAATAGTATTTTTTTCGTATTCTCTATCACTAACTAACACCCCATGCGTCTTAGTAGCTTTATTTCCTTGCTTTTTGTTAAATGATAAAAAAATAACAATTATGTAATAATTAATCTTCATTTCTTTCCGCCTTCTATGTTATTAAATTCAGCTCTCTTTATACTAGATTAGAGCTAGATTAGGCTGAAAACGGAGTACTGAATACGCATGTGGCTAGTATTTGTCCAGTTTTCAATTTACAATCCGACATCGTATTTTCTACCCTACAACCTCTTTCCCACAGACGAAAATGAAGCACACCTCTCATTGCTTTATCGGTCAGCCTATTGAAAGTGTTCTGAACAACTACATTTCTCAGTTCCACCAGTTCTATCATTCACGGTTAAGACTCGCCATGTCACGCATATTGTGGCGACCAATTCATTCGTATTCCATTAGTGGGATGTAATTTCCACTCGAGCAACTCCTTCCCTTTGCTCTGTGGAAGAGACTCCAAAGAGGATGCTTCCCCGACTATGATAATCTTAACATATTCAAGTCTTGGATCAACCATTATCTTCCGCTCATTATCCCATAAATTGTGCTTCTTAATCTGTAACCCTCTACCACGAGTGACTCTCGGGCCTTGTATAGATTTGGTTTGGTTTGTTGTGCTTTACGGCATATCAACCTCAATGGATTATTTAATGCCGACAAAGTTTTTATTGCTGGTAATAATTTGATTTGTCAAAAATCTATTTCTGGTAATAATAGTTTCCTTTAAAATATTTTGCTGGTAATAATATTTTTCTTCAAAAATTTATTGCTGATAATACATTTTTTACAAAATATTTCTAGTATTAAAATACATTTTTACTCCAGTTTCGACGTTAACTGTTTGCCCATAGCTGGACCCTAACAGGTGCTACCACCCCGGGTCAGGATGAACCTGGAAACACCAGAAATTAAGAGGTGATTCCACGCTCCTCAAAATCTCCTGATCAGAGCCCTTGCTGCTGGACGTAGTTTATCGTCTTACCCAGGACGCGGATGTAGTTTATCGTCATACCCAGGACGGTGGGCCTTGTATAGGATAAACATCACTGTAACAAATAACTTCGGTATTATTATTTTGTTGACTATGTATGGAAGTAACATTAATATGAAAAAATAATTTCGTATATAAGTATATATTTGTTACCAGTGTCATAGCGCAGTGTTCGGTCGTAAAGAAAAACCTCGGATTTAGAACGTTTATTTTACATGTATGCATATGTAGTATGTGATTTTAATATCGTAAATACAGTCATGACCTCGGTCTTAATGACGATCAGTGTCAGCATGACCGAGGTCATGACCGTTAGCAAGAGACCAGAAAAACTAAACATTAACATAAATGGGACTCAGTTAAAGCAATCTGACATACAAGTATCAGACTTGGCCCCTAAAAAAAACTTTAGAGGAAACTGATCACTTGTGAGATGAAATGACTGAGGAAAGCAGTGAACAAGACCAGGCGAGACAAGATCAGGAATGAGGCAATAAGAGATATGGTAGGAGCAATACCAATCATAAAACACATCGAACGATCAAGTGGTTTGAACACATTCACTGATATGCCTATCAACGAACCAACTTTATGAGCATACACCTCAAATACTCTGACTGGAGAGCAAGATGCAGACCAAGAAGGTGCTGGAGCGACTCACTGGCAGACACTCTCAGAACCAACAAGATAACTCTCCTCCAGGACACTCGTCTTGCCACTGACTGACGACTCCATCTCCCCGCGACGCCTAACAACACAAGCGGAAGGAAAAACTAAACTAAATTATTGAAAAGATATTGAATTGCATACTCCCTTCTTTGTAATATCTACCATGTTGCAGTAATTAACAAGTTAGCTTTTCAAGTTATATTTTTGTTAGTTGATTTCTTATTGGGGATATTTTATCCTCTTCTAAAACAAATGCCTGAGGAAAGCAGTGAACAAGAGCAAGTGAGACAAGATCAGCAATAAGGCAATAAGAAACATGGTAGGAGCGATACTAATCATACAGCACATCGAACGACAAAGGATCAAGTGGTTCGGACACATTCACTCGTATGCCTATCAAAGAAACAGCTCTATGAGCATACACCTCAGGTACTCTGGTTGGAGAACGAGAGGCAGACCAAGAAGACGCTGGAACGCGTCGGTGGCAGAGACTCTCGGAACCCACGAGATATCTCTCCACCAGGCCACTCGCCTTGCCACTGACAGATGACCCTGTTTCCCCGCGACGCCTAACAGCACAAGCGGAAGGATAAACTAAAAGTAACTAAATACCAGTTGTCTGAATCGAATTTAGCACCCATCAGGAGCCTTTGATTCAGAAGGAGTTAATCTCTGGTGACACTATTATGTACTGGGCTCATTGTAACGGATACGAAAGCAGGTTTTTCGCTTCGTTTCTCACAAGAACATCAAGTGAGCGAGGTGCACCGGAGGGTTGACCTCATAGAGAGCAAGTACAGACTCGACTGAAAAAAGATGTCCGTGGTTGTGGCAACGTAAAACAAAGAAAATTCAGCTGAACTTATGGCATGAACCTACGAAAAAAAAAAACTGGATGGCAAGAAGTTATATCAACACCAGATCTCGCATGAATTGGAGTAGATTGATTCATATTCCCACGAGATGAAGATCGAACGTTCATTCAAAGAATGCATACAATCACGCTTGGTGTTATTTTGAAATTAATCCAACAGTGAATAAACAATAATTATACGTTTGAAAATCTTATTCTCGCGTTATTAACATTGTCTTACATAGGTTTTGATTGATTGTTTTTTACGGCTTATCAACCCTTTGCATATTCTTTAAAGCCAGGAAATATTTATAGTTTGTAAGAATCTTTTTTCAGATAATAATGTTTTAATGAATCAAGCCATACTAATTAACAAACAGCTGGGGAAGAAGAGCTGGATTTATAAATTTCACTGGGGTATTGGCTTGTATGTCAATATAACAAACCCGACTGGAATTAGAACTCAGCTCTCCTGTTTCTAATACATTACACCACAAACACAACCAAGATGACAAAATCTATGTAGTGACCAGGCTCGAAGTTGCTTAACTTTGATGATCTTACTGTGTTTCAACGTGATGTGTCTGTAAGACATACCATCGGTACAATTAAGTTTATGGCATCTGCTATTCCTAAATGGCCATCCATCCGTTACTAACCAAACTGAACCTTGCTTAACTTCGGTGATCATAGGGGAACTGGTGTTTCAACGTGATTAAGGATACATGGTTAATATCGCCTTATTTGGAATGTTTAAATTTACTCAATTTTCGTCTTTGTAGCTGTTTGTCGAACTAACTAAACTCGATGGATAACCTGATAGCAGACAGTTTCTTTGTTAGAGATTCTTTTAGACAATCAACCTTTTTCAAGACTCCGGGTTGACAAATTTAGGTCCATGGAGCAGGGCAGGGTGAAGACCTATGTGTTCTCACTCTGTTGGAAGCAAAATCAATAAAAAACGAAACTTTTTCTTTTAGATTCTCGAGATGACATAAAAATATCTTTACCGATCGGAATATAGTTTTCGCGCCAAGTTAGTTGAACTCGCCTAACTCTGTTCGTCATAACAAAGACAAAAAAGAAGAAGAAACATAAGTGCTGTAGACACCGCTAAATAAACTTCTGAATATTAAAAGAAAAGAGAGTGATTCAATGAACACTATTTTCGCTATTTATAAGTACGTTTTTTACACTTGGTATAGAAAGATTGCCTATAAGCTCGTCTCATACGTCGCTGCTCGTGTATTAAGTGACTTCGCTAGTGGCTCCAAAATTCGGGTCCAGTGACAGACTAAGATAATCATAATAAGTATAAAGTACCTACTGTAGATCTATTGTTTCATCAAACAAATTCGTCTTTGCTCTATTATTTTAACTTTGTATATGAGCAACGAGGGAGTCTTAAGGTACATCGGGTACAAATGGACAATTTGCCCATAGATGAAGAGGATTCTTGAAGCAATATAGAAGTGGCCCTTCAGGAGGATGCTGAAAATAGGATAGGTGGAAGAGTGATTTTCCAAGCCTAGCTTAGATGTGGCACAAGGCCGAAAGTAGGGGCACCCAGTGAAGATCGGACTCACTACTCAGTCGTAAACCATGAGCGGAATATAAGAGCAAAGAGGATGCTTTAGAAAAAAATAAAAACAAAAAAGACGGGTTGAATTTATGGGATACACGATCAGGAGAGAGAGCTTGTAGAATATGACACTCACAGGACGTATTGAAATCAAGAGCGCCAGAGTGAAACAGTGAGTTAACTACCAAACGATCTTGTGCAAATGGATTGCCGAACATCAACTGGGAGAGATAGTAAATTGATAAGGATATGAAGTTGCAGAGAGCTGTGATCGCTTATGTCTTGAAGAGTCATCTGCATCTATAAAAGGCAGTGTGTGTGTGTGTGTGTGTGTGTGTGTGTGTGTGTGTGTGTGTGTGTGTGTAATGAGTGCACGGCCGCAATTTTCGACGGATTTGCGCCAAAATTTACATGCACATGCTCAAAGTTAGCGAAACGACCAAGACCGACTTTGCATTTCCTAACTCCCATCGATAGTGGAAATAATCGATTTTTTTCATGCTTCTACGACAGTTTTCATGTAGTCTGCGGTCATTTTCTACTGGCCAGAGTGAGAGCCTATAGCTGGATGCCACGAATAGGCAGGAAGATTCTATTGGCCAAGATGAGAGCCAACGGCTGAATGACACGAATGTTAAATAGCATGCTAGCATGCACAAAAATCGATAGCTGCATACATCACAAGTGGGAAAAAATTAAATCTGCATGGCACTTTACTCCAATTGGCTCATTCACTTGCTTAAACTCAACGTTGATTCTGATTCCGCAGAACTGGGTTGGGTGTGAAAAAGTATTTGTTGTTAACATTCTTTTTTTCATTCGGTTTTTCCAGTTACGAGTCCTTTTTTAAAGCTGATCGTTTTGTGTTCATTTTGTTTAGTTCTTTTTTCGTAACAGATTTAATGTTTAGTATAAAGCTTAGAAAAAAATCGCAGTGTGAGATAGGCAAGAAGTCAGGCATGTAGCAACATCAGCACGGCAAAGGGCACTCCTTTAAAGGCAAGGAAGGGCAAAAATATTTTACGTCAAGTGATAGCGATTGCTGTATGAGTCGTACGATTTTTGAATCAAGCACGGGCAACGACAGGTCATGCTGCTAGTACCATATAAATGTATAAGAAGTTAGACGAAAATAAACTCAGTAAATAGAGGAGGGTACTAAAAAAAATATCCAGATGTATTTCTTAAAATATGATCTCTATATAGGATCTCCTTTTGAATACGAGGAGTCTTCAGAAGACCCCCCCCCTTGTTTGTAAATATACATTACATCAATATTTGCTCGTTTCTACAGAAATATGACTATATGCTATGGATCGATTAATAATAAGGAAATAGTTTAGGTACGATGTGTGCTTTAATATATTACTGTAGACTCCTTGACAACCGGACGAAGAAGTTCAGGATTCATCAAAATCATGTTTTTTTTATTTCCTTGTTCATTGTGACAGTTTCAACGCTGGAGAATTTTATATCATACAATGTTGACATTCCTATGTTGAATTCAGCCATTAGTTATAATGAACTTTCACTAGCGTCTAGTCTGTTTAAAATTCCCACTTTTTGCGATAACTCCAAAGTTGTTCTTTTCCTCTTATTCCCATCATCTTTTGCACCAATACAAGCCAAAGTAAATTTCGTGAAAAACAGAAATTTCAAATCAGTTACGTATCACCCAAATAGTTCAAATATACACATCAAAATCATGTCCAGATATGCGGGATTCCAGATATGCGGGATTCCAGATATGAGGGATTCCGAATATGAAAGATTCTGGATATGAGGCACTCCGGATATGAGGGATTCTGGATATGAGGCACTCCGGATATGAGGGATTCTGGATATGAGGCACTCCGGATATTAGGGATTCTGGATATGAGGCACTCCGGATATTAGGGATTCTGGATATGAGGCACTCCGGATATGAGGGATTCTGGATATGAGGCACTCCGGATATGAGGCACTTTGGATATGAGGGATTCTGGATATGAGGCACTCTGGATATGAGGGATTTCGGATATGAGGCACTCCGGATATGAGGGATTCTGGATATGAGGCACTCCGGATATGAGGGATTCTGTATATGGGGCACTCTGGATATGAGGGATTCCGGATATGAGGCACTCCGGATATGAGGGATTCTGTATATGAGGCACTCCGGATATGAGGGATTCTGGATATGAGGCACTCTGGATATGAGGCACTCTGGATATGAGGGATTCTGGATATGAGGCACTCTGGATATGAGGGATTCCGGATATGAGACACTCTGGATATGAGGGATTCCGGATATGAGGCACTCCGGATATGAGGGATTCCGGATATGAGGCACTCCGGATATGAGGGATTCCGGATATGAGACACTCTGGATATGAGGGATTCCGGATATGAGGCACTCCGGATATGAAGGATTCTGGATATGAGGCACTCCGGATATGTGGGATTCTGGATATGAGGCACTCCGGATATAAGGCACTGCGGATATAAGGAATTCTGGAAAATAAGGATTTCGTGTATGAGGGATTCTAATTTATTATATTTAGCTAATCCGAGGATCACTGGCTGAATTCATGCCGATGGAGCCTAGCCTATTCCATTGTACAATATGTGTTTTCCCCCTACAGGAATATACAGCCGTCCATTAACAGGCCTTGTTTTTTAAGCTTTTTACATATTTAACCCATTTTTCATATCAGGAAAGTTTCATTTAGTCGCCGATGAGATGTTCTGGAAGTAAGATATAAAGCCACTGGAAATGCGAATTCGAAGAACCATGTTCGAATTGTATTAGAATCATTTATGCAAAAATGCCCTAAGAAAAAGCGGTATCATTCCAACCCCTATGTGTTAAATCGTAGGACTTGTATCTGGAAAAATCATTGTTATTCTAAAAAGCATTAATGTCATATCCACTACATAGAGAACAATTCTTACAATCCAAATTATGTTTAGGTATTAAATAACCAACAAAGTGCTGATAAGCCGTAAAAAATCAATCAGTTGTCGACGATCCGATCTAACTGTACGTACATTACATCAGTAGCATTCGTCAAGGAACCGGTCGTTATATACATATATAACTGCTCTTATATATATATATATATATATATATATATATATATATATATATATATATATAGAGAGAGAGAGAGAGAGAGAGAGAGAGATATTCATGTACATATATATATATATATATATATATATATATATATGTATATGTATGTATGTATGTATGTATGTGAGCATGCGTGAAACAAACTATAATTGGTTAGGCCTTGAACTACCCTTCTATAAAATAAATGTTTGAAAGTTCGGACATCTTTTATGGTCATTAGTCTAATTACATTGAATAATGATTCACTACAGCCTTCATATATATATATATATATATATATATATATATATATATATATATATATATAAGTATAGGATCTTAACTTTTATTTCAAATTTAATTCAATAAAAAATAAATAAATATATAGATAAACATGTTTTTTTTCATTAGTTTCTTCTTGAAATTATTTTATAATTTTAAACTTAATATACATTAAATTTAAAATTGCTAATTCTTAGTTTTGTATTTTATAGCATAATTCAACTTTTATTAGTTAGAATGAATTCTATTTTAGTCTAACCCTAACATTATGGGATTAAATGATTATTATAACCTAAGTCCGTTGTCAAGTTTTTTGAATTCTCATATACTTGTATTTTGATTGGTCATTCCAGCTTATGTAACAGCGTTTCTCCTAGTGAGGGGTGTTTGATTGATTTGAACCATTTAAAACCCTTTATTCTACATTCAACACCATCACTTGATAAAATACCAGATGTGTTGAAATAAAATGACTATTTTTGTAATGATTTCATAACATATTTCTGTTATAATTTACGAAAAATTATATATATATATATATAGAGAGAGAGAGAGAGACAGAGACAGAGACAGAGACAGAGACAGAGAGAGACAGAGACAGAGAGAGAAGGGGAGAGAGTTAGAAAGAGAGAGAGAGAGATACGCAGCGGGGCCAAATTCCAACTGAATCAGTTGTACATCCGTGACATCCATCACTTTCCCCATCTGTGATAAGTTAAACACCAAGGTAAACTGGGTTATCTAACCTTGCTTGAAAACGAGTCTAAATTCTCCATTTCTCAGCTTTGATCCGGAAATATTTGAACGCAATTTCAATCATGATCGATTGTCTTCTTAATTTCTCTTCTTTCATTGTTCACTCTTCTTAATAATGTTTTTCTCATATTCTGCCACACTCAGTAACCATTTGCGACGTAATGCGCCTGGCTTTTTGCGATCTGATTAAAAAAAAGAGTGTAAAATTGAAGGAAAAAGTTGGAAAATGTCAGGAATATGCGAGATAACTATGGGAGACGGACTCTTACGTACTGGACATTTGTGTCCCGGACAATTGCCTACCAGACAATTATATCTCTGACATTTGCGTCTCTAGACAAATGCGTCCCGGCGTAATTGCGTACCTCAGATAATTTTTTGAAGTTAGAATTTTTTAAAAGAGTTGTTTAATATAGAAATTTGCACACAAATACACTTAATTACTCTAAACAAGCAGAAAGGTAGTTACCATAAATAAAAAAAAAGAGAGAGAGATAAAAATGTATTTTTTAAAGCAAGAGAAAATTAAGCTGGCAGTTTCAGTTCACTCCAGCGGTGCGTACCACAAACATCTAATTGCTTCTGGATTTTATAGATAATATTTTTATTTGGAACCCATGGCTTAGTTTCGAAAATCAAACACAAGTGGAAAAATATTTGTGGACGAGGAAAATTACAGCTACGACTATCATAAAAATTTTAAAAAAAACGCCGATGAAACCAAAACGTACTGGCGATGTGTATAGCCATCTTGCAACACTATCAATCTGTCAAGGCATTTTAAACAAAAATAAACTTTTATTTTTTTAATTTTATTCCTTTTATAAAAAATATATGATAATTACCAATGTTTTTTTTTCAAACTTTATGGTAATTGCCTTTAAAAGCTTCAAATAATTTATCAGAGGTACGCATTTATCCAGGGACGCATTCGTCTAGTAACGCAAATGCCCAGGGACGAAATTGTCGGGTACGCAATTGATCGAGAACAAAAGACCAAAATGTACTCAAACATATAACTATAACCAACATTGCCTGAAAGATGTCAAAGAACATGATACGAAGCAGCGACTCTCGGTAAGAGGCTGTCCGAATGAAACTTCCTCCTTATTAATGGAATACAAAGATAATAATGGAAATTAGATTCAGCGTGGGTGACATGACGTGGTTTAGCTGGGAAGGTCCGAACTGTACGCAAATAAAGAATGAAAACCCTAAGGACATTTTCCATTAAATTAATGATAGACTGACGATAGGGATGCGACGTTTCGTCTATGGAAAAGGAATTGTATTGTAAAAGTAGTGTATATTTTAAAAGTAAAATATCCGTTTTTGAAAAGGAATATATTTGGAATAACGCATCATATATTTTTGAACTTGAATGTTTGAGTATATACCTTTTGCATACAAGAAATTATAAATTTGAATAGAAACACTCAGATATTCAATAAGATCACTTACATTCCGAATTATAAAGTATTTTTCAAAATTATGAAATGAACATATTTATAATAAAAGCGTTTCTTTTGAATAAAGTAAATTATTCTGATTCAAGGATCATATATATTGAATTAAATCACGTTTACTCTAAAAGAATATATATGTGAATGAAAGTACCTTTTTATTTGAATATGTGTACATGAAGAGTCTATTACCATCGTTTTTTTTAACAAAAGGACAAATTCAGCAATAATGTTTAAATTGATTCAAATTCAATGCGAAACCGAACAGAAATGAATAAACGATACAAACAAAATATGTCAACTTCGTTTGTTATTAAATTTGAGAACATACGACGGTATCGGTCGTATTTATGCTTCAGACCATACATCGGCATAAGTCGTGTTTATACTTGAGACAATATGTCATCAGAGGCCGTATTTATGAATGAGAATATATACCTGCAGAGGTCGTATTTATGCTTCAGACCATACATCGGCATAAGTCGTATTTATGCTTGAGACAATGACAACAGAGGCCGTATTTATGCATGTGACTATATACCTGCAGAGGTCGTATTTATGCTTCAGACCATACATCGGCATAAGTCGTATTTATGCTTGAGACTATATGTCAGCAGAAGCCGTATTTATGCTTGACACTATATACCTGCAGAGGTCGTATTTATGTTTCAGACCATACATCGCTATAAGTCGTATTTATGCTTGAGACTATATGTCAGCAGAAGCCGTATTTATGCTTGAGACTATATACCTGCAGAGGTCGTATTTATGCTTGAGACTATATGCCTGCAGAGGTCGTATTTTTGCTTCAGACCATATGTCTGCATATGTCTTATTCTTGAGATTATATGCATGCTGAAGTCGTATTTTTGTTGAGACTATATGTCGGCATAGGCCGTGTTTACGCTTGAGACCATATGTCTGCATAGGTCTTATTCTTAAGACTATATGCATGCAGAGGTCGTATTTATGCTTCAGACCATACGTCACATAGGTCGTATTTATGCTTGAGAACATATGTCTGCATAGCTCTTATTCTTGAGACTATATCCATGCAGAGGTCGTATTTATGTTGAGACTATATGTCGGCATAGATCATATTTATACTTGAGACTATATACCTACAGAGGTCGTATTTATGCTTGAGACCATATGTCGGCATAGGCCGTGTTTACGCTCGAGACCATACGTCAGCTTAGGTCGTGTTTACCCTTGGGACTATACGTTGGTCACATTTATGCTTGAGACGTATGTCAGCATAGTTCGTATTTATACTTGAGACAATACGTCGGTATAGATTTTATTTATACTTGAGGCAATACCTCGGTATAGATCATATTTATGCCTGAGACAATACGTCGGTATAGCTCGTATTTATGCTTGAGACCATGCGTCGGCAGAGGTCGTGTTTATACTTGAGTCCATAGCTAAACGTACACATTTATATAGCAGGGCAGAATGCGGGCTCTAGATTTGAATAGCTGTCAGTCAAAAGAATGACAAGTTTGAATTCTAACCTAAAGGGAATGTAAATAAAACAGCTCCATTCGAAAGAATGATATCAATTTGCATAAAATAAAGGCAGATATCGGGAGAGCCATTTTCGCCTACATTCTAAATGTTCATAGCATTATAAAAGTGTTTACATTTGTTTTCCAATATGAAATATATTTTCTCCACATTTAATGAATTATTTAACATTTGTTAAAAACATCAATGATGCTTATGTCGTAATGAAATGTATTAATAAATTTTAATAAAATTATTTATATTTTGGATATGATAATATTTAAAAATGAAAAAGAAGCATGTATATAAAACAAAAGTATCTACTTTTGAAAAAGGAATATTTTTGAATTAACTAATCATATATTTTGAATGATCCCCTATTTGGAATGAATGACTATATAATTTTTTATATACAATTAGCTATAATTTTGAATAGAAGCTCTCGCATGTTGAATAAAACACCTTACATTCTGAATTATGAAGTATTGGGAAATTTAAGAAAGGTGCCAATAAAGAAGAAAATGATTGTCTTGAATAACGGACATTTTTTTTTTATTCAAGGATCATATATATATATATATTGAATTAAATAATAGGTATTGGAATAAATGTACCTTTCAATTTAAAGATAGTCGCATTAGGATTCTATACGTGTTGAACAAAAAGACAATTCCAACATGTTTTAATTATTTTATATTCAACATGAAACAGAAACTTAGGAAATTGTTAAAAATTAAAGAATTAACAATACATACAAATATAACGAAATGAGAAAGATGACACTAGATATCTACTCTATAACGACTACAACTACGAATAATTTACCTAAGCTTGTATATTTATCTACTAAAGAAATTTCTTTGAATTTAAAGATTATATATCTTACATATAAAGTACAGTGTGTGTGTTTGTGCGTGTGCCTATTCAAGCAACTCCTTCGCTCGCTCTGGTCCGATTTCAATGTTTCATAGCTCATTCAAATACCCTAAAAACGTTAGGCACAGAGAACGATTTTCGTTGAGCTCAGATTCAGACCTGCCAGATTATGCGAGGTTAAAAATATATATTAATATATTATACTAGCCATTATCGTTATTTTCATGGTTCAAGGGGAGTAAATCTTATTTTCCTTTTGTATCCAAAATTGCAGCTAGATTAAAATTTTAAGCTAGTTTAAAATCCGCTCTACCGGATAAGCTAGCTCCTGTGAGGGCTCTTGGTTTGGACATCATCACAATAGCTAAGGAGGAGCATATGCGATAGACATAAGAATGCTACAGAAGACCTCAAATATGATCGCTGCATTTAAATGTTGAATGAATGTTTAAGCTTAACTTTTAAAAGCTCAACGATAATTCTTCTGCTGCCACATAATTTAAAGACGATTTGATGTACGTAGATCCTTATTTTCCACAGAAACAATTATTTTTATTTCATGCGTGACAGAACGGGGCACAATTTATAAGATAAAATTAATATAGTGTAGAGATGGGAAAATAGAAATTAGAATTAGTTATACATTCAACCTTTGAAGAGTTAGAGAAACATAATAGCTAATTAAGTAAAACCTATATTATGGAATCTATATGAATAAATGCAAAGTGGGACGCAATTCTGACACTAAAAAGCCACCGTTCTATTTATAGTAATTTACGCACTAAAAGCTTAAGTTTTATGTATTATCTACTTCTAAGCAACATCACTCTTCAGGTTTAACTAATTTCGTCCTATATTTGGGACGCATCAGCAGTGCGTATCCACTACCGAGAATTGAAACCCTGACAGTTGAGTTATCAAGCAAACGTCATACGAACTGTTCCTACCTCTTCGTCACCGAGGCCCGTTGGAACAGTTGGTATGAGGTTTGATGAGTCCCAAATATAGGACGAAACGGCCATCCAGTGCTTTCTGCATTCTGTTGAGGTTTCTTTCAGCCTCAATAAATGACTTAATTATAATTATCAAATCTTCCTAACAATTTCTATCATATATATATATATATATATTTCTTGTTCGTGTATTGTTTAATATATTGTGTAATTGTCATCTTTTATAATGGCTTATGTAAGCCGAAAGCTTAGATTGGATTAAAAAATATGTATCAATATTGTGATTTTCTTTCATTGTTTAATGATAATGTTATTAAGTTTATCAGACGATATGAAAAGAACTTACACAAAATATATGGACAACACATATCTATATTATTTAATGAAACATTATATATATATATACAAAAAAAAATGAATCACTTTATAAAACACACACAAACTATTTCTAATTCTAACAGTTGAAATATAATCCTTGATAATGGCTAAAAGTATAGCCGAAAGCGCTCGGAAAAGAACATTCGGACAATTTTTATATAATTTATCCTCTGAAAAGAAAAACTTTATTAGATCGCACGAGAAATTATATAAAAAACTAAATAAAAGCACCTTGTCAGTCGTTTTTAATGAAATGTGCTTGAAAGAAGGATTGCTGCCTAAATACACAAATATATATATATATGTGTGTGTTTGTATGTATGTATCATAACTTGCCACCGACTTCGATGGATCGGACAACATGGTTGAATGCCTGATATCCCCTTCACAAACAAATCCTATTCTCAGAGTCCGTATCTGGCAAGAGATCACGTAAAGCCCCACGTCGCCGATTCAGGGATCAACTCAAAGAACATCTTGCTGAGGACAGAAATGGATCTGGTCATATTGGACAGGGTAGCTGCAGAAAGGACCATTTGGAAAAGCGCAGTCCACAGCAACATATTTCGAAAAACCGTCAAAGAGAAGAGATGTAAAGAGACCAAATAAAAGCCAGAGCTCTACATTCCCTGAAACCCCCCACCCCCACACTATAATTAAATTGGTTGTATTCTATTTTGTATAAACCAACCAGCAAAAAATCTTGCACTCTTAACTATAAGACCTAGTTACTACTATTGTAGCATACCTACGGACGATAATGGGTATGCCGCCATTAACATAAATACAGTAGTTAATACTGTATGTTGTTCTGCAATTGTAGATTCGTCTCCAGCTGTGCTGGTCAAACTCTCTGATTCTGGGCAGAAAGGATCCCCAGCCGAGGCTATGTCAAAGGGCAATATCTGGTCTCGAGAAACAGCTACCCGACCACGTGTTATACTGTGTCTACGGGAAATTGTAGCCGAGATTACGGAATAATTAAATTCGGTCTTGTGCCACATCTGACCGCGTGGGGCGGTTGGTAGATATTCTGCAGTTGGTGATTCATTGTGGAATTCAATTGACTCACTTCTAGGAGATGACTACTTCCTCTACGCGCCGCTGGCGAATCTTATATGTTCTGTTCTTGTCCTAAGTATTATCGTTCATTACCAACCTTCATTTGATTATTCTATTCAATAGCCTTCCCTAGGTTACATCAACTACAAAATAGCACTTATACCGAATTTAATTAACCGAGCACAAATTAATTCCTCCACAAAAATGATTCTCTACATTGAAGTAAAAATCTCATTAATAAAGACTCCCCAAACTAAATTGTAGATGAACAAATAAGGCGATTTATCATAAAAACCTAAACATATGACATATATAACATGGTACTTCCTCAAAGGACCCTGAATATATCAAACTCTTATATTGTAAACAGATGCATGCTAACTACAAACAGGATGAGAAAATCATTAAAAAAATACTCATTAATACCAATACATCTCCTAAGTATCCCAATAAAAAAAAATAATCATCTATTAGACAAAATACAATACAGTCAATTTAATTATTTGCAATACTTCCTCCTCACCAACTGATGTGTTACGTAAAAGCAACATTATATATAAATTTAAATGGCTATTGGGAGGATTTACGAGGGTCATTCAATAAATAAGGTGAATTTTTCGGTATAAGGACTTCTAATCCAGATAGAAGTTTATTCTTTTTTGATTTTCTTTTTTTACATCTTTTTCACATGGATTTAAGTTCTTTTGCAGATTAAAAAAAACTTTGAGACTTTTGGCGAATAACAAAGATGGCCGACCAAGAAGCATGCTCCAATATTGAACAGCGGTCAGTTATCAAGTATTTGTTTGCTGAAGGGTGAAAACCAGTTGGAATTCATAGGAGAATGTCAACTGTGTATGGTGCCACATGATTCAGCCAAAAAATATCTACAAGTGGGCTGAAATTGTTTAAAGAAGGACGGAGCAGTGTTGAGGATGAAGACAGGCCTGGGACGCCTACAGAAGCGAGATCTCCTGAGGTGATCGAATCAGTCAATGACCTCATTCAGTCTGACAGAAGGGTGACAGTGGATGACATTGCAAGGACTTTGAGCTTATCTGTTGGGACAAACGCAGGGGTCATCAGTCAGAAGGAGTCATCTTGCATCATGACAACGCAAGGCCTCACACAGCAGCCCAAATGGTGCAGGCCATCAACGAGCTGGGCTGGGAACTGCTCCCCCATCCCCCTTACAGCCCAGACCTTGCCCCTTCAGACTTTCACCTGTTTGGTCCCTTGAAAGCGTTCACGAGAGGTACGAAGTTTGAAAGTGACGATGAAGTCAAAAGTGTTGTGAGCGACTGGCTGAGACATCAGTCCAAAGATTTTTACGCTGAGGGAATACGGAAGCTTGTGCACAGATGGGAAAAGTGTGTGACAGTGCTGGGAGACTACGTTGAAATATTTTTAAAAAAGTAAGCTTCTATCTGTATTAGAAGTCCTTATACTGAAAAATTCACCTTATTTATTGAATGACCCTCGTATCTCCGATAGAAAAACAAATATATATGTTGGATATACGACAACTACATTATCAAGACGTTTTACTCTTCACATGTCTAACCATTCGACTAGTGCGAGACATTTACACCAACATTCCTGTCCATATTTACAGTATAGAAAAATACTGGTTGATAAGAGAACTATCCTACATCAAGAAAATAACAAATTAAAACAACAAATCCTCGAAGCAATCTTCATTAAAGCTATTAAGTTACGAATACAGTAATATTGTTCTAAAATGCCTATAAAAAGAACATTTTTCTCGCTTTAATGCGTGCTTAAGCATGACATTCCAGTTTAAAAGAAAATAATGGATAAATATTCAAATTCTAATTGACACGAAAGCCTTTAAAAGCAAAAGAAAAAATTCAATAATAGATAGATACACATAGTTTTTTACTTACCAGTTGCACCCCTGATGATGATCTCAGAAGAGAAAGAGATGGAAAGTACTTGGGAAATAAAAGTGATTCTCACTGTTACAGTGCATTTCTGGCCTTAGTTAATTGTAATATACGGAAAAATATTCGTGGATATGAAAGGATTATGATCAAAATAAGCAAATATAATGTTTGTAATTTATTCAATAACTCACACAAAAACACACACACATATATATATATAAAAGTGAACATTGAAATCAACAGAGGTGACAGGCTTTTTCATGCTTGAAGCAATCTGACTGTCTACTTCAATGTTCACTTTTATATTTATTTTGGGCACTTTATCCCATAAATATAGCACACCTTAAAACTATATTTCTTCATATATATATATATATATATATATATATATATATATATATATATATATATATATATAGTAACCTTCAATTTGTATAGATGCACATTAAGAATATTTTTCCTCATGTTTCTTTACAAGTTATTTTAGTAATAATCGGTTCATATTGATACAATCCTGTTGAAATCGCATCACCAAAATTGTATTTTATTGTACTTATGTTGTAACCATTCGAGCTAATATAAAATCTACAGTATTTACATTAGTCGGACTATTGTCCTCATCTTTGTCGCCATATTTGTCACAACGTTTCGGCCGTTGTACGCTCCGGCCTTCTTCAGGTGGTTGGAATTTCGAACTGAACCCTTTATTTCGATCACTGGGGTAGACTGTCCGACTAATGTAAATAGTGTACATAATACCTCATCTCAGAAATATAGACAGACTCTAATATAAAATCTGTATGGACTTCCCTCTGATAAGATTCTATCTTGCCTGTTTGTGAGCGTAGATTTCTTTTTTTCAGTAACATAGATAGCGATTGAACTCACGACTTCCAAGGAGACAACATCTTATACCTAATATATCTTATTTCAAATCACATGCTACATTAAAATAACCCTTGTGTACTTTACTTATGTATTGATTCTATTTGAGTATATATATTTCTCTAAGATATTCTTTTAAGCGGATATTTTTCTGCTAAATATGTCTCTGTTTATTATATTATATTATATTATATTATATTATACAGTATAATGTCCTCTCTTATCTCTAAACAATAGATGAATTACATTCGATATTCAGTAAATGTTGCCGAGGACAAAAGACACCCGAGGAAAAGGTAGAAGCGGAAACATTGTGATCAAAACAAGAACTTGGGGACATTGATCGAAAAGGATCAGTGTATCATACTGAGGGCCGTTTCAGAAATTGCGGGGAAGAAAAAGCTTCTTCGACGAATAAGCTGAAGAAAAGTAATCAAAACAAAGGCGAAGGAAACGAGAGTTTTGATAATACGATGAACGGATATATAAAGGTGAAAATATGCTTCTCGGCAAAATTATAAAAGGCGGGCTTTTTTCCTTTTTTTTCTTTTTACTCCATGCCCGTTCGTCTCTTTTCGCATGAGAAGCTGCCACTGATGGAATAGATGTTGATCGGCCTTGGTTATGGCTAAAAACAGCTGAAGTGGAAAAAGCAATTGCTGACTGACACAAAGGGAAATCAATATATATATATAATGATATATGATATATATATAATATATATATATATAATGATATTGCGATGTCAACTAGTTTATTTAGAGAAGTCGCTTGAAAGGAATCGTTCAAAGTTGACGCAAAGTCATAAAGAACGCATCAAGTCTTGGGGAAAAATAATTGTAACTGCGCTTTTTCTGGATTCTTTCAACAATAGACTGGAGCTGGAAAGATGCACGAATATTGAACCCGATTACATTTTTTTTCTTATTACTAAAATTCAATCCATACACGGCTTAAGAGCCATTTAAGGTAGAGAATCAGTGAATGATGTGAGCGATATTAACGTTAGAGTAGGGGGTATAACAAGGCGAATATGGCGGATAGATAGCGATTAACCCTAGCCTTGAAGGGATTAAGACTGTTGTATTCGAGGAAGCATTGGTTGCACGAAGCAATGGTTCTTAGGAAGAAGATTCCGCAGTGCAGCGTACTTCGTATCAAAGTAATACGTACAGAGTGATATTATCTCTGCCATGCGGGCGTGGAAAATCGGATCATTCCTAAACAACAAATCTCGTTTTGAACATTTGCTCAGAAACTAGCGACCGGCTTGTGACGTTTTGTCTGTGAGGAAAGAGGCTGTAGGGTAGAAAACAAACGTTCCCCGTTCACAATGCTGTGTTAACGATTCTGAACTCTCGTTGCTGACAATTGAAGATTGGGTAGCTCCAATCCAGGTGGTGACAGCAATGTTCCAATTTTGGTTTTGTTCTGATACTTATAAAAATAGAGCCTTATTGAAGAAGTTAAACATTTTGCGGAGGGGGTGCAAGGAGTAGACATTTTGTCAGCATAATTTGCGATGGGTCGCATAGGTGAGTTCCACTTGATGTCCGAGGCGAATTCAGCTCCCAACATAATCTGTAATTTGTAGTCTGCAGCCATAACATCCAATGAAGATCCCATTTAATACTGTCGTAATTTACTACGCGGCTAGCTTAATAGCCAGTACTCCAAGAATATGATGTATGTTAAATACATCTGAATTCATTTATCCTTATCTACAATATTTACATTCGGACTATTGTCATCATCTTTGTTGTTGTTATCTATGTGTACTTCATTCCTTGCAGTTGTGGTAAAGGTGAAACAAGCAGCCACCTAAATATAAGACTAGACGAAAAATGAAAATCTTAGTGAGGTTTGAGACGATGAAATCGCGCATGGCGGATCATGTATAGAGGGAAGGGGTTAGTCATTAGCCCTTTGTGGAAAGAAGTGAAAATACCAGACAAGAACGAACACTAGACAGTTAGAAATCCTAAAGCATCATTGGATATGCTAGATAACGAGTGATTCTTTAGTATAACTAGCATAGAAATAAATACTATATAGGAGACGCTAATAAAGAAGTAAAGATAAATGACATCAACTCTACTTTCGCAGAGTTGAATCACTCTAATTTCTCCCGTATTCCAAATGTAAAGAGAACATTCCACTCGACTCCTTTTCCCAAATATAAATATCAGATTTTCCAAGCCTTCTTTCCTCAATAGGTGTCTCAGACATTTCAACTATCTCTTCCTGATGTTAAATATAAGTCTCCTTTTTGCAATTCTTCGTCGTTACTCATATTTACGGACCATAGTATCCTCAGTATCCTTCTGTAGAACCAAATTTTTCTTCCTTCAAGTGTCTTTTGAATCTTTGAGGTCTTTCAGCATTCGCTGCCATATAAGAGGACTGATATTATGAAAGAGTTCAATCCTTTGGGATTAGTTTCTAACGAAATCCTTCTGTTTCTTAATACTTTGCTTAGCGTTTGGAAAGCATCTTTCGCGATCCCAGTGCGCCTTCGGATTTCAGTGTCGCACATGCGACCGTCTGTTAAACCCATTTTTGCTTACGTAAAATAGGTTTTATATTTTTTTATTATATGTGAGATTTTCCTTCGGGAGGTTGGCGATCATGGCCTTCCATAAGACCCTGTCATTTGCAGCTCACAATAACTTTCATCTTTAAGCCATCTCATCTGTAGTTTGCACCAACATCCATTCACTCAAGCTCACCAGGTAGGTTGTGCGTTGCTTTCCTTGATTGAAGAGAGGAGAGAAAGAGAGAGAGAGAGAGAGAGAGAGAGAGAGAGAGAGAGAGAGAGAGAGATGGGGGGAATAACTTTTCGCAAGTGTACCTGTTGTAGATGTAAGAATATCCAATATTTATACACATGCGTCATCTTCAGGAGTAGAAGAAGATATAGTAGTAGAAAGAAAATCAAATGTATTTTATTCCGAACATTTGTTAATGCGTCGTTATATATTTTTTTGAAAGAATAATACAATAAATTCTAAAGCCGAAATTCATGCCAGCAACCTGTAACGGAGACTTTTACCAGTCACGTTTAATGGGGTATAAAAGGGGTAGCCAAACAAGCGATCGCGAATTACTTTTAATAGTGTATAAAAGGGGTGGCCAAGCAGCCCCATGCGAGTTACATTTAATGGCGTAGAAGGGGGTGAGAATCGGCGGCTCATGAGTTACGTTTAATGGCTTATAAAAGGGGTGACCACACAGCGGCTCTCGAGTCACGTTTAATGGCGTATAAAAGGTGTGGCCAAACAGCGGCTCGCGTGTCACGTTTAATGACGTATAAAATAAGTAGGCAAACAACGACACGCGACTCACGTGGTCACAGGGTGATTGACAGCGGCCTTTGGGCCACATGTGGCTCTTTGACCTTTAATATGTGGCTCTTTGACCTTTAATATGCGGCTCGGGAAAATATGTTGTTACTGAGGGAAGGAATGATGGGAGGCGGAAGGATTAAAGTACTTTCCAGGTCAACAAGGGTTAAAGAGGAATGTCAGATGACTGGGGTCATGGGTAAGGGGATTAAAGATTTGTGTACGCGGGCGGGGTTGTGAATAGTCACAAGTGCATGTAACATAAACGTATGTGTAAATTTTCTCCATGTACTGCGGCTCTCAAACATCTGAAGTTCATCGTATCTGGATGTTATGTTAAGCAAATTTAGCCACCCCTGGCGTATCGTTCGGCATCCGTCCGTCTCGGGCGACGATGGAATAGAGCTAGTACGCTACGAGCCTGGGCGGGATGTATGGATAACTAAGGCTGCCCGGAGTCTAGTTCCACGTCTCGGCCTTGCTAGCAGAGTCCAAAGGAGAGGATCAACCAATACAGTTTGGTACCAGCGCCGCTGCAGGATTTGCTGGTAGGTAGCACAGAGTGCCGTCCATCCGCCTTAGGGTCTCCACTCCGGATTTGTGTAAGGTTTACTCCTTAGCCTTTTCTTCTCCCGAAGATTTCCACAAGGCAGTGGCGTATAATATACTAAAAACAGGATTCGGTGAAAAATAATAAATACATTGATTATTTAAGTGGAATTCGGGAAAGAATGGTTACTTATTTTTACTTAAAAGTTAATAAATATATATTTGTTTACTGGGGCAGTCGGTTTCCTGTAAACTCAGTTCAATGCTACGTGGGTATTCAATCGCCTTTCCTCAGACAATGGTGCTGAAAGTCCGTTTTAATATACGAGCGTCTGGATGAATGATTGAAGTAAGCATGACCAACGAGGACAAAACCTGACATTATCAACTATGTAAAAATGATATTCCAATATTAAAACTTGCTCATATGACGGCCAGCTTTCTATTGATATTATTGAGCGGGTTCAGTTATTCTTTCATTTGGGCGCTATATGCCGAGACAAAGCACCTCGATCTACATTATTAGTAAATTCTCTTTTATCTGAGATCTTTAACGCCAGTCACGACAGCAACAAAGCCTAACTTTTTAAAAGTCCTTTCTCGTGTTCGATCAAAGTGAAATAGATGCTGTATAACTCGTAAACTTTATATAAACATATTTAACTTTGTGCCATGATTATGGATGTTTACAGAGCTTATTTAAGTCAGAGGCTAGATTAAATAAATGGCGTCCTATACTAAAAACTTGTATAACAGCCCAGAATATAAAGTGAACCCAGAATATACACTCAGTTATTCTAGACTTTTAAAAAAATAATGTCCGGCTTTTAAGTTAGGTTAGACATGATAAATGCGTCACCTAAAACCGAACAGACATCAGCTGAGAGAAAATGCATTCCAAATCGTAAACATGGTACTCAGAAACGACATAATTCTCTTTTATCTGAGATCGTTAACACTTGTCACGACAGCAACAAAGCCGAACTGTTTTAATGTCCTTTCTTGTGTACGATCAAAATGAAATAGACGTTGTATAACTCGCAAACTTTATATACACGTATTTAACATTGTCACCTGATTATGGATATTTACTGAGCTTATTTAAGTCAGACGCTAGACTAAGTAAATGGCGTCCTATAATAAAACTTGTATAACATCCCAGAATATAAAGTGAACACAGGATATACACTTAGTTACTCTAGACTTTTCAAAAAATAATACCCAGGTTTAAGTTAGGTTAGGCATGGAAAATTCATCAGCGAAAACCAAACACATATCAGCTGAGAGAAAATACATTCCAAACCGTAAACATGGTATTAAGAAACGACAAAATTTCGTAAGAAACATGGAGTTCTGAATTGCTATTTGAATGCAGAACAATCATATCACAGATGAAGAGCAAAATGGAGGCAACAGATATGTAGTTCTACAGATGGATAATGAGAATTCCATGGACGGCGAGATTAAATGTCGAGAAAGTCTTAACAAAAATATCAACAAAATAAAGTAAAACTTTGTACTCAGAATCAAAGAGGCCGTTGAAAGATCTTGGATACATAATGAGGAAAGAGGGCTTGAGAAATTTAACAATCACAGGGCAATCGAGTGAGAGAGAGATAGAGAAAAGCATCGGGTCACATACCTGACGAATTTGTATTAAAGGATCTCGGAACGAGGGTCGATAGTCTTGACAAATAGAAAAAGTCTCTTAAAGGTCACGAGGAATAGGAAATTTTGAAGTGCAATAATCGCCCAAGTCATGAAAGAAAAGCAGCTAGCTGCCCACCTGACGAGTTTCTGTCAATGGATGATGGAAAGGGAGCCGGGAAGTTTGGCAAATAGATATATAGGTGGTTGTCTAACACGACCGAAGGGACAATGCACATAAATGAATAAGGCCAATTTATAACCGCAGATATAAAATAGGCTAATCCTCAAAAATCTCATGCAATTAGATGTTTATTACCGTATTTAAAATACTACAAATTGTAGCAATGATTACAGATGTTTTAATAGTACACTATTTACATTATTCGGACTATTGTCCTTATCTTTGTCGCTATATTTATTACGACGTTTCGGCCGATGTACGCTCCGGCCTACTTCAGGTGGTTGGAATGTCAAACTGAACCCTTTATTTCGCCCACTGGGGTAGACTGTTCTAGTTCCACGTTTAATGGATGTCAGTTATGTCATGTTAATTCCCCTCTTCAAGTTCTCCACTGCTGGGTATTGAATTCCCACTCTTTGGGCCCTGTCACTAGATCTAACCAAAGACTTTATCCATTGTGCCATATGTCTTTGTGTTAACAGTAATTTAAAAATGGTAGCAATGTTATGTTTCTTTAAGTAAAAGAAAATGCGTTTGTGTAAAAATTGAACACACTTTTACTTTCTTATTTCTTTGTACTGAATATTTCGTTCATTCAAATTAAATTTGATTATTGTGATTTTCTTAGCGTGTCTCAGATGTGATAAAAGGCCGACTGTTTGGAGGCTCCTGGCGAGGATGAGTGGATTGAGCCAGACAAGCTTACTAATTATTACACTACGTTGAAGTTGCCAAATGGTTTTCTAAGCGTAGCCGAGATGTGACCGAAAGTGTGGAGTACCCAACAGAGGATCAGAATCACTACTGATTTGTAATTGAATGATTTTCTAAGTGTAGCTTACATGTGGCACGTCTCTTAAAATGTGTTGCACCCGATCAGAATCGAACTCACTACTCATTCGTAATCGACCTCGCAAGACAATATTGCTAACATTACACCATGTCGAAACTAAATTCGATTCTGACTTGCTAGATGTTTGCTGATAGAATTATTTAAAATCTAAAATTAAAATATATTTAACTTATTTCGACAACATTTATTCTTCGAAACAATTCTACAAAAGTATAGAGTTTTATATATATTAGATTTATTAAATATGTCCTTCTAAAATACGGATCACTTTTACTAAATGTGGCTGTTGTACAAATATCTGAAATCTATGTGAGATCTAAGGTTCCGATTCAATTTTTTTAAAATCATTTCAAGAAGTCCAAGAAAAGCCATAAGGATGCTAGGGATATCCAAGATAGGCCAATAAAAGTACAGGGGTCAAGGTGACAGTAGATGGCGGTTGACATTGCATTTTATTTTTTTGAAGATCATTGTTGACAGACGAGCAGGAAGACGGAAGTGTTCTCTACCAGCGAGAATTACGAGAGAAGAAGCTATTAGCAAATAAATTATGCTTATTACTAGCAGTGTCAATTGGGAAACCATGAAACCAAGCTGTCAATCTTGTATTGCACTTAATTTATTGTAGTCGAGCAACCAAATCGAAAATCACTACTAGAACAATTACTGTGAAAATATTTATAAATCAAAGAGAAGTTGCGGTTGAAATATAGTATCTGGCAAACTGGTTTATCGAGAGAATTTTTTTTGAGATAATTTTCTCTAAAGAAGATTGAAATATAGCTTCTGGCAAACTGGTTTATCGAGAGAGTTTTTTAGATAATTTTCTTTAAAGAAGATTGAAATATAGCTTCTGGCGAACTGGTTTAGCGAGATAATTTTTTTTTGAGATAATTTTCTCTAAAGAAGATTGAAATATAGCTTCTGGCGAACTGGTTTAACGAGAGAGTTTTTTTGAGATAATTTTCTCTAAAGAAGATTGAAATATAGCTTCTGGCGAACTGGTTTAACGAGTGAGTTTTTTTGAGATAATTTTCTCTAAAGAAGATTGAAATATAGCTTCTGGCGAACTGGTTTATCGAGAGTTTTTCCAGAGGTGTTTTTTCGAATGAAAATTGAAATATAGTGAATGCCAAACGGTTTTTTCTAAAGAGATGTACTAACACTTTCATGGTAGTAGGTTTCCTTTGCGAAATTTGTCACTAATATAGATAAAGAAAATGGATGCCGTAGTCCAGCAAAAAATGGCCCGCCAATTCACAATGCAACCAATTTGCTTTCGATAAAATTATATTAATCATATACAACATAAACGTTCTATAGTAATATTTTTCCATCTTCTAAATGCCAAGCATTTCATCGCCCCTCTTTCTCCGTCCTTTGACACTGGTCGCGCATTGATCCATTTATTATGAACTCGCTTAAAAGCCGCACTTCATGCGGAATTTAAATCAAGCTCCTACGGCTAATTAGGTCTCCGACACAAAACTGAAGTGTCATCTGGTCCAGTTTTTTGAAGAAATAACATTGAATTCCTCAGTTCGCTCCATGGAACTTCAAAACATTACTTTAACTCTAATTTGGGTTATAAGTTCAATTCTGACCAAAATACCGATTTGGGGTGTAATTTCGATGTAGTCCGAAATTCCAATTCAGGCCGAAAAGTTCTTCAAATCACCAGCTCCGTGGAACTTCAAGTGAGTTCATCAAATCACAAATTATGTAGAATTTCAAAAATGACTTCCTGGAATTTCTCACTTTAACTTGGCATTTTGAAGAAATAAAATTGGCATTTTCGTCAATTCACAATGTTTTGGAGACATCTTAAACTGCATTACAAACATTTATTTTTTAATTTGCAAAGATTTATTTCTTTAAACTTAATATAAATTTTTAAAAATACTTATAACATCACTTTTTTTTTTCAGTTATTTTAAAATGTGAATTTTTACATTTTCTCTTCTGATCCTGTCACAAATTCCAATGCTGCATCCCAAGCACTAGATGAAGTTCCAAAGTTTCATCACGGGATGATCCTGATTAAAAAAAGGTATAATATGCCAAGTGGGGCCAGAGTTAGGTGGATTTAGGACATTCAGACCGACAGACAGAATTTAACGTTTATTTATTTAGACTTCGAATTGGCCCTTACATAGTAGATCGTCGAGATACCCTGATGGGTCTAACATAGTATAGTGGGACTTTCCGGTTATATGTATGTATTAAAGTTACATTTGGGATTGAACTAGCCAGTTCTAGTCCGCTCCAGGTACTCCCGATGCCGCTCATTCGTTTTGCCCCACACCCTAATGCTGATGGGCAAAGAATTGAAGGAAGGAAAAGTCGAAGTGGGGAGGTGTTCTAAAATTCCGACATGTCAGAAATTCTCCCACACAGACTAAGCAAGCGACACCCTGAATAATATACGAAAACAGGATTCGGATGCTCATTTCTCGTCGTGATATTGATTTTCATCTTTTGCTAAAGCGATAACACTACTAGAATGTAGAGGGTTACAGGAAGTGAAAGAGAATGAGAAGAATTTAATGAGGAGAAGTGGGGAAAATGACAATATGGGAACAGGATTCAGAAACACAGAAGATGGCGATTAAAGTTGTATTTAATTTTAATGAAGATTTTAGGTGACAGGGAATGAAGTTCCGAGAAGTACGTATAAAGAAACTCTTAGAATAGAACTGACGGTTGCATCTCGCTATAGATCCTGTAGTAAAACTGAGAAATGGTTGCCTATGAAAAATGACGCTTAAATCCATGCAATTGGGGAACGAAGGGGAAAAACTGATCAGAAGAATGCCATCAAGATATTTGCAGAAAAGACAGAGGGAAGCCAAGTTCTCTCAGCGAGAAAGTGACTGAGATGCCAGGTCAGGATCAATTTCATTGCATTTTAATAAATTGCCACGGCAATTAACATTTCTATAAATTGATGCAACAATTTTTAAAACATTACCGCTAAATTTCCATAAATTTCTACAAACAATAAAAATAATTCCCATAAATTACTATAATTCCTATGCATTCCGTTGAACATTCCATTGAAAATGTGCAAATTTCTACCTTTTCACAAATACTGTGAATTCGACAATGGCCCAGTTATAAAGCGTTGGTTTGTGAACTTTAAGACACAAAGGGTTGTGAGTTCAATCACTGGGTTGGGCAGTAGAAACGAGCCAGCTGTGACTAAACTACTAAAAAAACGACAAAAGCAACAAAGATGAGGATAATAGTAGGAATACAGTGTAAATAATGATATTCTGAATACTGGTGTTACTGCAGTGTCAAAATTCCAGGGACTTTTCACACATCTAGTGTATCTTACGAGGAAGCACGGTGAAGAAATGGGTAGCGCTCGGATTGAGGAATCGGGGAGGCGAGTTCTTATTCCAGTCGAATCCATTACAGTCACTTACGTGCTAATATCCTTGGTATGAATCCTCCTCTTCTCCCCCTAGCTATTGGTTAATAGCAGGACAGACCGGATTCTATAACCTTGAATGGCAACTGGTCTAAAATCAGAAGGAAATGACAAACTAGTGCGGGAAAAAATCTGCCTCGTCAGTCATGTACCGAAAGATACATGATCGCATAAGCATGCATCACGCATAGCATAGAAATGACTGAGTGCATCCTTGCTAATGTCGTCTATAGGCGATTGTCAAAGGAGCAATTCCGAATTGGTCACACCTCGTCACATTGATATTACAAGCATGTCAAAAGTAGTTGTAATAACATATGCGAAATCAGTAGTACTATAAAACTAGCAATGACCTCAGCATTTACAGTACAAAAATGTCTGTGCTCAGACTGTATCATTTCACCAGAGGCGTTCTAAAAAAAAAGAAGTTAGTATTAGGAATACGAAATAAAAAAATCGATTGTTTTCCCAGGAAAACTTTCTTGTTATGAAATCTGGGTCATTTGTCATCGGCATAAAATGTTGATTTTCTGTCTGAATTCTTGGGATGAGGTGTTATTAATATTTACACTGTTTACTATACTATCGGCCACATCTTTGCTGTTAGTATCATAATTCTTGGGTCGATTAAAAAGATTATACTGAAGGCTACAGGTGAAAATAGCCCATCGAATTAAAGCGGTCGGTTAATGAAGTTGGTGAGATAGTAAGTTCGATTTCTGTGACTGCTAGTGCGGGTTTAGTTGTATCTGGTCGAAAATAACTAAAATAAGAATGAGACGTACATTTAAATCTAGAGGGTGGTAGAAAAGTTGACTACCATTTAGTAAGTATGCACTATTTTTAAAAATATTTTATTGCATTTATATTTATTTGTTATAATCCTATTTGTTGAAGACCGTTAATGTACATTTGTTTAACACTTGACTTAAATCGTTTTAGTACAGTCAGTTTAATCTTTTAAGTGGTCACAATGCCCTCCTTCAACATTGTAAATTTACCCGTAACTTTCCAGAACACTATGACACATAGCACGACACAAATCCTGATCTGCTTCAAAATAAATACGTTTGAGATGTACTCTTTTAATTTGTCCATTGTGCGGATATATATATATATATATATATATATATATATATATATATATATATATATATATATATATATATATATATATATATATATATATTTAAAGACATTTTTATATTTAACATTCTTTTTATAGATACAAGTATTTAAGTAAATGCTCTGTTTATAATAAACAGTATTAAATAACATTTACCGGCCTGAATGTCCGAGAAATTTTCATAGAAAATATTCGACCTTCGACAGGATTCGAACCTGTATCATATACGGAACCGTCATATAGCCTGACGTGCCTTAACCGATTCGACTACTGAGGATCGTTCGGTTGGCAAGGTCGAATTTACTTCTTATAAACTTCAATCTTCCATGAATCTCTCACGTATATACATAACTGCTCACGCCGTATCAAATGTAAACAAATGACGTCGGACTTTGTCCATTTCATAATTTGTGACATCATTTGTTTACATTTGAAGCCTTTTATGTCTACATGAAAAGCTACACATTATCTAGTTTCCAAACAACAAAACCTTATTAAATCAAAGAAATGAAATTACGATTTTTTTGCAGACACCGCCAAATATACGCGTTAAAAAATTAGTAATTTATAAATGGATAGCAAATATCTAAGTATCCCTTTAAGAAACGATCAACGAAAAAGAAAAAAACAAATAAATTCTCAGCAAGACGACGGTAACTATAACATCAATCAGTAAGTTTTAATAAATAGTAATAAAAACAACAGAGCCTGGAAAAAAGGCCATTGTAGCCAGAAAAAAACCCCAACCCAACCTTACACACATTACTCCAAGAATTTCACATATAATAAACATTCATATTCACCATAGTAATGACTCCTTGATAACGAAAGAAAAAACCCAGATTACACATTCATATCCAGCCTATAAATGAGTAAATCATACAACGGGTTACTAAAGAGCTGTTACTAAAATTGCATACATGAAACTGTTTGGAAGCCGTCGAGGGTTGTGTTAGCCTGAAGTCACATTTCATCACGTAATAGGTAGATCAGTATTTTTAAGCCTTGTTTAATATATATATATATATCAAGTATGTGGTGCAGTTTACCTTCCATGAATCATTCATACAAAAAGCAGATAGTGAAGTTAATGATATAAATGGCAAGAATCACTCTCGCAAACAGTTTTTTTATAAAATACATTAACCTCGAACACGTTGATGAATGTTATGATCCATGTTTATAAATTCCAGTTGTATAAGGTCTTTTTTTCGATTGTTCATACAATCATCGTCAGGTATAGAAATAGATAAGTCTTTTTTTTACATCCAGGTAATAACAGGACAACGAAAGTTAAGATGTACACCGAAATAGTTTTTTTGGGAAATGTGTTATTGTTAACGGTGAAAATTATTTTGAAGCGTGCTTTTTGTATGAATGATTCTTGTAATATATATATATATATATATATATATATATATATATATATATATATATATATATATATATATATATATATATATATAAAGATAATCTCCTCAGATCCATTAAATACAACATTCCAGAAATAAATTATGTCGGATTAATAAAATATATATTCCTAAAAATCCACTTTTATATGTTTACGTTTTAAAACAATAAACATTGCCGGTGAGTGAAGGAGATTAAAAAAAGCGGTGTCATGGGAATAAAAGTGAACATAGAAGTCAACACTTAGAAGCGACAGCCTGCTTCATGCTAGATGCACTGGCCAGGCGACTTTTATATTTACACACGCTCTATCTCTGATATTGAGCACTTTATCCCATAAATATAGCACATCTTAAGACTATATTTCTTCATATACACACACACACACACACACACACATATATATATATATATATATATATATATATATATATATATATATATATATATATTATTTCACAATACCATATATAAGAATTTAGAAAATACCACATAAAATCTATTATCAAATGAAATAAATTTCAGAGACGTATAAAGCTATAGAATTAAAAATACAATCCAATCATATCTAAGCATTTCTTTAAGAAACTATCAACAAAAATAAAACAAATAAATGATCACCGAAAAAAGACGTTAACTATAACATCAATCAGTAAGTGTTAACAAATAGTAATAATGACAACAGATCCTGGGGGGAATAAAGGCCATTGTAGCCAGACAATAATCCCCCAACCGAACCTTAAACGACACCAACAAAAATTGATATATAATAAACATTCATACTTTCATCACGTAGTGACCCCTTGATAACGAAAGAAAACATCCCAGATTACAGCTCCATTTCCAATTTATAAAGAGAAAAACATTTCTTCAATTATTTATTCTAAACATTGCTTGAGAATGAAACCGCACTCTAAATTTTAAGTGTAATATTGAAATTAAACTTTAGGACTTGAGTCAAGTTTCGAAACAGAAATTTATGTGTCGAATGGAATCGTATTTTAAAAGAATTATAATTTTAAGCTCTACTTCTGTATTGAGCACTGTTTTTTTTTTAAATAAAAAATATAAATACTAACGAACTTTGTATCATTAATCTGTTATTTCCTATTACATCAATATATATATATATATATATATATATATATATATATATATTATAATTTTTTCATATATACATCACAATTTACTCACTACAAAGATGCAACTTCATTTCGGTGCATCGAATGGTGAGAACCAAAATGGTTATCGAGGTGAAACTAAATGCACCGAAACGAAGTTGCATCTTTATAGTGAGTAAATTGTTATTGATTATATGAAAAAATTATAATAAATAATTATTGCTCTACTATCGGTATTGAGCGCTCTTTTGAATTAATGCTGTGAACGTTGGAATTTACATATTATTTTCGTTCTCATTACATTCGGATATATATATATATATATATATATATATATATATATATATATATATATATATATATATATATATATATATATATTGTTCCTCACCGGTAACGCAAATATTGGAAACTACCCGGTTTCATATTCATATTTATACTGTAATTTAATGAGAGAAGTTTATTTCATTTATTTAGAGGAAAACCCAAAACAAGTTATATACACTTAAATACATCCAAATAAAACATTTAAATATAATATAAATACAAATACACACGATTAATATACATTTTAATATATACAACACGTGTAAACTCACTTCATATATCTACATATATAATTCTTTACATCTACATTTACATAAAAATGCATTGCTACACACATATTTTATTGCTATTTCAACCTATATATTAACATAAGCGCAACAATAGTAATATAAAAATGTAAATATATACACACATATAACGTGCTTCCATACGCAACTTTTTTTTTATAATGAGGTCCACCCCGTACAAGGGACAGGAGCCACTTGAGGTAGTAAGTTACATGTATTTCGACCAATCTGTTAACCATTATCAAGGATGTTTGTTTTTTACCTGAATGCATAAACTTTTATATACGTATCTAGAGTTATGCGAATGTTTTTCTGTCCAAATACGATCAGCACATTGAGTGTTTGCTTTTTTCTTTTTATTGTCAATGCTTCCATCATAAAAATGGATAATAAAGAAGAAAGAAGCAACACTCAATAATATTAACTATGAACACTGACACAATGTGCAGACCGTGTTTGAAAAAAAATTCTCATAACTTTAGATACATACATAAAAATCTAAACATTCAGTTACAAATAAAAATAAAAATATCCTTGATCATGGCTAAAAGAATAGCCGAAAGCGCTCGGATATGAAGAAAATTCGAACAAATTTTACACACATTGTGTCCAGGAAAATAAAAATAATATATACGAACACAAGAAAAATGAAATGTTTAACAACAGTACCTTGGCAGTCATCTTTAATGATATCTATCTATCTATCTATCTATCTATCTATCTATCTCTCTCTCTCTCTATATATATATACTAAAAGCACTATATATATATATAAATATATATATATATACTAAAAGCAATATATATATATATATATATATATATATATATATATATATATATATACTAAAAGTAATATATATATATATATATATATATACTAAAAGTAATATATATATATATATATATATATATATATACTAAAAGTAATATATATATATATATATATATATATATATATATATATATATATATATATACTAAAAGTAATATATATATATATATATATATATATATATATACTAAAACCAATGTTGATGTGACAACATGGCCGAACACCTAAAACCTTAGACAAGTAAAAATTTCCGAAGGGAAATTAACGTGACCAAATGTCAAACATTTTGAAAGCCTAGAGTATCTAGATATAAAAAAAGAAAAAAAAAACGCTTCTCAACTTTAACACTAACCGCTACGCAATCTAAAACACTTGATATCTGGTGACTAATTTCGCTATATATATATATATATATATATATATATATATATATATATATATATATATATATATATTAGTTGTCTGTATATATATATATATATAGCAACAGTGGCCTGTAAATATATATATATATATATATATATATATATATATATATATATATATATATATATATATATATATATAGCAACATTAGTCACCAGATAGCGAGAGTTTTAGATATATATATATATTATTAGTGGCCAACATATATATATATATATATATATATATGTGTGTGTGTGTGTGTGTGTGTGTGTGTGTGTGTGTGTGTGTGTGTGTGTGTGTGTGTCTGTGTGTGTGTGTGTGTCTGTGTGTGTGTGTGTGTGTGTATTCGGGCAAACTTTCCAGGAGGATAGAATCTAGGTAGAACTTCTGGACAGAGTAAGAATATATTATAAAATTTTACGATTTCTTTTTGAATTTATAGGTCTGATGAATTGGATCGTGATTACGATTCCAATGTAATAAATTATAACTATGAGATATTAGTGTTTGTGCTTTATATATATATATATATATATATATATATATATATATATATATATATATATATATATATATATAGCGAAATTAGTGACAAGCTTATGAAGATTATTCGCTATTTAGAAAATTCTAGGAATAAATTTAATAGAATTCGAATGTCAATTCTTGTTAAAAAAACTACTAAATTTACTATACACAAACACACACACAAACACACACACACACACACACACACACACACACACATATATATATATATACATATATATATATATATATATATATATATATATATATATATATATATATATTACTCCAAACGTTATTTTTAGTGGATACCAGTATTTGAATAGACGCTCCGATTAATTTTTACATTATTTATTTCGTTTACTCTTCTGTGTATTCGGGCAAACTTAATGTGGCCATCCACAGCATTCGCACAATCATCCCTCTTTGCAAGATGAGCCACAGTTAGATCCTGCATGTTTTTACCTCACGGCTACGAATTGATTCACAGTAAACCACTCTCATTGATTCAGTAAGCAGGGTTGGGCCGAAGTTGTCTGGTCTGATGAAAGTAACTTTGAAGTAATTTCCTTTATTAGGTAAATTTATTGAACATAATTGTTTTTATTACGCCTATTAATACAGTATTTTTATTGAATAGAAAATTACCCCTAATTCTTTTTTATTTTTATCAGAATTTTGGACCCATGGTGTTGTTTATATATGGTGGAATAGTTGGGGAAGTATCTGATGATCAATGTATTGCCCCTCTGTACGATTTGGAGATGGGAACGTAATGGTTTGGGGATGCCTTAAATATACATAATACTTTACGACGATAGTACGACAACAATTCTTCATGTTCAATACAATCTTCAGGAACTTATAATAGTGAGGAACTGTTTGTAACGTATGTTGGTATTTCCAAAAGTTCCGTATCTCCTGGAAGCAACGTTATATAGTATATTCCTTCTACGTTTAATAATTACATAATTAGAATCTAATATTGAAGTACACAAGTTACGAAACTTTAAGTTGGGTATAAAAAAGAAGAAATAAAAAAAAGGAAAATGGAGACACCGAAATAAATTTATTAAAATTCGGTAAACGAAAAGGGATAGCGAATATAGTGGGTAACTTTACATAAGTAAGTATAAATAAGAAAAATTGTAATCACTAATTTAAAAAAAAAAATTATATATAAAAAGAAATATATAAAAATAATATAATTAATAATATTAAATATTTATAGATGTTAAGATAAGAAAAAATATATAATAAATATAAGAATACTTAATAATCAAAATATATAATTATATAAGTAAAAATAAATATAAAATTAATTTATAAATATAGAAATAGGAGAAGTAATATTAGAGACATAACGGTATGGAGAGAAGAAATAAAATATAAAAATTAATTACCCAAGAGTTAAAAACAATAACAAAAAAAAAGTTAGGATAAATGGGATAACTCTCTGAATTGTTAATTATGTTACCAGAATCAAAATATTTAAGAAGAAAGTTTTTCTATGAATTTATGTGGTCATAAATTTACTTCGTTTGTTAAGTAGATTGGGGTTATCAATGCGTTGAAGGATGATAGGTTTTTTTTGTTTTGTTTTTTTTACAAGAGGCACAGGTTACATTTATCTTCCTTGAAACTAAAAGGTTTCGCTTTAGCTATGTAAATCCAAGTTACTAATGGGATGTAGTTATCCGTCTTAATTTACCAGAAATATTTAGTGTGAGTGTTGTTGGAATATAGACAATTGGTGAGCATCATTTATGTTTGCAATACCGGTATTT
>OZ038506.1:27563358-27595858 GCA_964036315.1 Acanthosepion esculentum | reverse complement strand
CCATCCATATGGCTTGGAAAGTTTTCTCCGTCAAGCAGCGGATAAATATTTGCTAGAATCGAGAATAATTCTGGGTTCATATACTTAAGGACGACCACCGGAATTTTGTCTGCGCCAGTGGCTCTTTTTGGTATCAAGGTTTTTAATAAATCTCGAGACTTCACCTGTTGAAATGAGTATATTACTGGGATTGTGCTCGGGGAGATGTGGGGAGATGGGGAGTGGATGTCCTTTATCATCTAACGTTGAGTTTGCGGCAATATCGAGGCGAAGAGCTTCGCCTTCTCTGTCGAGGGGGATAGGAACTCGGGGCCATTTATAATATTGGGTACAGTCGCTTTGCTTCTGTTCATAATTTGTTTAGTGATCTTTCAGAATTCGCGAAATCTAATGTGAGTATTTTCAACCTTACCCTAGACAGATGGCGCGTAGTTGCACTTAGCTTTTTCCCGTACTCTGTTACAGCGATTGGCGACAGTTATGAAATTATTCAGGGCCCGACTACACCGCTGCTTGCGTTAGATTTTGAAGTAGTGTTCCGGTGAGCTACGGGGGCAGTACATTCAGTGGTGAACCACGGCTAACTATTTGGTTTTTGCTGGAATTTTTCTTTGTGGGTGGTGGTGGAAAGAAAAAAACACAGCATACCAGAAAGGATCAATTTGGAGATTAGGGCAGCACATTTGGTGGCAGTATGTTTGAAGTCGGTTGGAGAATATACTCCGCCATACAGGACCGAAATGAAACCCAGTCTATGGAATGGTAAATCAGGAGATACCATTGCTTTGGAGTTAATCTGGACACTAACAAGGGAATGATCTGACGTTCCAATTGTGGCTAGAACTTTGGTGAGCATTTTTCATGGCAGGACGTTAGAAAAAGTTAGAGGAGTTTCGTCTTCTATTCCTATTAGAGAAAAGTCTTATGAACGTTTCCTGTTTCAAAAGATATGCAAAAGATGTTTGTCCCTATGATCTTCCTTAGTTAAAATTGTCACTGGTTTAAAACGCTGACAACTTTAGTTCCCCGGAAAGTTTACAAAATTCAATAAACATTGTAATATACTTAATCATTGTTTATGTATGTCGTTATGCGTGAGAGAGTGTGTGAGTGAACAAGTGAAAACGAAACAAAATACCATTTTAAGAAATGTTATTTTGCTTATGAAATTAATCATGCCATTCAAGAAGCTCAAACGGGCCACAGGTGGGCCGCAGGTGACCTGTGAACCGCAGGTGGGTCGATGGTGAGCCGCAAATTGGCCGTAGATAAGCCGTAGCTGAGTCGTAAGTAACCTGTGTGCCGCAGGTGTGCCGTAGATGTGTTGCAGGTGACCTGCGAGCCGCTTTTTCCATGACTGTATTACAGGCATCCTAATAGTTCGGGTGGGTTCTTCAATGATCTGGGTTAGTTCATACGCGATGAAGAATCTCTGCAATATCTGCCTTCCTCATCAGTTTTGTTAGAGTTGACTAACCACTCTTTGTGGTGAACATTGAAGTCTGGGTATATGTGAAATTTGACCGATGAAAATTTGGTGAGGATATTGTCAATCTTCTGTTACATTCAGTCGAAGATTACCAATCCTTGATCCAGAGAACGGCACAGGGCAAAGACAAATATGGTACTATGGATAGGTGAGACGCGAAAACACATACACGGGAGTTCAAGGTCCTTATATTTTTGTATCGCTGCCACGAGGAAGGCCGTCCTTGATGTAGGCGATTTAGGTGGTCGTATTTTGTTATAATATGTGAGTAGCCCGGGATTGTGATCTTCTGAAATGGGATTGAAACATTGATATCCGTTCTACATAGGAAAATAAGTTCAGGTTGAGATTGAAGAAGATAGAGTTTAATTTCTGAAAAATTGGAGCGGCGACCCCTCAAGAGTGTAAGAGATGGCATAACTGGGGTCTGCTTTTTTGAGGTTGAGTTTTCTAGTTTTGTTCGTTTTCAATTTGATTGCTTTCATGTTTGTTTTCGTTGGTTTGGTGAGTGACTAGAAGGCAACGAAAAAATATAGATATATGGAGATATTGCTGTAACTGTACCCATCATCATGGCATCGAGAGGCCCCACCGGAGACGAGTGAATGGCTCAGGAACCATCCACGAAATGGCAGAACAATAGACGCGATATTATGCACCTGCAGATAGGATAGGATAGTTAGAATACCTGACTATCAGGCGGATAACGCCAAAACGCAGAAAACGTTTACCTCCAGAAACCTTAATGATGGGACAAATAACTCAGGAAAGATTCAGGTGTGATACTCTAAGTGTATGTGTTTCTTCTGCCTAGCGGTCACGGCAACAAAACTCCTCCTTGGGTCACACACATCGTACCTGCTAGAGCCCTAGGGTACCAAGGCAAGCTGGCTCATATACATGAGACCTAAAAGACCCATTGAGAGAAGGGAGTGACAAAGATTGCTCGGGTGTGCGTGTGCATCACATCTCCCCATTTGGGTTAGTATCAGTAGCCGTTAGGCTGAGGGCCTACAGAGGAGGGGTTAATTATTCTATTTAAGAGAGAGAGAGAGAGAGAGAGAGAGAAAGAGTTTAAGATTAAAGTGTAATTATTCCTGTCACAAAAATAAGGCGGGTATTGACAGCTGATCAGAGAATTCATTAAATACAGCTGACCCAAGTAGGCATGGGAAAGATTAATGATGGGCGTGATAGTTATGAAGTTTTAACTTAGTATAGTCAAAAGCTTACATGAATTCCCATTTGGTGAGCTCGTATATCAGCAGACGGTGCAGTAATGGATAGCGCCTCAGATTTAGGAATCGGAGAGCAGAGTTCGAATTCCAGTCAAATCCGTTAATTCGCTTTTTCGCTTGAGAAAGGTATGAAATATCTTCTCCCACTCCCGAGCTATAGATAAATGGCGACTGGTCTACCGCTGAAAGAAATGGCAACCTAATGGGGAAAAATCTGGCTCGTCAGTCATGTATCGAAAGGTGCATTATGGCCTAGGCATGTATCACGCATGGCACTGACTTTCAACAGGAAAGGAAAACAGGAAAATAAAAGTAAAAAAAAACCCATTGACATTACTTTTACATGAAAAATTTAATTTAAGCTAAAATTTAAACTCTCTCTCTCTCTCAATATATATATATATATATATATATATATATATATATATATATATATATATATATATATATATATATATATATATATATATATATGTGTGTGTGTGTGTGTGTGTGTTTAATAGAAATTAAGAGGATTTGAGATAAATATAATTAAATAATTCATCGAATCTAGAAGAAACCTCAAACTTATAATTCTCTCAAATCCTCCTAATTTCTATCACTTGTATATCCTTGCTTGAACCGGCTTCTAATGCTCTGGATGGAGCGGTTTGGGGATAGTAGACGTGGCTCGTGAGGGCACAGTCCTATGAGGTAAGGGAAATTCGGATGAGTTCCACCACGGAATATGTGATCGAGCGGCGCTATATTGAATCTAATTGGCTACCTCTTTGTCACCGACGCCCGTTGGAACAATTGGTATGACGTTTGCCAGATAACGTAAATGAATTATTTAATGATATATATATATATATATATATATATATATATATATACGGTTTCGTGCTTTTTAAAATCGGCACGTATATATATATATATATTGTGATTTTAAAAAGTACGAATATATATATATATATATATATATATATATATATATATATATATATATATATATATATATATATATATATATATATATATACCGATTTTAAAAAGTAATAAGTCATTTTTATTTCCTTTCGGACTTTTTTCTGTCAACACTCCGTCGGAAAGAAAACGTTGGCGTAGTTTATGAAGAAAAAAGACAATAAATAATTCCAAGTGAGTATAAAATAGAAAAATAGTACTAACAAATCTCATAACAGTCTGAGTGAGCGAATGAAAGTTTAAATCGGCATTGATGATCTATCGTATTAATTCCTTGTTCATATATATATATATATATATATATATATATAATTCCTTGTATGTATGTATATATATATATATATATATATATATATATATATATATATATATATATATTCTCTCCAATAAACTTTGTCCATTTTTAGATAATTCAGTATATTAACCTCGATTAGCAACCCAAGTAAGGCGATAATGCCCCGTTTCAACCCGAGTAAGGCGATAATGCCCCGTTTCAACCCGAGTAAGGCGACAATGCCCCGTTTCAACGTAATTAAGACGATAATGCCCCGTTTCAACCCGAGTAAGGCGATAATTCCCCGTTTCAACCCAATTAAGCCGATAATGCCCCGTTTCAACCCAAGTAGGACGATAATGCCCCGTTTCAACCCATGTAAGGCGAGAATGCCCCGTTTCAACCCGATTAAGCCGATAATGCCCCGTTTCAACCCAAGTAGGACGATAATGCTTCGTTTCAACACAAGTAAGGCGATAATGCCCCAAGTACGCAAGAATTTATGGGGGTATAAGAGAATAAGTCACAGAAGATGGAGATTGGCTTTGAAATTAAATAGTTGAAAGTTTTATGTGACAAGAAAGCAAGAAATTGGAAGGGTTGGTTTACAGATGAGATGCACAATAAAAGTAACTATTAGAATAAAACGGTTACATCTATTTAAACAGTAAAATGTTGCGGCCTCTTTGCCAATCTAATAGCGCACTTCAATACATGCAATCGCGACAATCGGAACAATTGTCAGGAAAATAGTTGTTAAAATAACAGAAACAATCAGATTAAGTTACCTACAAAGAATGTTTTTAATTGATTTGTTTGTTTGACGGCATATAAACACATTATGTGTCATTTAATACCGAAATTTAATTTCCTTGGTAATATTAGTATTCTTTAATAAAAATATATTGCTGCTAACGCTTTTATTTTTCCTTGCAAAAATGTATTACTAGTAAAACTATTTTTTACAAAAATGTATTACATACTTTCTTCTCTAGCAGGAAAAAAAGACACCATTGAATAGACTGAAAGAAAATCTAAGTTACTCAAAGTGTTATCATATCGTAGTAAAATATTAAGTATATAAAATTCTCGGTCTGAACGTGGGTAAAATTGGTCGATTAGATTTTGCCTCACATTGAATCAATCGCGGAAATTCAAATATTTATTCCAACCATGAAAACAATATGCCTACCAGAATTCAGAATTAATCCGGGTGACACACACACACACACACACACACACATATATATATATATATATATATATATATATATATATATATATATATATATATATATATATATATATATATATATATTTCTGGTAATTTACTTACTATGAAAAATATATTACTGGCACCTTCAATATAAACATCTATTTCTAAACTTTCATAGCGTTTTGACCATAATTTTTTTTGTGGGGTGCTCACTATGTGCCCATAGCTGGGACTCTAACAGGTGCTGCCACCCTGGGTCAGGGTAAAGCCGGAAACAACAGTAATTAAGAGGTGATATCAGCCTCCTCAAAATTTTCAATCTCCCGATCAGAGGCCTTGCTACTGGATAGAGATTATTGTCATACCTAGGACGATAAAAGATTGATAAGCCGTAAAAAAAAGAAAGAAATCGATCAAGAAATCACCTCCTTGGCAATCGTGACATTCGCACTGATTCTTATATATATATATATATAAATTATAGATTATCGCACAAAATTTCATAACTGAATCGATTTAGCTGTCAGATCCTCATACTTCGAAACCGCCGGGTGAGTTCATTATATATATATATATATATATATATATATATATATATATATATATATATATATATATATATATATATTGAGCTTTGAATATTGCAATTATCTTCCTTGCCAGTTTAATTGATGATGTATATCGATTTAGTGCTGCATGATTTGTGTTTAAATAGTGTTCTGCGAACGGAACAGCATTACATAAATAAAAAGAAAAAAATGTGATCAAAGTGATCTTTTGAATCGCTGCCAAGTTTCAGAAGTTGTTTGAATAAACATTTTCTTTATGCCTTCTCAATGAGCTGTAAAATGAGTTGAATCGTCAATCCCCAAGCATATTTTCTTCTCTAGTAGGAAAAAAAAAGAAGACCATCGAATAGACTGAAATAAAATCTAAGTTACTCAAAGTGTTATCATACCGTAGTAAAATATTAAGTATATAAAATTCTCGGGCTGAACGTGGGTAAAATTGGTCGATTAGATTCTGCCTCACATTGAATCAATCGCGGAAATTCAAATATTTATTCCAAGCATGAAAACGATATGCCCAGCAGAATTCAGAATTAATGTTGGTGACGCACACACACACACACACACACACACACACACATACATACATACACACAAATATTTACACACACACACATATATATATATATATATATATATGTGTGTGTGTGTGTATATATATATATATATGTGTATGTATATATATATACAATTATATATATACACACACACATATATATATATATATGTATGTATATATATATATATATATATATATATATATATATATATATATATACAATTATATATACACACACACACACACACATATATATATATATATATATATATATATATATATATATATATATATATATATATACATATGAATGGGTACCTCTACATATTTAGCAAGCTTGCATCGCTAAGGCTATTACGAATGAGTAGTGAGATAATCACATACTGTCAGTCCTGTGCCACATCAAGGCTATGTTTAGAAAATCACTATACACACATACATACATACATATATATATGTGTGTGTGTTTGTGTGTGTCTGTGTGTTTGTGTGTGTGTGTGTTTATACATCCATCCATAATAATGCGATGTACACTCGGACGACTGTTTCTTAAGCAGTATCCAGAAGTGAGGTACAATAAAATATAAATACAGTTTTAAAAAGAGTTTTATGATATGCTATGTTTATGTGCAAAAGTGGTGAATATACGAACTAAATCGTATGTAAATATAAAGATAGACATAGGCCATCAACACCAAGCGACACTGAAGATGGTCTGAAGATTGCGTTCATGTTAACCTCTTGTTTCCGACGTCGGTAAATATATATATATATATATATATATATATATATATATATATACATATATATATATATATATTAATACATGTTTCATTAAATAATATAGATAAGTGTTGTCTATATATTTTATGTAAGTTTCTTTCATATCGTCTGATAATCTTAATAACATTATCATTAAACAATGAAAGAAAATCACAATATTGATACATATTTTTTTTAATCCAATCTAAGCTTTCGGCTTACATAAGCCATTATCAAAGATGACAATTACACAATATATTTATGCAATACACGAACAAGAAATTGATGATAGTCTTATTTGTTTACATGGATGATTTCCAAGCAACGATAAACACGTGCATATAAAACGCTGAAAGCGAAAATCGCACAACAGCTCATGACGTCACACATGACCACGCGAGAGTGAATCCGATGAGTATTGAGTATGGAAAGCCGTTGGTATGAACCAAAGGCTTCTGTTACTAATTATAGGCATTTAAGGATATTTTTGGAGATTTCATAGTTTATTTTGTTCAGGTTAGGCTTCAACTGTTTTATGTATATAGCTTCAAGAATTTTTAGTTTTTGTTTATTGTTTTCATGTTTAAGAATGTTTTCATGTTTATAAATGTTTATAGATATATATATATATATATATAGAGAGAGAGAGAGATAAAGAGAGAGAGAGAAAGAGGAAGAAATGGGATATTCAGTCGAGTATATATGTTCGTAGACATTTTTCTCTAACACTTCCTTTGCTTCTCTTTCGCTATTACACTCTATCTCTCTCTGTCTTTCTCTGTCAGTTTCTCTCACTATATATATATATATATATATATATATATATATATATATATATATATATATATATATAAGGACTGACAAAATTGATGATAAAAAAATAAAAATACAAATGAAAACCACAGATAAATTTCATTTTCTCCATCAAGTCATTCATTTCTGTAGTTCACTGCTACGAACAAACAGACGTTCTTTTCTCTTGATGATGGCCATGCTGGCCAAAACTAGTCTAGGAATCTAATTGAAATAATAAAAATGAAAAAATATTATATAAATATACAGTTATATATGTAAATATATATATGTTGTGTGTACATATATACATATACACGGCTGAATGTGCATATATATATATATGTGTGTAATTTGGCAGAAATTTTTCTTTTAAACATGTTGTGTTGAATGTCAAAAGAGCACATAGACAACATAGTCCTGCATATTTTCTTTTGAGAAAATTCAAAAGAAAATATGCAGGACTATATTGTCTTTGACATTCAACACAATATATATATATACATATATATATATATATACACATATGTATATATATGTGTATATATATATATATATATTCATTTATACATGAATTGTCACAAATATGTATATATATATATATATATATATATATATATATATATATATATATATATTCATTTAAAGATGAATTGTTACAAAAATACATAGGAGAGACCGTAAGGAATCTAAAAAAAATATTATATGAACAGAAAATGGATATTTTACAAAATAATGCGTTGGTTGCTCACCATATCGAGACTGACCAAATTTGACATAAAAATTGCTACTCTGATCAAAGGAGAAACATTTCTCTATGACGAAAATGTATAAAGAGTGCTTTGATGGCAAGGTCAGCCAGAATAAATTTGTGTCCGGGCTCTTGCTGCATTCCACCATTCCGAGAAGAACTTCTATTATTACAGTGTCAGATAGTTACCACGATGAAAAAGTGATGCGAAATAAAAGAAAAAAAACAGATGTAAATTAAATCGACTTGTTTAAAAAAAAGAAAATCAACCTCCCACGCCGGGCGAATGTGGCAACAACGTAACATTATTTAGTCCGATGATGTACTAAAAAACAAAACACGTCACAAGAAAACATTTTCCACTTGGATATACATTTTTTCCTGTATATATACATGCATATATACATACATATATATATATATATATATATATATATATATATATATATATATATCTATACTTATATATATATATATATATATATATATATATATATATATATATATATATATATAAGGAAAGATAGGGTGAAAGTGAAAGTGAAGTATGTTTATCATATACCTACACACACACACTCACACACAGATATATATATATATATGTATATATATATATATATATATATATATATATATATATATATATATATATATCACGTTATATCATACATATATATATATATATATATATATATATATATATATATGTATGTATGTATGTATGTATATTCTCATAAAAGTAAAATAGATTTATATATGGAGAAATAATGAAAGCTAAATGATTAATATGATTAATATGATGTTATCTGTGTACAAATATATATATATATATATATATATATATATATATATATATATATATATATATATATATATATATATATATATATATATACAGTGCTGTTCAATAAAATTAACTCACTTGAATTTTTTTACTTAAAAACCTTTTCGCCTATTGTTTCTGGGATCACACTAATTTTTAATCCTACTAATATAATATTACTATATATATCTTACCCCATCCCGACCACCTAGTAAAAAAGTTTACGCACCCTAAGGTATTCTATTGATAATTATAACTTTGGATATAAAAAACGCTCTGCAAGAAAAGTGACTCCCTTATTTGCTGCAACTAGTGATCAATAGATACATAAACGAACAGCTTTAAATAAAGAATAATAGAGTTGCAATTTATTTATAATAGGTAATATAGTTCGAAATATTTAATAATTTATGGGTCCTTCTTTATGTTGAATAACCTTTTCAACCCTTTTTGGCATTGACTTGATTAGGTTCTGGTCATAACACTCACCTGCTTCTCATCAGAGTATTCCTTCATCAATTTTGATTTGTGACAGGGAGCATTATCATGCATAAAAATAAACTGGGTGGGGTCGATTTGCACCCTTTCAGCAGAAGGAAGCAGAGAAGACTCTAAAATTCTCTTGTACTGCTCGCTCCTGAGGGTCTTTTCAATAGGGTTTAAGAAACCACTTCCATGAAAAGAAAAACATCCCCAGAACATTATACTGAACGGATGCTTGACAGTAATTACTGCTAAATTCAAAGAGCTTTCAAAGCTTCTTCTTCGGATTTTAGATCGCTTATCCTTTGAATTTAGCTCAACTTTCGTTTCACCGGAGAAGAGAACATTTAGTAAAAAGAATCAGGTGAGTCACTTTTATCGGACAGCCTTGAATATATATATATATATATATATATATATATATATATATATATATATATATATATATATATATACATATATATATATATATATATATATATATATATATATATATATATATATATATATATAAAAGTGAACATTGAAGTCAACACTTAGAGGCGACACTCTGTTTCATGCTAGACACAATTGTCAAGGTGGGCTGATGATTGCGTCTAGCATGAAACAGCCTGTCGCCTCTAAGTGTTGACTTCAATGTTCAATTTTATATTTGCACATTTGCGTTATTCTCCGAGCCCTCTGTCTCCCGAACTCAACTGGTCTCCAACTCGAACTGAAAACTGGAACTCTCTGCTTGAACGCCCGGGGACGTTCCTTTATATGGACGCCGACAAAAACCCGGTGGTTTAGGTTCTTCGATAATTACAAATCCCCAATAAGGATTCCCCTTGTCTTCGGACAGGAAGATTTATCTCTTCCCATTTTTGGAAGTCAATTACTTTTCTGTTTTATAGGGGTTCTCCCCCTTCTGTGAGGAGAGGTCGGAGGAGAATCATCCTTCTAAACTCTTCCTTTCTCATTTTGGTATCTCATACCAATCCCTTCAGTGGGCGTCAATAAGTTTCCCTTCTTTCTCATACAATCACCTCCGCCTATCACCCATGCTACCACTTAGCCAATGATCTCTTGGCGGTGTGGGTGTGGCTAGACTGGTATTAGTTTACATTATCGCCCGAAGAAAAAAATTATCTTCCCTTTTCTTTCTTACTTTTCTATCAGCCAGAATTCTTATGAATCGCATATTCCTGGTCATTAAATTTTTATCTTATTCTGGAGAACCTGGAATTCATTAGCGGAATTCTTCGCCGACTCATTAATGATCGCAGTCAACTTTTAACTGGGTGGTCGTTTCCACCTGACGACCAAACCTCTTTGTCTTTCTCGTTTACCTTTCCAGATGCCCACTCTCGGCGACATTAAGTCTGTCATTTTCATATCAAGATCTGTATTCATACGGCTGGCTTCCTTCGTCGGAGTCCTAATTTCGATTATTTCTGTTTACCTGCAGCTGACCAAAATCGAAATTTCTATTATTGCTACGTGTGTGGTGAATCACAATTCTTCACCCGTATTCTGTTTCCCTTGGCACGTTACTCTCTTATCATGACATTAATTAATTCTGACACAATACGAAATCTGCTTCCTTTACGAATTTTCTGTTTTCTGCGAAAAAAAAATCTTTCTTCGTAAATTAAATAAAATCTTTTAACCATTTTTCTTTTGTTAAAAAAAATGTCTCTCGGTATGTCTTTCGATCTAGCTCCTTCTTGCTTTAAGTATTTCCCGTTTTTAATTTCTATGATTAATTAGTTAGCCAATTACCATAGCTAAATAGTGTCACAAAGATATGTGTGACACATCCACACAAAAAGAGTATGTTTACCATCGAGAATGTTTAATAAGAGGAGTAAATAGTTTCAACTATCGTCCAGTTCACACTCCTCTCCGATCTCGTAAACAGGAATTAAGTCTTATCCCTTGTTTCATGTTTACGAATAAAATTCTGCGTTCTTTTCATTCTCTTTCACTTCCCTGAATTCCTTACCTTCTTGTCAATCTACGTAATTTTCTGTGTTTGCGCTTCTGTGCGTGTATGTGGGTGCTTATTCTATCGCGTGTTTGCGGCCATTGTCACGGATATGATTGCACGCATGCACGAACACTGACGTTGAAATATTCATAGTTCGATGAAAAAAGAAAAAATTCTCAAAGAGTTACTGATGTGTTTTATTCTGATATTGGTTAGTGCCGGAACTTTTTCATGTCCAAGCATCACTTCATTTTACACCGGCCAGTGCACACACGCGCACACTCACCCGCATACAATACCCAAGCGTATACGTGTGAACAGACAAGATGAAATCTGAAGTCGTTCACACGAAGACGAACACACACATGCTATACAGAAACAAAAGTGGCACACAATCATGGACGCACAGACGCGCAAATAACTTGTAGAGAGACACACAATTCAAATACTCTATGAGGCGCAGTGATAGCTGATATTGAAAATCTTATTGGCTTAAAAAGGAGGCTAGAGTTCAAATTTCGGTCGTTTCTAGAGACGAATATGAAATATGATAGGTCCTGACCTGGCATCTAGTCTACAATCGCTGTCCCACAGACGTGCCGTGGCTTCCCTCTGTCTCTTCTACAAGTATTTTCACGGCAACGACGAGCTACTTTCCCTAGTTCCCAGACTGCATGAATTTAAGCGACCTACCAGGCTGCCATCACGGGTCCACCCTTTCACTGTCAAAATAGTTAAATGTAACCGTCACTTCTACACAAACAGCTTCTTCCCCCGCACTTCCCGTCTGTGGAACTCCCTTCCTCTTACTTGCTTCTCCGATGACTACATTCTTCAAATATTCAAGTGTAATGTCAATCGACATCTGAAACCCTGAGCTTGTTCCCAGTCCTTCTCTGTATCCTTTGCCAAAACATACCTCTTTACTCTTGTTCTCAATCCTCTGTTATCCCTTGCGTGCTAGTGGCACTCCCATCTTGCTTGGGGTGAATTGCTTAAAAAAACAACTTCTGTTTCGTTCACTTGCCAACGATTACGTTGAAACTAAAGTTATCTTCTTCGATACACGGATTAAATAGCAGGTCGGAATACGCTTTTCCATGTTGAGTGGCAACCAAATGACTAATATATCTACTAAAATGGCTTGTATATCTACCAAAATGATTACTATATCTACTAAATGACTACTGAATTGACTATGATATCTACTAAAATGACTGCTAAAATGAAAAGTAATGATATCTAGCAAAAAGGCTTCTATATATAGTCAGCATTAAACAATATAGGTATAACATATAACATAGTACATAACGCACAGACACACATTATATATATATATATATATATATATATATATATATATAAATATATATATATATATATGTGAGTGTGTGTGTGTGTGTGTGTGTGTGTAGTAATAACAATCGTTTTAATACCTATTGTAGATGGTTTATGATGAAAATAAAGATTTTGATACCTTTCAAATCGAAAGGATTATCTATATTTGGTACATGTGAGAATGAAAAGTTTATTATAACCACATTTATTACAGCAGATTTGTATGTTTCTTTTTAAACTATTCCTCTTCCGCCACTATAAATGTTGTCACATTTACTACATGGGATCATATATATATATATATATATATATATATATATATATATATATGTATGTATGTATGCTTATTTTTAGTATAATCCGTTCGTATTCACGGATATCTTTCCGCGTATGACAATCAAATGATGCAAGAAATGCACTGTAACGGTAAATAAAGGAGATTATTTTAGAGTCATTATATAGATCATTAGATATCATAGTCAATTCAGTAGTCATTTAGTAGATATAGTAATCATTTTTATTAGATATGGAAGCCATTTTAGTATATATAGTAGACATTTTAATAGTTATTTTAAAAGATATAGTAAGCAATTTAATAGTTATTTTAGTACATATAGTAGTCATTTTAGACGATACAATAGTTATTTTTCGTTGATATAGCAGTCATTTTATAGTAGTCACTTTAATAGATATAATAATCATGTTAGTCGCTATAACATTCATTTTAGTCGATATTGTTCTCATCTTTGTACATGTAATTTTCTTTTTAGTCACTATATTAGTGATTTTAGTAGATATGGTAGCCACTTTTGTAGATTTGGTAATCATTTTAGTAGATATGGCAGTCATTATATTTAGTTGTAATAGTAATATTATTCAAAATATTTGTTTTTAATTCTTTAATTTTTGCGAAAATTCGAATTGGTATTCTGGCATTTTTGATATACGATTTTAAACTGAGCTTGAAACAGCTTAACCAGAATTCGAGACGTCAGCAGCATCTAACCGTAGTAAGCGAAACAGTTTCCACCGCTTGTAACCGCAATGGCATGTCCGTTTAAAAAAAAATCCGATCTTACCAGACGAACCGATGTTGATAATAATACATCGAGGGAAAGTCAACGGAATGTAATGGATATGGTTAACACCTGTCACAGATGCACGTGATAATTTTCTCTGATTTGCATATTGCGTGAGAGAGAGAGAGAGGGAGGGATAGAGAGAGAAAGAGAGAGAGAGGGAGGGATAGAGAGAGAAAGAGAGAGAGAGAGAGAGATTGTGCGCTACGTGGTTGAGTTGGAATTAAGTATTCGGTTTTGCCCAGCTTCTTCTGTCTCTGATTGGGGAGCCTAGGCAAAGTCTTTTACCTACTGTATGTTCTGTCTCTACGAGCAAAAAAGCGAGTACATAGTGAAGGATATCTTACTTTTATACTACCACGCCATCTGTCGAGTGTTAAACGAAATTCATTATCAGTCAATGTGACGTAATTCCAAATGTATAAAAACGCATATTGAAAGAGTGTATGAACAATCATACTCAAAAAACCTTTCAGTAGAGTTGGATCATCGAAAGACCCCATATAAAGAGCATTACGTAATCGTTATACAGAAAACAGAAAAAATACGAAAATACTATAACTGTGCCGTGCACTAAAATTCAATGACTGTGGAAACGGGAGGAATGTTTAGGTAAATTTAAAACTGGTATCTTTGATCTTTCTGATAAGCTTTGTTCCAGAAGACTAAACATTTTAGCTATTGGCCTGTTGGAGACATAGCTAGAAGCTGATACTCGCAAATGCAACAAGGTTTATAAAACAAAGAAAGATTCTGTTTAACGCTACGAGAACATCACAAATATAAATGAACAGAAATCTCAGGAAGACAATATTTGATCTCCATAAATTTTGATCCGGGAATCTAATGCAGCGTTAAAACGTTGTTTGCAGTTGACTATCCAGGAAAAGGCAATTGTGGAGATTAGTTGTCTCTGTACAGGAAACAATCGGTATTCCCTGATCGAACTGTGTTACTGCCGGTTGAAATTCATTAGATCTTTCTCTAGATTCGGTTTTTCAGAAAAAATAGGCTTCAAAAGTCCCGCAACTGTTACACTCTTTCTTGTATTAATGTGAGCTTCCTTCCTAACTTTGGCTTTAACTAGTTTGCAAAGTTCACCCCTTGATTATACTCTCATATTCATTTAGTTTTTACTTCTGTTGAAAGTGATTTTTTTGTACCTGCTAAAGCTTTTGTTTGTGATGCTGTAGCGCCAGCTGAAAAGAATTCATGACCGAGAGAATCATTTCACTGGAAGCTATATTTATTCGTTAATCTAAGTAAATGCCTTTAAACGATGTCTGCTGATTTGGTAATAGAGTTAAAGTATACAGAGGGAAGCCGCTTGGCACAGATTGACCTTGAAATCTGTCGTGCATACACATTAACGTATAACATTCCCACTCACTTCCGTTGTGTATAACAGTGCTTTACAGGAGAGTGTGTAGAGTGTGATCCTCTCAACATACTACATAGATTCCATCAGTGTACGATTAGTTTTTGGCCAAGAACAAATATTACCCAGGTGTGACAACCACCATATTCTCGAAATCTCGAATTTTTTCTCGTTCCAAAATTAATATCCAATTTTCAATAGAATTCAATACGTCGTGGAAATCCTAAGGGAATTCGATGACGTAGCTGCGAACTATCCAACAAAAGGAGTTCCAGGAATGCTTCCATCAATGTGAACGCGTCAGGATAAAGTGTGTGGCTTCATATGAGGACTATTTCGTAGGAGATTAAATGCTGAATTGATATGTTTTATAGTTTTTTATAGCACCAGTCTCGAACAGTTTCAACCCGCTTCGATCCTACATTGACAACGTTTTCTTCCCCATTGAATCACATTTCCAATTTTAAACTCCCTATTCCTTTTAAGAAAGATATTGGTCTAAAATATCTCAGAATACTAGAAAAATAATCAAGCTCACAAGAAATCAGGTAACACAAAGAAAAAGTTGAATAACTGTTTCAAAATAAGTGTTTCTTATTTCGTTGGACAGTTTTTGTTTTGTGTTTCGTTTTCTGACCGATTTTTCTCGTTAATCTATGAGAAGGTTTTGTTTTTGCACTTTTAAATCTGTTTGGGCTTGATTTCTTTCACCTCTGTTACAGCGCCATTTTCATGTTCATGAACAAAAAAAAATAATGTTTGTGGTCAAAGCCAAAAGTAAATCATGCTTCGTGATTTCAACTATTTCCATTCTTTTTAGTTCCAACGTGGTCTGTTGTTGTTGATTTTTTCATATTATATATAATGTCTTTTCACATTTCAGATAGATTTGAATCCAGCTGGAATGTTCATTCTACCTTGAATCTCGGCACAGTGTGTCAATTGATGATCAGCAAAAGCCGAATTCAGTGGAATTTGCCAATGAAGACGTGTCGGCCATTAATTCCCAGTGACATTGTCTCACGTACAGGCCATCAATCAACCTCAAATTCAATCTTTTCCTTTGTTCGTAAGGATTTATTGGGGTGCAGAACAAGATTCACTCTACACACAATTTGTTCTCCTTTACCTATCTATCGATCTTTCTAAGATAACATATGATGGTGTGCTGAAAAAGTCACAATCCGAAACTGTCATTGAAATCTCGGTAGAGATATTTTTGAAAAGGGCGTCATATTCGAGCCAATCATTTTTTGCGTATGTTTATATATATATATATATATATATATATATATATATATATATATATAATGAAAAGGCTTGAACACTAATATTCCATGGTTATAATTTATTACATTGAAATCGTAATTACGATACAATTCATCATATATATATATATATATATATATATATATATATATATATATATATATATATATATATATATATGTATGTATGTATGTATATATGTATGTATGTATAGCTGACCACTCGGATTCGAGGATACCTGTCTACTAGGGCGTCTAGCCAATCCCTATTGCAGGCGCGCATTTGCATTTATTCAACAACCACAGTTTATACTGCAATTATGCTGAGTAGACCTTAGTTAGTGTACAGTTAGTGTGACTTCGTGATGAGTATCCAATCCACTCACAACCAACTTCCAGGCACTTTTCCAAAGACCCCACCGGTCCGATAACATCAGGAAATCTCCTTCCCGATAAATCGACTGTCAGAATGCGAACATTCTAACAACACGGCCAGGTGCCTATATATATATATATATATATATATATATATATATATATATATATATATATATATATATATATATATATATATAATGGAACTAATGTCTTTAATTTAATAACAAAATTAAATTCGAAGCGTTTAGCTTCCTTTTTTGAAACATGGTTATTACTGTGTATATATATATATATACTCGACTCTACCGTCCTAGGAAACCGACAGCCCGACAACAGCACATGAGATTTGATTATAGTGGCGAAGGTAACGTGCAGGACCATCCACACTTTTTGAAGGGCCGAATACAGAGACCTGGTGCACTACGTGCCCCTGGGTTTCCCCCCGAATATCCGCAGGTTTTGAATTCAGACTTGTCCTCCTCCTAGACCAGTTGCCATCCAGGCTATAGAACCCAGTCTGTCCTGCTATTTACCCATAGCTGGAGGGAGAAGAAGAGTATTCACACCTTTCCCAAGAGTATTAGCACGTAAGTAAATGTAATGGATTCGACTGGAATTCGAACTCTGCTCTCCGATTCCTCAATCCAAGCCGCTATCCATTACTTTACTTTAGACTTCGGAATTCCCTCATGGTTGTACGGATCAACATACACCTAATAAATGCTGGAGGAAACATTGTGATAGCAACAACCACAACAAAGATACATCTAAGTCACAGGTAAATAACGTTAGCAATGATAAGTTCTCATCTAGGGATTCAAACAGTATAAAGTTGTTATAAACGAATGGATGCTGAAAAAGACGCCATTCACCAACACACATAAAAAACAAAAAAAATCTATTTCGGTAAAAATTTTAGGAAGTGGCTACACCCGACAAATTTTCAGCACACCAACTTATATGACAATGGAGATAAAAGTTAGCTTGCCTTCGGTTAAATGTTTACAATGTCCCCGTTTTATATTCTTCATCAGAAAACCTAAAGCTATGAATACCTATAGGCATTTGCAGATGTTTCTCCCGGGTATAAAGTTTCGCATATTTTAAAAGCAAAATTCGCACACGATTTTGCAGTACGTTACAAGTTTTGCTGCAGGGGAGGAAAATAATTTTTTTCACGGCACAACACAGTTTACACAAGACAGAGCATTCAAAATATAAAGGAAAAAATAAGAAAAATTATCCAAGATGAAAGGAATAGACAGCAAAATTACAGAATAAACTTCCGATCCGATTGATACGCATTATGTAACTATCACCTTTTTGTGATGGAATCTTCTGAATTTATAAGCTTATGAATACAATTGTGTGCGTGTATATATATATATATATTCGTTTCAACCTTTGGAAGTAAAGTCTGATGATCCGCGGTCCTTTAAAAGGGTTGTGGTGAAATAATTTATTACATGGAACATTAAAGTGGTCTGTATATATATATATATATATATATATATATATATATATATTTGTCATCCACAGATAGATAGATAGATAGATAGATAATACAAAGTAAAATTTCCATAATATATGTTGAACTTAGCTGATATATTTCCATAATATTCACTCCCTCTAACATTTCAAATATCGAATGTATAACTAAACCTAATTTCCTATATCCCGTCTATATACCTCTTTACACTATATTTATAATTTATAAACTTCCCCCTACTCTCCCCAACCCTCTTTTCATTAATCCTTTACATCCTTTTATCTATATAGTTTAAAGTTATTTTTAAACACATTTTTATTCCTTTTTACTTTTTAAATTAATATCTCATTCGTCTTATAACCCCACATTGATGTTATAATGCTAATATTCGGGTTTAATTTTATAAAACCTCCCCTCTTTAATACAAATACCTTCCACCCTCCCCTGAATCCTGTCTCGTGACATTAGACTGACTGAAATATTGAAATGTATAAATTCTGTATAAATTTTTCGACTTTTTTTTCTTTCACAGTTACATTTCTATTTCTGACACAAACTAAGTCCCCAACGCGTTGATAAGACAGACGACGGGTGTTTTCGCCTGCCGAAATAGACTATTCCACATATGAGGTCATCTTGGATTTTATTATTTAATAATATTATATATATATATATATATCATAAAGAGGTAATTTATATAAAGAATTCATTAGCAATGTTAGTGAGATTAATGGTGAAATCACTTCGCTAAAATACATAATTAGACATTAACTTAATATCAATTACTTGAATAATACGATATTTATATTTGAGCTGTTGTATACTTGAGCTGTTATCAGATGGAATCGAAGAGCCAAGTACTTTCGACAATTTCAAATTTTCATCTTAGGTGCGCAATTTTTCCGTATACAGGAAAAACACCAATATGAATATGTGCAGTGCAGAATGAAAGATAATATAACTGTCAATAAATAGCATATTAAAAAAATATCACAAAATCATAATTATATATATATATATATATATATATATATATATATATATATATATATATGTGTGTGTGTGTGTGTGTGTGTGTGTGTGTATGTGTGTTTTGAACAATAAAAATATTAAAAAATTAAAATTTTCAGACACACTGGGTTGTATATTAATATTCTTTTGTTTTATTATTTTACTTAGGTGCCTCGAATATTTTCGGCCAGCATGGCCATCATCAGGATAAAAACAACTTCTTGCTAGTAGCATCAAACTACGGGAGTGAATGACAGTCTCTGAAGAAAGTGAACGTTATATGTAGTTTTCCTTTTTTTATCGTTAATTTTGGTCAGTCCATGTGTTGGTCAAACGGCCTCTTTCAATTTGCTTTTAAGATAGAGGATGGTAGACTTTAAAGATTCCCTCCTTGGTCATTTTGACAGTTTTATTAGTTGCTGTGAATTGGATGTGTGTGTTAAATGCATGCTATCTTTTAGTTATTTGGAAGTGTGTGTGATGTGTGAATGTGTATATATTAGTGTGTGTGTATGTATAATTGTGAGAACGCAACACCTCTGCAAGCATGTCTGTCTTGCGTGGGCTCAGAAATGTGGATAGGGCGTGTTATATGGGGTTATATATTAATTCTATCTATGTTATTAAATTTTTGGTTAAGCCCGTCTGGCGCAAAATCAATTTGTCTTTCTGTTCCGCTAGTATTTTTCTAAGGTTATCTTTTCTGTCTATTTCACTCACTCACTCACTCTTTCTTTGTCTCTCGCTATATATATATATATATATATATATATATATATATATGACTAACATATATATATATATATATATATATATATATATATATATATATGTTAGTCATTTAATCCCAAGCAAGGTGAGAATTCCACTAAGATATAAGGGGCTACTGGGAGTGAAAGAGAATGAGAAAAATTTAGAAGGAACCGGAAACCCAATCCTAATCAGTAAACAAGACATAAACCTCTTGTTCAAAAATCTGGGGAGGAGTGTGAACTGGACGATTGAGTAATTTTTAAACGTATATATATATATATATATATATATATATATATATACACACACATATATATATATATATATATATATAAATATATATATATATATATACACGCATGTTGCATTCAAAACGACAGAAAAGGTACTACGGTTAAATGTTTTATTTAATTTTTCTTGTCTTCGAACAAGAGCTTTCTTTTCTGGACAAAGAGTGTATAAAAACTGTCCAAATGTTTTATAGTTCCGAGCGCTTTAAGAACACAACGTGCTTACCGTATTCGGAAATTAAAACATCTCTACAACACACTAAGACATGCACATAATGCACACACTCAATTAAGCTGAAAAATCGAATCATCCTTGATAATGGCTAAAGGTATAGCCGAAAGCGCTCGTAATTATAAAACATTTGGACAGTTTTATACGCTCTTTGTCCAGAAAAGAAAGCTCTTGTTCGAACACAATGAAAATTAAATAACACACAATGAAACAAGCATAAATGATGGATTGCTGCCTAAATATACAACTATATATATATATATATATATATATATATATATATATATATATATATATATATCAAGAGTGAGATTGAGAAACTCCGTTCTCATAAACATCGGAATGTCATTGTGACTGTTTCCAGCCATAAGATAAGTAAAACTGTTAGTTACCATGCCGTGTTCATTTCAATATCCATATTTTTATACTCTTCCTTCACTATCGCCTAATCTCTTTCTCTCTCTCTCTCTGTCTTTCTATCTTTTTCTCTATGTCTTTCTATCTTTTTCTCTCTCTCTTTCTCTATGTGTGCGTGTGTGTGTATGTGTGATGTCTGCATGTGTTTGTCTGTGTGCAATGGCAGCCCGCACATAACCAAAACATTTTTCTTATTTTTACCTCCTTACCTTCTTTCTTGCATTCATTCTTTATATACTGTATCTTTTCTTTTCAACCTAAGTAAACGATGCATGTGCTTGTATATTTCAAATGTATGCTGAATCATGATCATTTCACGGGGATTTCCCACAGGTCATGTCGTCTTCACACTGGGGGAATTTGTGATTGGAATTCTAGAAGAAAGAGGTTATGCATTTGCTTTGTTCCGCAGTCTGGATTGCACGGATGCAAACACTGTTTAGCGCCCGAGATATTCGCAGTAAAAGATATTTGCATCAAGCGAAAAGAAAGAGTGGATAAAAGAGGAAAATAAAATGATAGTTATTGGTCAGGGATTGATTGGTTAGCCATAGCCTGAGGAAATAAAATTTGGTCGAGTAGGGAAAAATGAATCGCCTGAAAACTGTTTCGGAAAGATTTTTAAACGCCAATTTGGAGAACTGGCCATGAGGACAAAGAAAGAAAGAAAGAAAGAAAGAAAGAAAGAAAGAAAGAAAGAAAGAAAGGGAAAAAAAGGGATAAGGTTAGGTTTTAGGTAAGATATAATATATAAATAAATAGAGAAAGGAAAAAATTAGGTAGATTAAAGAAATAAAGAATGAATGCAATTAATGGTGAAGGGTAGAATATTTGTGGGAGGATTTAAGAAAGAAAGGAAAAAACAAAAAGAAAGAAAGAAAGGAAAAAAAACAAAAAGAAAGAAAGAAGAAATTAAATTATCGGGAAAGCATAGAACATTTCTGGTAAGATTTAAGAAATAAAGAGGGATAGAATGAATGAAAAAGTAAGAAAGAAGGTAGAACGTTTTTGGTAGTATTTAAGAAAGGAACTATGAAAGAAATAATAAAAAGAAAGAAACAAAGAAAGAATAAAATTAATGCAGAATCACAGAACGTCTTTGGGAGAATTTAAGAAAGAAAGAAAAAATGAAAATGAAAAAATATTGTAAGAATGAATGCAATTAATGGAGAATTTAAGCATGAAAATAAAGAAAAAAAGCATAAAATTAATGGAAAAGTGTAGAACATTTTTGGTATGATTTCAGAAAGAAAGAAAGAAAGAAAGAAAGAAAGAAAGAAAGAAAGAAAGAAAGAAAGGATGGAATGAATGAAAGAATGAATGAATGAAATTAATGTAGAACGGTAGTACATTTTTGGTAGGATTTGATAAATAAATAAAGACTAAAATTAATGGAGAAACGTAGAACAATTTTGGTTATTTTGAAGAAACAAAAAGAAAGAAAAAGGAAGAAAGAAAGAATGAAGAAAATTAATGGAGGATAGAACATTTTTGGTCGGAATTAAGAGAGAAAGAAAGAAACAAAGAACGAATGTAAGTAATAGAGAAGAGTAGGGCATTTTTGGTAGGATTTACGAAAGAAAGAAAGAAAGAAAGAACGAATAAAAGATAGAATGAAATAGAGAAATGTAGAAAATAGACGAAAAAGGATGAAGGCAACCGATAGAGAAAAAAAAAGGAAAAGTCTCCATGAATTACATATAGAATAGAGAACTGGTAAAAAGAAAGAAAGAAAGAGAGTAAGATATGTAGAGGTTGTAATAGAAATAAATAAATAATAAATAAATAATAAATAAATAATAAATAAATAATAAATAAATAAATAAGGAAAGAAAGAAAGAAAGAATGAAAGAATGAATGAATGAATGAATGAATGAAAGAATAAAAGAATGAATATAATAGAGAACTGTAGAAATCTTTTTGTTGTGGTAGGATCCACCTAATTTGCATAGTGGAGTACCGACGATATAAATATGGTTGGTACCGGGAAGACATGGGATGCGAATCAAGAGATTCAACCAGAGACTCTGCCCGACTGCGACTCAGTCAACACTTTCTCCAGGAACGGTCTTCCCAGGAATATACAAAAGACTATATGTAAATATTGTGTACACTTTCTTGTTTCAATACATTTTATTCTAACTACATTTTGTGTTTGCATTATTATTCCATGCATTAGTCAAGTTTCAACAGTTTTGTAGGATTTAAGAAAGAATTGAAGAAACGGCTAGAAAATAAGAAATCCCTAAGTAAAGAAAAATCTTAATGACGTTTATTAGCTCAAGTTGATCTTTCTATTTTAAATAAATGCTTTCCAATGCACTCAGGAAGGTTTTTTTTATCGAGATCTCTATTTCATCTCTGATGCTTCTTTCCTGCACTATTAAACATTGCATTTTTTTTCTTTAGACAAAATGAACGAAGTTGGTTTTATTGATATTTACTCGTGTTGCTTTAGCGTGATATATTTTTAAAGGCTGACCAGTATCGAATAGAATATTGTCGCTCTCAGTGCTATTTAACAATATTGTGTCTTTAAAATTCAACTTGGGTTTTGGCAAGTAAAGCGAAGATTGGTTTCGTTTCGTTTGCTTTGTTTTACGGCATATCAACTTCAATGGGTTATTTAATGCCGACAACTTTTTTTTTTCCAGATAATATTTTTGTTTTGTCAAATATCTATTTCTGGTAATATTTTTTTCCTCCCAAATTTATAGCTGGTAATATTATTTAAAAAAAACTGTATAGCTGGTAATATTTTTTTTTCAAGATCGTATTGCTGGTAATAGTTTCTTTTCTTTAAAAATTTATTTCTGATAATAACGTTTTTAACAATGTATTCCTGGTATTAAAACCTATTTGTACACTTTCATAATGCCTTTTACCTCAGTTTCGGGCTTAACTATTTGCCCATAGCTGGGACCCTAATAAGTTCTACCACCCCGGATCAGGGTGAACCTGAGAAAACCAGCAATGAAGAGGTGGTTTCACACTCCTCAAAACTTCCTGATCAGAGGTCTTGCTGTTAGACGTAGTTTATCGTTTTACCCAGGACGACAAAATGAAGAAAACGGACACGAAATAAAATACTGCATGCACAACCCATCTTCCCAGGGAAACTTGTCAAACAGAATCTCAAGCAATAAAAAAAGAAAATATTAATCGGTCATTATATTATATACTGAGAAAATTATATACATAGATAAATCAAATATCTATTGTAGGTACTTACATCTATGAATGGGTGGGTTTAAGGTCAACAGAAAATCCATCAGATATATTGAAATTATAATTTAAAAAAAAACAACTTGTTTTGTTCCGACTAATTCTCTTAAATTTTGTTGTTTATTTGTTGCGTTGTTTCGGCTTTTGTACACGTCTGTCTTCATACCATGTTAGTGTTTCTTTATTTTTTTAATTTCGCAAAATGTCGTATACACCTTAGGAAGAATGGCGAATATAAGCCCCAATTTGTCGCAACGTGAAAACAACATAAGACAGGTTAAAGAAAGCAATGTTTCTTAAAATGTTACTAGTCCTCGGTATGATGATAAACTCCATCAGGCAGCAATGCCTCTGATGTGGAGATTGGAGATTTTCAGGAGCGTGGAACAATCTCTTAATATCTGTTTCCGGACCATCCGGATCCGGGGTAGCAGCGCCTGTTAGGGCAAATAGCGAACTGGCTAGCAAAAATCAAGTCAATAGTAAGGTTAAAATTGCATTTTTGTAATAGAAATAATAAGACTTTTTGTAGAAGAATTGCTTCAAATGCATTATTTAAAGCAATGTTACCAACAAATAATAGCGGACAGATATGTGTTTGTTTTATGAATGGTTTGATTTGTTTGTTTAACGGCATATCAACTCTTCATGGGTCATTTAATGCAAAAAAATTATTTTCTTGTGAGATTTGGTAATATTTACATTTTCCAATAATGTACTGTGAATACTTTTTTTAAAAATATATTTTTATATTTTCAAATATATTTTTATATTTTTCATGTTTTGGCCATAGCTGAGACCCTAACAGCTGTTACCACCGTGGGTGAGGGTGGATCTAGTAACAACAGCAATGAAGAGGTGGTTCCACGCTCATCTAAACCTTCCCGGTCAGAAGTCTTGCTGGCGGGTGTCGTTTATTGTCATGCCCCGGACGATTGTTTTATGGGTGTATGAATTGTAAATTACGAGATGCAGAATAGATAATGGCTGACCTCAGACTTCAAAATTTTGAGATTTTTGGGACCAAGGAAGCGTTCTCTCGGGAATCTGTTCTCCATAGCAGAGGCCCTTCTTTCTGCCTCATAGAATGAGAAGGCTATCAGGATTTTGCGCTACTTACATTGTAAGCTGTAAAAGTCGAACCTGGGAAAATGAGAAAATAATGCCTGTCAGAACATTTTCTATAAAAAATACTATTTATTGTATTAAACCGTTTAATACTTAAGAATCAGAAGACCTTGTTTCAACTGATTTTTTTTCTTGCTCTCACTTTACGAAGTTTCGTCAAGCCTTCATTACGCATCTTTTAATGAAATATGCATTCAAAAATCTGTATGTTATATAGGAATAAATTGTGGCTGCCGACACTTGAGTTTGAACATAGATCACCAGTGTACAGTTGATCCCATTATTAAATTAAGTAGAACACATGACCATAGAGGAAACGCATATATGGAAGGGAGTGTGTGGCTAATTGATCGCTATTTCTAGTCTATCCTCTATTACTATAGGATCATCATTTCTATTCTATCATCTTCTTTTATTTAGACCGCTATTCTCTACTCTATTCACTATAATATTCCTCTATTCGGATCTTGAAAATTATTACTATTCGAGCGAGTATTATTGAGCAAGTACTATTAGTGTGCGTTATATTCGAAGGCGTCTGACACCAGTATTGTTCAACGGCGTTTCTGTAGTTGTATCTGCGATTACAAAGTCTCTACTACAACGAACATTACGAAAGTGACAACGAGTATTCGTTGGAATCACAAAACTAAATAAAGTACAAGGAAGCAGAAAAAATTCGTTAGATTCCAAGAAAAGCGTGTTGAATTGCTATGTGATATGAATCCTCATCTATGCCAATGAATGTCGGAGAATATTCTCAAAGATGAGTGGGGGACTGGAAGCAACAAGAATACGGTTCATAGAACGATATTGAGAATTCCATGGACTGATCAAGTAGCCAAAGAGGAAGTCTTGAAAAAGAAATGGTAACTAAATGTACAGTTATACCCAGAATCAGAAAGAGACAGATAAAATTTCATGGATACATAACGAGTGCTTTCAAAACTTAATTCTTACAGGGCATATCCAAGGCGAGAGGGGTAGGCAGTCGGCTACATACCTGATGAGATTCTGTGAATGAATGGCGGTGGGTGGGAGGGAGTCTTGTCAAAGGAAAGGACACTGTTTTGGGCCCCGAAGCATATGAAGCGGAGAAGACTATTGATAATCAACGTCATTAGTGAAGAAGGAAGAGGAGGAGGAGGAGGAAGAGGTGGCTGAGTTGGAGGAAGAGAAGAAGAAGCGGCAACAGCAGCAGCTTGTCGTGTTGGTGCATGTGGATTCCTTCACAATCACGTCACTTTCAGGTTCGACGAATTTACAGAGATCACGTATGTGACAATATTAGGAAGGAAACTTGATTGATCCTAGAGGACGAGGTTTACCTTTAAAAAAATGTAGATATTTGTTTCGTTTCGTTTGTTTTACGGCATATCAATCTCAATGGGTTATTTAATGCCGACTAAATTTTTATTGCTGGTAACACGTTTTGCTTAAAATCTATTTCTGGGAATATTTTTCCTTGAAGAAATCTATAGCTGGTCATATTTTTTTCAAAGAATATATAGCTGTTTGTATTGCTGGTACTTTCTTTTTTTTAAGTATTGCTGATAATAATTTTTCCTTAAAAAATTATTGCTGGTAATATTTTTTTTTATTACAAAGTATTTCTTGTATTAAAACCTATTTTTACACAAGTTTGGGTGTCAAATATTTGCCCGTAGCTGGGACCCTAACAGGTGCTACCAATTAAGATGTGGTTCCACGCTCCTCAAAACCTCCTGATCAGAGGCCTCGCTGTTGGATGTAGTTTATCGTCTTACCCAGGACGCGGGTGTAGTTTATAGGCTTACCCAGGACAGAAGTAGATATTTGTAGAAAATAAGCAAGAAAAGTATAAATTAGTCTAAATGAATGAATACATGGAACAGAAAGAGATTGAAATAATTCAGATAAAAACAAATTTTAAAAACTTTTTCTTTTTGATTGATTTATTTTACAACTAGCAGCATGGCTCGGCGTTGCCAGCAGAAAATGGCCGCAAACTACATGAAAACTGCCGTAGAAGCATGAAAAAATCGATTATTTCAACTATCGATGGGAGTTGGGAAATGCAAAGTCGGTTTTGGCTTTTACGCTAACTTAGAGCATGTGCATGTAAATTTTGGTGCAAATCCGTCGAAAATTGCGACTGTGCATTCGTTACACACACACACACACACACACACACACATCCTGCCTTTTTATAGACAGTTTTCTATACGATTCTTCTTTACTTAATTATTTGTCAATAAAAGTTTCACTTTTGCCAAAAGATTAGCTATGACAACAATGAGCTTAAACAAGTATACTACAACATTAAATATATCAATATAATGCACACAATGTGATGAGTACTTCGCAATTTAATATTGTCGTCACATTTAACCTGGCGCTTCTACTAAGTATATAGAGTTGCTTCGAAAAATGGAAAATATGCAACATTACCAGTCCTGATCTGGCATCTTGGCTTCAGTTAATTTCCACCAACCATAACGGGGCTACCCTGTGACTTTTCTGTGAACAATTACTTTTCATTGACTAAATATATGAAAGTAATACGTCATTATACAAATAAAATCACTAAATAAAATTACTTGGAAAAATCTCTCGACCAGTGGCTGGGATTTTCTTAATCAGTTCACCCCCAAGCAAGCCACTAAGACGAAAGGGGTTACTGAGTGTAAAGCAAACTGAGATGTGACTGAAGGGAAAGGACAATAAAATAATAGGATTAAAAAAAAAACAGAATATCGGTTATTTAGATTTAGTTTTCTGCGAAAATGGAAAAATATTGAAGCTCAGCGTCTGTGTATCTTTAGCGTGATTGGTGTAAAATTGTAACGGGTGATAATTGACTTTCTTCCCAACCAATGATGGATTCCCGCTTCGTTCTCGACGCATGACGATGCTGCAGCATGTTTCCACCTTGATGCCTTACTGGTGTTTCGATGACTCTCAAGGCCAACTTAAGACTCACACAAGATTCCACATATAGATAAAGGAACAGCACCCCCTAGGAAAGTTGTAAAAATGTCAGAGCAGTGTTCACTGTTCTGCTTGTAACATTTAAAGACCTCTCAAAAGTTTTAATCACTTTTATGAACTTATTTTTCCACAATTAGAATCCACTTCCACAAAGGAGGAATGGTATTATATATATATATATATATATATGTCTATATTTTTGAGATGGGGTATTATGTACACTATTTACATTATTCGGACTATTGTCCTCATCTTTGTCACCTTATTTCTTACAACGTTTCGGACGTTGTACGCTCCGGCCATCTTCAGGTGGTTGGAATGTTGAACTGAACACTTTATTTCGCTGACTGGCGTAGACTGTTCTAGTTCTTTGAGCCAGTTATCTGTTAATTCCACTCTCCAAGTTCTCCACTGCGTGCGTGTTCCTTTTATCTTGCATATATTTATTCTCAACCCATATATACATACTCTCTTATAATAAGGAATCATCACACAAACACACACACACATATATATATATATATATATATATATATATATATATATATATATATATATATATACAAAATGTCACAAAAAAGTGGGGTTTGTGATGTCATTATAGAAGAGAACTCCTACACTTTTAAAAGCGCCTCAACTACATTCCCAACAAATAAAAAAATAATTTATAACTCCAAAAATGTGATCGATGCACTCACATGCACAAAATGCAAGAATTCATATATAGACATAACCCAGCCACTTGACTAGAGTTGCCCGTCACAAAAGCAACATCAAATTACCCGACAACAGAAAACACTTTGTATCGCAACACATCTACAAATGCAATCAAGGCAAATTTAAAATTATGCCAATATGTCAAACAGACAACTACACTCTCCTACAAATTCAGGAAAAAATCTTCATAGACAAATTTAAACCAGCACTGAACAGATCATAATTCTGCACACGTGGATACACAGCATGCACATATGATGGCCAGATACATATATTGGTAAATAGCAGGACAAACTTGGTTCTATTGCCTTGGAGGGAAACTGGTCTAGGAGAATGACAACTCTGAATTCAAAACCTGCGGTGGATCGCTTGTAGACCGTGTGGCATGTAGTGCACCAGGTCTGTGTATTCGGCCCTTCAAAAATGGGATTAGTTCTGCACAAAGGCTTCACAACTATAAACAAATCATATGCGCAGGTGTCTGGCTGTCGGTTCCTAGGAACTGAGTGGCTTGACACTCATACGTGGAAAACGACCGGGGAGACCGGCATATATATATATATATATATATATATATATATATATATATATATATATGAAGCGAACATTGAAGTCAACACTTAGAGGCGACAGTCTGTTTCATGCTAGACGTAATCGTCAAGACACTAGTGCTGTTTTTTTCTCGGCTATATATATATATATATATATATATAAATACCTTCATTTGTTTTTCTAACAGTTAATTTATCGGGAATGTTTTGTTTATTTATTTATTTGGATTAATTTGTTTATTACTTCATGTATTTATTTGGATAATCAATCCAAATAAATAGATGAAGGTAATAAACAAATTAAAAACTGCTCCCGCCAAAAGAATAGTTAGAATAAACTACAACAATCGAGCCCAAATTTGAATAAATAACTTTAATTATCTTCAAACCAAAGCAAAACTATTAAATAAGAGATATAAACCAAATTTTTACTACGTTAATAAAACACCGATTAAAATAAAAATGAATAAATAAATATATAAGATAAGAAAAAATATAAAAATAAATAAAAACAAGCAAAATAATTTAACCCAAATAAATGAATAAACAATGAAATGACTTGCGGCAAAATAACGGCCAAAATAGACTACCCACAATGCAACACTGACCCATATATATAATTAGCCGAAACAAAAACACCACTCATGGCCTGACGATTGTCCCTAGCAAGAAACAGACTGTCGCCTCTAAGTGTTAACTTCAATGTTCACTTTTATATTTACATACGCTCTATCTCTGATATTGAACACTTTATTCCATAAATATAGCACACATTAAGACATTTCTTCATATATATATATATATATATATATATATATATATAGGGGAATCTCCCGTCGAATTGAAATTATAAGTGTCCAACAAAATGTTCCGTTGGAATGTTCATGTGCTGACTGTGATTTGCAAACGAGTTTAGAATTACCGCATGTGGCTGGTGATTCTTTCCTTTTGTTTCTTGTTTCTCATCCCAACCCGTTTTGCAGTATCAAGTTGGCTGGACATGAGGTCCTTGGCTCATTCTCTCCTTATTCATTCTGAGATAATGTCCAACCAAATGGAGTTGAAGCTACCATCAGAAAAATCTCAGGCCAAATATAGAGAGGATCATGATACGATTCAAATCTCTGGGAAGAGTCTATCCAACTTGAAATATCAGCATCTTAAATCCTGGCTTTTATCTAGGGTTTAACCCATATCCTGAGTCAGTTTGAGTAAAATCAGTCGCAACTTGGTGACTTGAATGAGAAGATTGACATCATCATCAGATAACATTACATCAAGTATCAGGTTCAGTACCATCCTAGACAGGAGATCATCCCTCCCTTATGTAGATAATATCTGTATAGGTATTTCTCATTTATCTTTCTAAAGAAAGAATATAGATTTTCTGAAGACATGTTTAAGTTTTAGATTGAATATAATGACGGACAGAAATTCGCTTTTGCAAACAATCCAGAAATGTGTTCAACGCTCACTACCAAATACAGAAAGGGAAGAATAAGACATTAAAAGGAAATTTATTTCTTTTAAAAAATTATTCCTTTTATTTGCCTAAAGAAGGTCACAGAACCGGAAACACGTGTAGCAGAAATATAAAGAATAAAACATATATACTAAAACAAATGCACATTATAACCAAAAACATTTGAGGGTCTCTCTTTCTTAATATATATACATATATATATACATATATATATATATATGATATATTGAAAAAAATCAATGACTAATTTGGAATATTCATGATGAATGTTTAGTTCTTTAATAAATTATTGTCGAAAATTTTGGCAGGTACAATATTCGATCAGTATTTGTCTATATTTCTGAGATTCTGAGATGAGGTATTATGCACATTATTTACATGGCTTAGCGGATAAAGGCGTTGGTTAGAGCCAGTGACAGGACCCAAAGAGTTGTGTGTTCAATACCTGCATAAGGCAGTGGAGAACTTGAAGAGATGAATTAACAGGAGATAACTGATAACTGCAGCATTAGATATGGCACGTGGAACTAGAACAGTCTATCCCAGGAAGCTAAATAAAGGGTTCAGTTCGACATTTCAGCTACATGAAGAAGGTCGAAGCGTACAACGGCCGAGACTTTGTGATAAATATGGCAACCAAGTTGAGGGCAATAGCTCGAATAATGTAAATAGTGAATGATAGATGAGTATAATGAGAAAATAGCGGGATAATTTATTCGAGAATCTCGCATAAAGTATCTAGAAATTTAATATTGACGAACAATGCCGTCTTATCATTCTACAAAATAATCCGCTTTTGAAACTCACGCACATAGTTTCATTTTAGAAAATAGTCTGAAAATTCATCTTTCCAAGTCGACATCAAGTTTTTCGTCACTTTCTTGTTAGTCTCGCCCACG
>OZ038506.1:27480858-27558358 GCA_964036315.1 Acanthosepion esculentum | reverse complement strand
AAAGAGTTATTAAATTTAAGTAAAGGTAAATAACACAACATACTAAAAATACATATGCAGCTAACAGAAACACAGTCACAAACGCAAACCTGCAGTTCTACGCGTATACACGAACAACAACATACAGGTGCGGATAATAGTGTGCGTATAAGTTTGTATGTATGTATGTATGTATGTATGCGTACATACGTGCATGTATATGGGCACACACATAAGCACACACCCGCCCACAGTTACATAGACACACAAAAATCCAACTATGACCTAAAACAAATGGTGAGAACAATAACAATGAACCAGAGATCAACGGAGAAGGTGAAGAAAGAATTTTTTAAAAATAAAGGGAAAAAAGGAAGGAAGTGGAAGAGAAATCAGCAACCAATCAACACCCACCAAGCGAAAAGGAAAGTAAAACACTCATGCCACAATATTGTATATCAATTCAAATGTCCTTTGGGAGATTGCATTTCTGACAAAAGTGTCAATAATATGTATACTGGTTTTACTACAATGGCCATGACAGGAAGGCTTACGTTTCACTTAAATAGTTCAATCTCAGATCATTTAATGGAATACTTATGTCCATATTCACAGTTTATACAGATATTAGATGAAAATACAATTCTCCACCAATATAATAATAAACAAAAACTAAAAATTCTAGAAGATTTTTATATAAGAGAATTGTGACCAAAAATAAAGCCAACTATGAGTATAGCAACAAAGTTCTTAAATATTTATAGCAGCAAAATTTGTAAAAATACTAAATTATAATTGTTAAAAACTACAATAAAAAGAACCTTTAAAACCCATAAAAACATACTCCAAAAAATACATCAGTTAACTAGCTTGCATAAAGGTTAAATATTTGAGAATTTACAGTGATCATACGCAAAAATATATTGAAAAAAAAACAGGGAAGTTACCTCCCTTGCATAACGAGTAAATATTTTTAATTTTTATGGTGTTCATGCACACATGTCCTCAGACATTCAACCCCTGAAGAGGATCTCGGACATGATTGAAAATACTTGAGAAAATAAAAATTATTTCAAAGGACATTTTAGAGTTTTTTCTAATCAATTTTCTACAGCTATCAAGAAATTAATCCGTGGACTTGAAAGGATTAAAATAAAAATAAATAGCCATAATACATCTAAATTATTTAACCAAACATACTTGAATTAAACTATGCTACCTAAATACAAAACAGGTATGCTTAAATAATCTAGACGCATTATGTTTCGTGTTTTTAGCCCAGTTGATAGACATTTAATAAGCCCCCGAGTTTATTATAGCAGAAAAACAAATTTCGGAAAATGGAAACGGAAAAATTGAGAGTCTATCAGACGGGGAAATCAGAATTTATTTATGATAATTATAAATGGTGAAATTAGCAGTTTCCATCCGGGACATATTTGATGTGAATTTGCCGAGGAGTTATGGTTAATGTTGGTTGAAATTATTTTTACTAGCGGGGATACCCGGCGTTGCTCGGAACATCTATGAATAATGATTGACAATTTATTGATATTTTTCAGCCATCCTATGCTAAAATCATTTTTATTCAATCTTTAAAAAATAAACTTCATTGATTTTTTGGTTTGTTACAAAATAACTAAATTTAAGAAAATAACACACTACCATCACCACGCTCGGTGTGGGTGGGATTCTTAGGGGGCTGAGCATCCTCATATTATTTTTATTAAAAAAGACACTACATTTTAAATACCAACATATATACGCTGTTTATGTTGTTTACAAACAAAGCTAACTTAGATAAATGTTCATTAACTTTTTTTTTCAAATTACTTTTAAGAAAAAGTGAATAAACTTAAATTGAGATAATTTAAACATTTAATTTAATCATTTTTTTTCAAACAAAAACTATAGCTAACCGTTTTTTTTTTTGTTGTTATTGGAAATGTTCAACTGGCTTTTGTTTTGCTTTTCTTTGAAAAAGCTCTTTGGAATTATTGCCGCCAATATATCTGGTTTGATGAAACCAAATATATTGGCTACTTTACAATTCATCGCTCTTATTTGTTTGGGGCTATTTGTAATCATTGTTCTGAAAAAACGGCTGCACAAAAATGGTGGTTCAGACCGTTCTGAATATGTTGGACGCCATGCCATCTATATGAAAGTCTATATCTGATGGGTCTATTTAAGAATATGTCAAAACACCATAAAAGTATGAAAGAATTTATAGTAAAAATACCAACAATATATTTTCATAGTAAAAATATTACCAGCGATACTGTTTTCTCAAAAAATGGGATGGGATCCATATTTCAGAAGGTTTTGAATTGGTTGTCATTTTGCTAATGTGGAGAATTAGGTAGACTTAGAATAGCATGAACACTAGTCTGTAGGGAGGCGAAGCAAAAGACTTATTCTCTTACGTAAAAAACCAACACACAAGAAACAGATCGACTTAGAAAATATCTCATCAAATTCTTCAAGTATGATGGATTAAATATCACCACCAACACCAATGCCAAGGTGATCAACTTTCTGAACACGACTTTCGACCTTTCCGAAGTAATATACATGCCTTATACTAAAGAGCCTTATAAACATAAATACATTAGCAAAGATCTAACCACCCACCAGGAATTTTAAACAACTTGCACGAATCGGTGCATTGCATACTCTCAACTAAATCTAGCAACAAAATTATTTCTGACAAATATAAAACCAAATATGTAGATGCACTAGAATACATAAATATTAGTAAGAATGCCAACAATAAACATAAGAACGCAAAATACCATTTTAAAAATGTCAAAACCAATATAGGTAAAATTGTCCTTAATATAATCCACAAAGATTTCAGCCGTATACAATTGCTCAACAAAATATTCAACAAGAAAAACATTAAGATTAGCTACAGCTGTACCAAAAACTTCGAACAGTATATAGCACAACATAATAATATAATATAAAACAAATATTTAAACAACCTCAATAACAATATTAATACAGACAAAATTGCCTAAAAAAAAAAAAAACAGTATCTGTCCACGAAATCATAAACGTATGAATCAAGATGTTATTTGTAATGATAGCATTAAACATGTTATCGGTATTTTATTTTGGTTCCACTGCAAACCACTGGGAAAACACGTCATCACCATCATAAAATGACTCCTAACAATAAACAAAATTCAAATGTCACGGCACTCTCAAAATCTTACTGGTATATTAAAGCAAATAACTACACACTGGTAGTAAATTGGAATTTCGTCGTCGGCCGCGGCGATCGGTTTAACCTGTATTTGCTCGAAAAAAGATTCATTCTCAAAAATATTAATGACCCCAACCTCCTGAACAAACGTAGTGAGCTCATGATAGCTTGCACCCCTAAAAATAGCAGTCTCATAAAGTATTTCTAATCTGGATAAATCTTTTTACCCAACTTCAACTGCCCATTAAATTTTGTAGATTCAATACTTATTACCCCTCTTTAACTACGTAAGTGTCTATTAATATGTAACGGGTTATCGGAGTTATCTCCTCCTCATTTCATTAATCCTTCAACAGGTGTCTCTCTCCCCTGACTATAAATACTTGCTGAACCTTCTCTCTCTCTCTCTCTTTTCCGACTCAGGACTTGGGCCACTACCTCGCACGGAAACGAGGTAAAATCGTTCGTTTTCCACTTACACCAATATGTGACCTCTGACAGAACAGCGTTTCCCAATTTCTGGGAACGCGCTAAGAACAATACACGTATGTACGAACATTTACAATACACACACATAATTTCTCCATACAAACACTATGTAACTTTTCATGTCTTTGTGTAACTCGTTATTAATATATATTTGTTTACCCATATATATCGGTCTTGTTTGTCTTCTTTGGACTTAATGTCCGACATTCTTATGTAGCTGGACCCGCCAGCAGGAAAGTTTAACCTTCTGATATCTCTTCACATCTTCAACCCCACGGTGCGCTACAGGGTTACACGGGATTCCTCTTTAATTTTTGTCTCACCTTTTACTTTCTCCGTCTATCTACACTTTTATGTTTTTAGTTTATATCCCAATATTATTAAACATTAGCTTTATATACTGTGCATTGTTACTCCCTTGAAACACAGAGATGGTTTATTTAAAAAAAATACGGTTCACCGCACCTACCCATCCTTTTTAATCATACTCCTTGTTCCTTACCCTTTATAATTTTAAGGTTTTTTTCCCCAACGGGAAAAAAATTACCATATAAACTTTAAGTTGTCATCATTTTTTATTATTTTTTGTTTTGTTTTTTCCAATATCTCCTTACATATACTATATATTTCGAGTTTACACCCCAATAATATATTGGTTTTATATTAACTTTGAGCTTTGAATCTGCGTATAAATTAGCGTTCCTTCCATGAGACCCAGTATTTAAAAAAAAACAAAAAACAACTGCAATAAGTCGCACCGTCGCTAAATGTGCCTGACGACAAGGGAAACCATGTAACTAAACTTTGCAATACAAACGTAGGGATAGGTGTATTTACTAATATATATATATATATATATATATATATATATATATATATATATATATATATGTAAGGAAATATGTGGATGTAGATCCGACGGTATGATGAAAATGTGGAAAAGATAAAGCAAAATCCGAATATGTGAGTTTACTGATTTTTATTTTGTTTTTTGTTTTTCTGTCAACGTCAGACGTTTCGGTCTATTAGACCATCTTCAGGACATGGTTATTGGAGACATATTTATATTAAATTTAAGTTAAAATGAAGAGACGATAGATACAAGACTAGTCAGAAACAGAAAAAATGAAACTGACTAGTCCCGTATCTATCGTCTCTTCATTTCAACATAAATTTAATATAAATATGTCTCCAATAACCATGACCTGAAGATGGTCTATTAGACCGAAACGTCTGACGTTGACAGAAAAACAAAAAACAAAATAAAAATCAGTAAACTCACATATTCAGATTTTGCTTTGTCTTTTCCACATTTTCATCATATATATATATATATATATATATATATATATATATATATATATTCACACACAGTACTGTTTCGCTGTATCACAGCTCCTCAGTGTGACTAGACTTCCGAATGCCTCAAGCCAGGACTGAAACTCAACTAATTTGGTGTCAGCCAGAGCTATCTTCACTCCGTAGAGTTACACAACTAAATCTAGCGTATTGTTTTTACAAATGTAAACAAATGCCAATCAGCCAAAGTGCTCCATTCATTTTACTGAAGCGCTTTGCATTAGTGCAGAAATGGATTTTTCATTTATTATTCCGAGATATTTTAATTTATTACGGAAAAATTATTTTTAGTGGATACTCATATTTGAGTAGACATTCCATTTATTTATTAAGCAATATATTTATTTATTTCCATCTACAGGGCTGAATATTTGAGAAATCTTATTAAAAAAAACTATTAAAAAAAACAATTATTAAAAATAATTAATTTTTTTCCTTTATGTTTTTCAATGTTAAATATTGGAATGACCAACACAAAAACAGAGAATGTCTCATATCGAGAATATTTAACATTGAAAAACAAAGGAAAAAAATTAATTATTTTTAATAATTATTTTTAATAATATGTGGAAATCTCCACCCTTCTCCTGAAGACGGTCGTGAGACCAGAAACACGTGTTGTAAAACTATGAAAAATAAAGAATAATATTTTTTTAAAAACCCACATTACAACCAAAAAAGTTTGCGGTACCTCTCTTCTTTTAATATACACACTTTTCTCTCGTTGTAACCATTATAACCTCTTCATTATATATATATATATATATATAAGAAAAACAGCCCACTTTAAGGCTCCATGTAATAATTTATTTCACCATAGCCCTTTTAAAGGAGGCAGGATCATCAGACATCACTTCCAAAAGGTGAAACGAAAAATGAAATGAAAAATTACACTTTTCACTGGTAGTATTAAGTTTATGTAATTTAACAGAGAGGTAGCGCGGAGTGGTGTGAGAGACATGATTGAGTTTAGAGAGGGTTTATTTTAATATTTCTATCTATCATACTTAGTATTAGGGGAGGAGGGACCAGACATTGACCTATTTAATCGGTTAACTTAACGGAAGTGATAGATTGAAAGGAAAGGGGGAAAGAGAGAATAAAATAAAAAGATAGAAAGGAAGGGGAAGTAAAGAGAAAGAAGCTATAAGTAGGCAGAGGAGGCGTGGTATATTTTTAGCAATTTATGTAAAAAAAAACAGATTTTAATGTTGATAGTAATTAAAATGTTTAAAAAATCCACGAACAAATTAATTTGATGCTTGCTAGCAATATATATATTTAACTCTTACAAAAAATTTAGGGATTTATTATGAGTTAAGTAGCATATTTAAAAACACATTCATAGAAAATACATTAAAAAAATTTATTTAAAATATAACAGTTTACTGATAGTAATCTTTTAACATTGTAAATGAGTGTCAAGGTAACATCTCTATCAGTTTGAATCTAATTCGTGAATGTAATTTGTGACTATTTTTAGATGGGTAATCTTTTTTACTTAAAGTTTAGGTTTTAAATTAAGATGGAGTAATATTTGAAGGCAATATTAAAGATTTTGTTTTATCATATATATATATATATATATATATATATATATACCACACATACACTTATGTAAGCCTTACATATTGTGTCCAGCATGAAACAGCCTGTCACCTCTGAGTGTTGACTTCAATGTTCACTTATATATATATATATATATATATATATATATATATACACATATATTACATTCAAACATTTAAGAGTTACGTAAATGGATTCAGGTTTCGATGCATAAAATAGCATCTCATCAGGCGGTAGTAAAAATCGAAACAATACATATATATATATATCTTCCATATAGAAGAGTTTCATGGAATATATATATATATATATATATATATATATATATAACAAAGAATATTGCTCTATTATTGTATTGAGTATTATTTTTAAATTATTTTTGCGTACAATTTTATATCTTTTTGATTCGTCCTGATTTCATTTGGTCATATATATATATACATATATATATATATATATACATACATATATATATGTGTGTGTATATATATATATATATATATATATATATATATATATATATATACATACATATATATATATATATATATATATATATATATATATATATATATGTGTGTGTGTGTGCCAGTAGTGTATACATGCATAAACTTCTATAAATTTTGACTACTATATTTAGGGCAACACCAGATATTACATTACGAATGTCTGAAATCAAATCATAGCAGTCACACGTATACTTAATATGCTGTATCGATAATAAATCGATAGTAATTTAGTTTTTAATTCAATTTAAATTCCTCTTTAAAATTTGTACTGTATTTTTTTCAGCCAGCACTTTTCATCAATACATAAACTTTTTTGTACTTTAACATACCTTATTCTTGATTTTATTCTTATACCGATTTATCAAAATGTCGAATACATTTTTAACAATATTTACTCTAATTTTTGTTATCTTATATAAATCTGTAGAATTTAAAGCATTTGATTTTTACACTTTCGTTTCCTAATATTAGACACAATTGCATTTTGCGTACGCGTCTTAATGTCGGCGTTTCTTTTATTGGCGCACATCCATCTTTGGATGTCTTACTCGGCATGTTCGCAAAAAAAACTCGTCTACAATCGAACCAGTTTTCGCATTAAAGGTCGACATTACCACAGTGTTGCAGGCGAAACCGTTGTAAATATTGGGGGGGGGGTAAGATTTCTTCTATTTTCTCGTATCCTTTAATTATCAGATGAGCAACTTTGACATTCTCTGGCGTGATGTAACTCGAGTGAACAGGTGAAAAATGAAATGGTTTTTCGAGCCACGCGTGACATTTTCGTCGGTTGAGCGTAGCTGCTTTTGGTGTGAATCAATGTCGCGATCACACGCGCTCACAACACACAGGCATATATATATATATATATATATATATATATATATATATATATATATATATATATATATATATATAATATATAATTATTTTTTAAAAATATGCTTCCATCGCGACACAGAAATTATTCTTTCGAAACTTGACTCAAGTTGTAAAGTTTAATTTCAATATTAAACTTAAAATAGCCAGAAAAAAATCCCCCAGCCGAACCTTACACAACTTTAAAAAATTGACATATAATGAACATTAGTTGCCCCTTGATAACGAAAGAAAAATACAGATTACACCTCCATTTCTAACCTATAAATGATTAAAACATTACTTCAGTTATTCTTATCATCGCTTTAGAATGAAACTGTACACTAAATTTTCAGCTCAATATTGAAATTAAACTGTAGGACTTGAATAAAGTTTCGAAGCCATAATTTCTGTGTCCCTATGGAATCATATTTTAAAATAAATAAATATAAATTAAGGTACACTTTTGTATCGAGCACTGTTTTTTTAAAATAAAAAAACATAAATACTAAAGAACTTTGAATCAATAATCTAACGTTTATTTCCTATTATATCAACACACACACACACACACACACATATATATATATATATATATATATTAATTTAAAAACCAGGTAGTCAAGGCCGGCCACTATTATAAGTTTCCTGTATTTGCACACAATATTCAGACCGCCAGTCTTCCTGCCTGAAGACTGTGCAAACACATGAAATTTATAGTGCTGCCCGGTCACCCTCTTAGATGGTTTTGAATTAATATTTAAGCTCTACCATTTCTTATATCATTGAGCACTTTTACGCCGGTAGCCTACATTTGAGCAGACTATTTCAAAGCTGCTCTTTTGTTCCCGGATTGATATATATATATATATATATGTGTGTGTGTGTGTGTGTGTGCGTGTGTATTTATATATATCTTCATGCGAGCATGTTTCATTAATTACTATTCACATATTTCTATTTTTATAAAAAAAATCCTTTCTAGTTCTCTAATTACCTTTATGAAGTTAAGTAGAAATCCATCAAAGAAGACGACGTATTTTTTTGTTAACCCAAGTTCTTTTGATGTCCTCCTAGTTCATCTACAGGAAAATACTTGTTCACGACACTAATCTACTACACCATGTAAATAATAAAGAAAAAGTTAAAATTCTCGACGCCCTCTAAATCAAGAGTAAATTCTAACACTAAACAAATTTTATTACGAGTGAAGTAGCAATGTTGTATAATGCATTTGAGTTGACTAACGTTGCAATTTGCCATCTCAGGTTACACCTCCTTGCATTAGGAACGTTTGTTTGCAAAACACCGTAACCACAACGGTTAATTTAAAAATATTTATAACTGCGCGTTCATTATCATCACAACAGTTAGAGTTACATAAGTTTGTATTCGCAATTCACCCCTGAGGATGATGTAGGAAAAGATCGAATGTATTTGGGCAAAAAAATAGGACAACTAATTAGAAAGGATTATGGCGCATATATATATATATATATATATATATATATATATATATATATATATATATATATAATGAAGGAATCCTTTTACCTCATATGGGGAAATAGTCTATTTCGGTAGATAACGAAAGTGGTCGTTTGTCTTTTCAACCCCTGTATGGAATGAAGTTCATGAAAATGTGGAATGTAGTAGGTGTTAGCTTTGAAGAATTGTTGAAGTGAAGCTAAATCTTAACTTGCCGGTAACCCTTTTCACTGTATGAGTTGCGTACTAGGCACGAGACAGGGGTTAAGGAGGGTAGTAGGTGTTTATCTTAAGGCAGTGGGGTTTTATTTGGGAAAGCCCAGAGCATTAACCTTATGACGACAAGTGGGGGTTATTAGAATATATATATATAATATATATATATATGCATATTACAAAAAATTAATTCTAATCCCATAGTGGATTTTTTCCTTATTTAGCTAACCTAAGTTACTCCTCTCCCAGTCTAAAACCGTTCATATTATATTTATTATACTTTAGAAACCTAATTCTCCTTCCGTTAATCCCCTATATTTTCTTTATAACTTTTTCAGATTTATTTCTGCGTTCATTCTTAATTTGTACTTTAATAGAAATATATATATATATATATATATATTTAATAATAAAACTAATCCTTTTAAATCATATGGGGAATAGCTTATTTCTGTAGACGACGAAAGTGGTCGTTTGTCTTTTCAACCTGGGTATGGAATGAAGTTAATGAAGAAGTGGAATATAGTAGGGGTTAGCTGTGAGGAATTGTTATTGATAGCTAAACCATAACTTGGCGATAGCCCTTTTCACTGTTTCAGTAGGATGCTAGGCCCGAGGCTGGGTTTAAAGAGGGTGCTAGGTATTTATCATAAGACATATCGTTTTTATTGAGAAAAGCCCAGAATATTAACCTTATGACGACTAGTGGGGTTATTAAAAGAAAACCTAAATTTAAAATTAAAGTAGAAATTAAGAATGAACCAAAAATAAATTTAAAGGAGCTTATAGATGTATGTGTCTTGGTAGCTCATTACAGCAAAACAATATTTTGGAAATTTTCCTTTGTTTTTATTTCTACATTTGAATACTAATTCATTCCTCTGATTCAATAGCTGACTATCATTATTGTATTTCATTATAAATAACTTGTTTTTAAAAATGAATTGTCCTACCTAACCGAGATGAACAATACCGAGATATCTGAAATGAAACGTAGACGTACAAAAAACGTACAATATATATATATATATATATATATATATATATATATATATGTATATATATATATTCAACCCCGTTTCTGCAAACCGCCAAATATTAACATCGGACAGAATTTTCTAAAGTTAATAAATAAGCACTTCAAATAAATAAATATCTAAGAAATGTTTTCAATAGGAAAACGATTATGATTAGCAACTCTTGTACCAACAATATTTATAATTTTATCAACTTATAACACAACCAAATTTTAAGTAATTTCTATGGCACTGGCAAAAAACCTGGCATTGGATTCTCCTGTAGTATTAGATCAAAATATAATTGTAAAATAGAGGGCAAATGCAAATCTAACCGTATTCTATATCTAGTGACACTTTCCTCCAAAGAAAATATAGAACATTTTTAAAAAAGTTTACATTGGAATTTCCACGGGGAAGTGGAAACAATTTTTTTTATACCCATAAACACTAATTCTGTAATCCTAAACTCAGACACCAAACAGAACTGTAAAAAAAAAAATGGGATTTTAAGGACGAAAATTTGAACCCACAGATAATTTGGAAAATTATAGGTTCTGCGAAAACTCCAAATAGTTTTAGAGATAGATATGACTTATGCTTAGTAGAAAAAATAAAATAAAATATGATAATGAAAGCCACCTTTAAATCAAAGGAACGAATTAGTGTTCAAATGTTGACATAAAAACAGATTAAAATTTCCATAAATGCATATTTTGTATTATTGAGATACCCAAATAAAATGAATTTATATTGTGTAAAATTCACCCAGAGCGAGTCCTTTCCATTGCACTATGGTTGGGTTGACCTTTGTATTCACCCCGAATGTGGGGTACTCGGGTGCGCTATTTCAAAGTATGGGGTCTCCGTCGTACCACTCCGATAAACAAATAAAAACAGTTTTTTTTAATTGTAATAAAATTCTTGTAAGTACTTCGAATATCACCCGCACTTACGAAATGTAAACAACTCCGCAAATTTTGGTAATTTGTCCATCTGAAGTTTCGAGTTTTTGCGAGGCAAGCTAAATAATTTTTGGTTTAAAATTTATAAATTCAAAACAATGCCAAAACTTAATAAAAAACAAGCAAACTTCGATTTAAAATGTACAATTTCTTGGGAGTCAATTAATATTTACAAGAAAAACTTTAGACTATTTGGGGTAAATTAACAAAAAAGATCCAATATATATCGATAATCACCTCCTCTTTATTAACTCACTGAGATACTTAAATAAATATATAACTGCTGAAGAGCGGAGTCAGGATACACGGGTTGAACTTCATTTCAGACAAATAATGCAGGCAAGAAGAAGAACAAGAAGAACACCAGCAGACAGTTGATCCCTTATCGTCGCAAGAGAGGAATGACACAGCAAGAGAAATATATTCTTAGAGTGCAAACCTTTCAGACGCAGTTCTTAAAATTTAACTACAAAGATCTGACGTGTATTCTATCTAAAATTAAAAAAAATTAAACGCTAACAATTTTTCACACATTTAAGATTGTTCTTTATGTCCCGTTGGCTATCATGGCTCTCCACAACTTCTTGTCCTTTGTAGCTCTAAATTTTTCTTTCTGTTGTTTTTTCTAAACCCAGTTCCGGCATCCATTTACTCAAGCTCACGAAGAATGTTATGCGTTGTTTTCCTTTGTCCCTCTTGTTTTCAATATGTCCTGTGAGTGTCACATATTCCAAGCCCACTTTCCTCATTATGTGCCCTAGAAATTTCAACTGTCTCTTCCTGATGTTAAGCCTAAATTTCCTCAACTCTACGAATTAGCATGCGGATAAAGAAAATTGAGAAATGGCTTTATCTCTTCTTGGGGAAATTAGAAAAACACATAATAATGGCGAAAAGAGAAGACGGGAATTATATTTTGGCTAAACGAAAACGATCGAGAAATGAAAACAGAAAATGAACTAGCTGCGAGAGTTAGGATTATGAAAATCAATTCGTCATATCATGCAGATGATCTGGTTTGTTTTTGCTAAGACGGCGAACGGCCCAAGGATGGAAAACAGCGTGACTATTTGTTGAGAATATAGTTAAACAATATATTTTCATTGACGAAAACAAATAATTTTTATCTATCACTCGAAATGCTAAAATGAGATGGTTGAATTGTTTTGTGTTTCGCAGGACAAGTGGGTCCAGGAAAGAATCAGAGTATTGAAATTGATTAGGAGAATAAATCACGCCCTTTCTCCTACGCAATTTATAAAAATAGATTTGTCACCGAGACAATTTTGCCAGCCCTGTTAGTGGGCAGAGTTACAATACAAAGAAGGAAGAAGTAAGAGGAAGAATTTAACCCGCCTGTGCGGAGAAGTGGTTCGAGAGGTGAAGTGAAGCAGGTTGGAGTTAAGGTGGGAGTAATCTTCGTGTCTATACCCAACGAAGGTGGATAATTCACGAAATTTGGAAAGTTGATAAAGAAAGCTGAAATAGGGAACAATTGAAATGAATGAGAATTGAAAAATCATCGAATCCACAGAACGCTTCGGCCTCACGCAAGTTTCGGACCGAAGTACATATATTGGAGAGCTCAGAGACTTTGGGCTGAGAAACCGCATCGAGTGCCTCTGTAATCTACATCAGCTGCCACCAGAGTTTCTGATTCTAAGACTTCGAACCCAGTTACTCCAGAAGTTTAGACTAAGCCAAAATTGATGCGAGAAGGGTTCATTTTTGTTGTACTTATAAAATCAATTGACGATTGGCCCCGTGAATCCTTCGTTTTACTTTTCGTGGTGAAGATATTTTCCCTTAATATAACACAAGCTACGTCTTGAACCAGCGCTGCGAGACGACGACATTCGATTTTTCACTGATCTAAGATCAAGAACACAGAGTTGGTATGGTTTGAAGCTGCCAGCGATTCAAAATCAACTTGTACCATCGTCAGTATTGACCAGTGCAGAGTTAGCCCTGTGGTTAAAACGTCGTTCTAAGACCCTGAGGACCAGGCCACTAAACGAGGTTACCCCACCGGGTGCAGGCGGCAGTTAAAAGGCATTATATTAATTGGTGACCGTGACTAAGGATGTGACACTATTGTCGAGTGGTGTTATACAAAAGGACTAAAGGCGTCACATGAAAACATTTTTCTACTTTCACATTGTTCTCAGATATACAGTAGAATCCATGACAGCCGAACTAAGGAGGCCTTTCAAATATAAGGAATTGGTTACAAAGTCTGGATATGAGGGGTTATATTTAGATTAAAATAAAAGAATTGAAATCAGGTTTACCATTTATTTTCGATGTTTTATCGTTAACAAAATAAACTAATGGTGAGTGAAATATAACGGAATTGATTTTAAGGAAAAATAAAGAAATTATGTAATGTTAATGAAAATTCATTAAATTAAGAATGCCACGTATGCAAAACAAATAGTGTAACTAGGATTTTTTAACCGCTGTTGCATCATGATTCTTTCTCTTCTAATGTCATACTCAACTTTTTTCCGTATTTAATTTGCTTTTGTTCTTGAAATTTCTTAAACGAAAGACACTTTTTAACTTTGTGTGCGTTATTGCAATTGTCATAGCTGAATGCTGGCTTTCTTTGCATAAAACTGAAAAAATCTTTCAATCAGTCTAGGCTTCATCAGAATCATGCATCTCGTCGCTATCTTCTTGCAGATGTGTCTCGTTGTCATCATTTCCCCTTATTCCTATCATCTTTTGCACCAATACAAGCCACTAAAGTGAAATAAGCATAAGCAATTATTCAAAGTCAATTTGCTGAAAAACAGACATTTCAAATCAGTTATTTATCACCCAAATAGTTCAAATATACACATCAAAATCATGTCTAGATATGCGGGATTCCGGATACGAGGCAGTCCGGATATGAGGGATTCCGGATATGAGGGATTCTACTGTCTTGTGGTTGCATTATTTAAAAATTTGATATACAGGGTGTCCATAAAGTTCGTGTGCACTTAAAAAAATTATAACTTCATTTGTATTTGCGATCGAAATAATTTGTAAAAAGGATTAGAAAGAAGTAAATCTATATTTTTTAAGATGTTATTGAAATTTATTTAAGTTCCCACATGTCCTCCATCATTAGCAATACAAAGGGTAATACGATTTTGCAGTTCACGGAAAATATTTGCCAACTGATTTACAGAAATGCCTGAAATCACAATAATTATTTTAGTTATAATTAAAACTAGGTACATTAAACTTTATAACATTTTTTTACAGATTATTTCTATCCCCCAAAAAAAAAGAAAGTTATAAATTTTTTAAAGTGCACACGAACTTTATGGACACCCTGTATGTATGTATGTATATATATATATATATATATATATATATATATGATAAAAATAAGTTTTAGAGTGTGATGTATGTTGGGGTTAAAATGTTCAGTATCAAGTCTAGATCATATGTAAATATGCAAGCAAATACTAAGGTAAACAAGAAGTATTATGCCTGAATACAATCTTCGATAAGGACGATTTAGCCTGAAGATTGCGTTAAAGCATCAAAACAACCTGACCTCGGTGTCCCCTCCAAAAAAAAAAAAAGAAAACCATGCACTCGGTGCATTTGTTGTTCGTCTTCAAAGGTCTGGCCATAATTCCAACTTAAACAAATCACTTTTAATTAAGAGCGACCGTATTTCCTTCAAATAAAAAATACATTGAAAACGCATTAGTTTCGGAGATACAAATAAAGTTATAAATTTTTAAAGTGCACACGAACTTTATGGACACCCTGTATATATAAGTGAAGAATGCTCAGTATGAGAGAGAGAGAGAGAGAGAGAGAGAAAGAATTTTTTATATAGAAATCAACACAGCATTTTATCTCTCAGCAGTCTTCACATCATGTGTCACTAATACATTCGTGGCCACTGGGAGTTAAAGAGACGTAGATGATAGTTAAGAAATTGGTCCTTTATACATTATTTTTAGAGATACAAATATGTCTTTAAACTTCATGGAAGATTAAAGTTTAAAATGAAAGTTTATCGGAAATTCAGGACGGTAAATGTTGTTTAATACTGTTTATTATAAAACAGAGCATTTACTTTAATATTTGTATCTATAAAATGAATGTATAAACATAAAAATGTCTTAAAATAATTGTCGGACTTTGTTTATTTCATAATGTGTGACATCATTTGTTTACATTTGGATACGCTTTGAGCAGATATGAATGTACGTGAGAGACTCATGGACGATTGAAGTTTAAAGGCAGTAAATTCGACCTTGCTTATCCGACGATCCTCTGTTGCACAATTGGTTAAGAGCACGTCAGGGTATATGACGGTTCCGTATAGGATACAGGTTCGATTCCTGTCGTAGGACGAATATTTTCTATGAAAATTTCTCGGACATTCAGGCCGGTAGATGTTATAAATACTGTTTATTATAAACAGAGCATTTACTTAAATATTTGTATCTATAAAAAGAATGTATAAACATAAAAATGTCTTAAAATAATTGCCGGAATTTGTCCATTTTATTTATTAATTTTAAATTTCTTGATTTACCTGCTTCTTCTTGTTATTATTTGTTTACATTTTTTTAAAAATAATTTTAATTAGAATGATTTATAAAGTTTTATATCTTTCAAATTTCGTATGAATTTGTACCGGTTAGGTCATATTGTTATTAAGTTAAAACTATATTTACTAAGCATAAATGGAAAAAGCTCGCCAAAATGCAAGACCTAAAATTCAGAACCACAGTAATTTAAAAATAAAATTGAATGTTTTTGTGTGTACGTAAAGGTGTCGATTTTTGAAAATACGCACCTCTATAAAGATTCTATCAGAATATTAAAGCTATAACTATAAAAATATTTACAGCCAATCTATCTAAAATTAATAAAACATGAGGGTACTTAGAATATTTTCCTAAATTTTTAGTTCAAAAATATATCTAAAAATTGCGGTTACGTTATATTCGCCAAGTAATTTTTATAAATATGTGCGCCAAAGACAATATTAGTTAAATTTCATAAATATCAAGCTGTCAATAGAACTGTAATCACCTCATAAAAAACATCCACTTCCGCGTTAAAAATGCTTTTCTGAGATATTTAAAAATTAAAAGCAGGTAACATTTCTTTCAAAACAGATTAATTAAACTTTAAGTAAGCTCATATTCCGCAATTAAAGTCTCAGAAAAAATATATTTTATTTTTTAAAGATTTTTAATAAAGCGAATTACATTGTGTTGAGGGAATTGTTAATATGCTCCAAAATCTGCGATTTTTAACAATTTAAAAAAATAAAACTAATTTCTATCAATTTAAATTCAGTTTGAAGTACAGCAAAGTATATTACTTATTGGAAATATTAAATTCAGTCTATTCGCTTGAAATTAAAATTAAGATAGAAGCTTTTAAAAAGATTTTTCATTTATAAAAATTGATTTTAAAATTTAGACATTGATTTCTCGAGGTACCTAATTATATTCTCCCGTAACTAGGTACAGGACCTCGTTATATTATAAAAAAGAATTTCTTGTGTAAACAACGTGAGTGTTTGTTGGTGCTCGCTGTCATTTGCCTCTAGCTCCTTTTGCTCATACATTTTTTTATCCCCCTCCACATTTCCTTTTATTGTACATTTTCTGTCTTTTAAATTTAAAAACTCCCGTTGCAAGCCTGATGAGCGGGAGTGAAACCGGTTGCTTCGCGCGTTTTTTAATATGTCTAGTAATATTAAGCTTAATACGTTTATTGCTATGATAAAATTTTGTACATTTACAAATATCTTTAAATATATATATATATATATATATATATATATATATATATATATATATATATATATATATATATATATATATATATATTACGAAATGGACAAAGTCCGACCATTATTTTTAATTTTACACGTTATTTATATAGACACAGATATTTTAGTAAATCCTCTCTTTATAATAAACAGCATTAACAACATATACAGGCTGAGAGCATGAGAAATTTTCATGGAAAATATGCGTCCTCCGACAGGAATCGAACCTGTACCCAACTCGGAACTATCATCTAGCCTGACGTGCTATACCATTTAGCTACAGTGGAGCGTCTAGTTAGCACATTCGATTTTGCTGCTTTTTTAACTGCAGTTGTCCTCGAACATTCATAACTGCTCGAAGCGTATCCAAGTGTAAACAAATGATGTCAAACACTGCGAAATAAATATATATATATATATATATATATATGTATATATATATATATATATATATATATATATATATATACCCACTGTAACAACAAAATTGTCCAAGTCGTCTAACAGCGAAAAAATTGTCTCATTTTTAGATTAAGATTTGAATCGTTGTATCATATAAATGAATAAATATATCTTGCTGGAATCCTCCGAGGTTTTATAATACTATTGAAATCTACTTTGAGCAATAGGAATGTATAATTACTCGCCATGCTTAACGGAGGAATCGTGATGAAATCGATCATAAATAAAAATAAAAATTGATTTATCATATCTGAAGATCGGAAGCTCATGAAGGATTGTGATAAAATTCAAATATCATTCCAGAATCATTTTCCAACTCATTCACAATGATCTTCGCCCTCTCTAAACTTCTAATTTTCTCTCCTGGAGTAACATGTCGCCTCACACGTTTTACGTACGATTTAATTTTCAAGTCTTTTTTCACTGCTTTTGAAAATACCTGAAACTCCTCTCTCACGTCTTATGGATTTGAGTTGGATATTTTTCTAGTTGATCTTTTTAAAGCTCTGAGATGAAATAATGATCCCTCTCACTGTCGTAACCTCTGATCCAGTTTTCCTCCCTGCTGTTCCTTCTTTTTAAACTTATTCACCGTTCTCTTGATAGTTCTTGAACGGACTTTGAAGATGGAAACCAGAGTATGAATATTGGTACCATTGCTGAGGGTCTGAATAATTTTGTCCTCTCACCATTCTCAGTTGAGAAGACAGTGGGGCTGAGACAAAACGATATTAACCTGTTCTTTTTCTAGCTGAATAACTCAAAGGGCTTTCAATGAGTCTGACAACAAATTCTATGAAGATGGATAAGCATCTTATCTGAAAACTTTCAAAAAAGAAACTCAATTATTTTTTGGTGTTATAGATAATAAACATTTTGTGGGATGGACAATTATGCTGTAATACGGTTTGGACAATTTTGCTGTTACACCCGTTATATATATATATATTATATATATATATAGTGTAACCCGGATATAAGAGACCCGGATATAAGAGAGATTTTATCTGGTCCAAAATTAGAGCCTGTGTTAATGTATATATATTAGACCAAACACGGATATAAGAGAAAACCGGATATAAGAGACTTCTTCTCCGGTCCCGACAACTCTCTTATATCCGGGTTACACTGTATATATATATATGTCCTAACAAGTAAAACATAGGACAGACTGTAGCTACTCGGTGTGTTGACCTCAGTTTTCACTTTTATGTTTGCACAAGATCTATCCTGAATGAATATAGAATATTATAACTTAAACTTCATTTTATTATATATATATATATATATATATATATATGTGTGTGTGTGTGTCTGTGTATACACACACACACATATATATATATAATAGGGAGAGAGACAGAGAGAGATAAACAGACAGAGAAAGTACAGAGCTTGATAATCACTAACAGAAAGATAAAAGATATGGAAAGATAGATAGAAACAAGAATCATTGTTTGAGATTAGAAAATAGTTTTATATATATATAAATATATATATATATATAAATATATATATATAGAGAGAGTGTGTGTGTGATAGAGATATGGAAGGGAGTGAGAGTGAGCGAGAAAGAGTGTATCATCCTCAAATTTTTTATCAAAGGAATTATAGATAGATAGATAGATATTTTCAAATGAATTTTTTAAATCCCTTATTAATTCTTATTGTTGCGAAGGTTATTTGTCTTGGGTACACGTTTATGATTTAATATACCTGCTTTTGTTTTTGTTATTTTAAACCGGGAAATTAATGTCAACCGGCCTAGAAATTAATGTCCAACTAACCCAGCCAATCTTAATCCACTCTTTAAGAAAAATACAGGAACGTCAATTCAAACACATTTTCACGATTAAAAAAAAATCTTTATTATAATAGTAGATGGGTACAGAGACAGACAGCGAAAGAATGATAGAAAAGAAAAAAGAAAGACAGAAAGAAAGAAAGAAAAAAGAAAGACAGAAAGAAAGAAAGAAAAAAGAAAGACAGAAAGAAAGAAAGAAAAAAAGACAGAAAAAAGACAGAAAGAAAGAAAGAAAAAAGAAAGACAGAAAGAAAAAAGAAAGAAAGAAAAAAAGAAAGAAAGAGAGGCAGACATGGCTGTGCTTTCACTTTTTACTAGTCAATCTGAAGTCAACATGTCATATCATACCGTGATAACCATCTGATATCTATTATCCTTTAGTATGTCATAATGTTGCTTAAAAATTTAATTTCATCTTGCGATGATCACGGTAGTGAATTATATAGAATATATTTAAGGTACCCTATCTCAGCCATAATAATCGGCACCCAAATATGATGTATAAGTACTCTTCGGATTCTATACGTTTCCAGATTTATAAACCATTTTCAAAGGAAGATTACCATTGTTTTAATAAGAAATATACTTACAGCTTTTAATTTATTTCTGTAAAGTTACACTTGTTTCAAATATCAAGTCCTCATCTGGTCTTCTCTTCATAATAAAATATAAATCATACATTTTGCTCATAATTTAAACTGATATTTATCAATGCAATGTTGTCTATACACTATGGTTAATTCTAAAAATTGTATATATGTTCTGCAATTTATATGGTATAATGCATTTGTACTGTCTGTAAATATTTAATGCTTTACTTGTCTGTATTGTTTCTTGATGACGTGTAATTTAATCGCGTTATCAACAAAAAATGACAAGTTAATCTGCGTGAGAATGTAGTAATTATCTAACCAATGATTGCTATATGAAATCTTTAATATTATTAGAAAAGCATTATCCAAGTAAGCAAGAAAATACATAAACGATATTAGTTTTTTGATGTTTTGATTGGGCTAATGATATTGTTTGAGGCTTTTTACTTTCATAAATTTTTAGTAGGTAATATGTCTAATTTGATTTTGTCGATAGGAAACATTTATCTATTCAATTTTTATCATACCATCTCCTAATTTGTCATTATTATTTGATTGCTTCTACAGAGTGGTTTAATATTTGACAAATTTTAAATTAGGACCAGGCAAAAATAATTAATTAAATAAATAAACAAAACGGTATGTCTTCAGGAAGTTTATCTCTTGGTGTCGCCATTACCGTATACTGCACACCTCGATATGTTTTAATATTTAAAAAAGGTAAATAATTATTATGGCTTGATACAATAGCATAGAAAAATTAGATTTGCACATTTCCTGTCTCGGGAATTGGCTACAAAATGCTTTACACTATTTGATCAATTATTTGTTTACAAGATTATTAATTTGTAATCTGCAATTAACAATAACTATACGAAAATTACTTCTTTGTGTTTTGAATTTTGAGAGTTTCGTTTTTAGTTTTTATTAAAAACCAATAACTCCTAAGGGTAAATTTTTATTGTTTCAAAAAGCTGTGTTTAAAGGTTTAAAAAACGTGATATATGAAATTGAAATAGTACATTTTATTTTTGAGGATCGTAAATTGGATATTTTATTTGTTTGACGACTGTGTTATCGCATGAAACTCTGAGTAGAGGATTTCGATTACCACCTTAATATTATTGTATTAATGATATTATACATATATATATATATATATGTATAATATCATTAATACAATAATATTATATATACATACATACATACATATATATATATATATATATATATGTATATATAATATTATTGTATTAATGATATTATATATGTATATATAATATTATTGTATTAATGATATTATATATGTATATATAATATTATTGTATTAATGATATTATATATGTATATATAATATTATTGTATTAATGATATTATATATGTATATATAATATTATTGTATTAATGATATTATATATGTATATATAATATTATTGTATTAATGATATTATATATGTATATATAATATTATTGTATTAATGATATTATATATGTATATATAATATTATTGTATTAATGATATTATATATGTATATATAATATTATTGTATTAATGATATTATATATGTATATATAATATTATTGTATTAATGATATTATATATGTATATATAATATTATTGTATTAATGATATTATATATGTATATATAATATTATTGTATTAATGATATTATATATGTATATATAATATTATTGTATTAATGATATTATATATGTATATATAATATTATTGTATTAATGATATTATATATGTATATATAATATTATTGTATTAATGATATTATATATGTATATATAATATTATTGTATTAATGATATTATATATGTATATATAATATTATTGTATTAATGATATTATATATGTATATATAATATTATTGTATTAATGATATTATATATGTATATATAATATTATTGTATTAATGGTATTATATATGTATATATAATATTATTGTATTAATGGTATTATATATGTATATATAATATTATTGTATTAATGATATTATATATGTATATATAATATTATTGTATTCATGATATTATATATGTATATATAATATTATTGTATTAATGATATTATATATGTATATATAATATTATTGTATTAATGATATTATATATGTATATATAATATTATTGTATTAATGATATTATATATGTATATATAATATTATTGTATTAATGATATTATATATGTATATATAATATTATTGTATTAATGATATTATATATGTATATATAATATTATTGTATTAATGATATTATATATGTATATATAATATTATTGTATTAATGATATTATATATGTATATATAATATTATTGTATTAATGATATTATATATGTATATATAATATTATTGTATTAATGATATTATATATGTATATATAATATTATTGTATTAATGTTATTATATATGTATATATAATATTATTGTATTAATGTTATTATATATATATATATATATATATATTTAAAATTATTTTCTAAAGGTACAAAATTTTATCACAGCAATAAACGTATGAAGCTTGATATTACTAGACATATTAAAAACGGGCGAAGCAACCCGTTTCGCTCCCGCTCATCAGGCTTTCAACGGGAGATTTAATGTAAATGAAAAAACACAGAAAATGTACAATAAAAAGGAAATGTGGAGGAGGAAGGGAAAAATTATGAGCAAAAGGAGCTAGAGGCAAATGACAGCGAGCACCAACAAACACTCACGTTGTTTGCACAAGGAAGGCTTGCGGGACCCGATGTAAAGTGCCTTCAGCAAATTATGGTGAAATAACGAGTGTGACCAGGACAATACGGTGAACTGGTCAACACTAAAATTAGCTGCACAAAATCTGCTCTTTAATAGGTGCTCACATATGGCGGACCCGTATATATATATATATATATATATATATATATATATATATATATATATATATATACAAACAGGTTTGGTTAAATAATTATAAACATATCTTGTCGGGTAGTTTTCGTTGTGAATCTTTCAAGTTAGCGGATTAATTATTTGGTAGATTTAGAGAAATGAATCAGAAAAATACCAATATTCTTTGGAATATTTTTTTTTGTTTTACCGAGTACTTTCAATCTCATCTGAGATCATCTTCAGCTTTTTAAGTTGCCTGTGAGTATGTAATGTGTTTCTGTGAATTAAAAACATTTCAACTGTTCGTGTGATTACTGCTTATGCACCGTTCTAGATTTCAAATTTCAAAGTACACGTGTCTTTTTTTTTTCAGCGTAAGGGTAGTAACCTTTTTGTTTTTACTCATACGTATATACTAATATTTTTCATAGGCATTTAAAGACTTTGTTGCTATACTCATAGTTGACTATTTATTTTGAACTTTAACTCTCTATAAATTAGGAACATTTGTGATAAAGTGAAAAATTAATCGAAAGGACGATTATACTAAATGATAATTATCCGAAATACCTCTGTTTGAAATAACCTTCATGGGCATGACGATAAACTACATCCGCGTCCTGGGTATGACGATAAACTACATCCGCTTCCTTGTTAAGACGATAAACTACATCCGCGTCCTGGATAAGACGATAAACTATATCCGCGTCCTCGTAAGACGATAAACTACATCCGCGTCCTGGGTATGACGATAAACTACATCAGCGTCCTGGGTAAGACGATAAACTACATCCGCGTCCTTGGTATGACGATAAACTACATCCGCTTCCTGGTTAAGACGATAATCTATATCCGCGTCCTGGTAAGACTATAAACTACATCCGCGCCCTGGGTATGACGATAAACTACATCAGCGTCCTGGTAAGACTATAAACTACATCTGCGTCCTGGGTATCACGATAAACTACATCCGTGTCTTGGGTATGACGATAAACTACGTCCACCAGCAAGTCCTCTGATTAAGAGGTTTTGAGGAGCGTGGAACCACCACTTAATTGCCGATGTTCCCAGGTCCACCCTGACCCGGTGGATGGCACCTGTTAGGGTCCCAGGTATGTGCAAATAGTTGACCCCCAAACTGGAGTCAAAACACTATGAAAGTGTAAAAATAGTTTTAATACCAGAAATACTTCATAAAAAATATTTATTACCAGCAATACATTTTTGAAAAAAAAAATATTACCAACGAAGGAAAATTCTTAATAGAAATAGATTTTTGAAGGAAAAAATATTGCCAACAATGAAAATTTTGACGGCATTAAATAATCCATTGTGGTTGATATGCCATAAAAGAAACCAAACCAAATCTGTTTGAAATACGTATGTGATCTTGCTTTGAGAGAGTCAATGCTGAATTACCTAGAACTAATAATGCCCTTGAAGGATGTCATAAGGCTTCTTTGAAGCAAGTATCATCCCATCAAACCACAATATGGAAATTCTTTTAGTGCTCTTAAAAGAGAACCGAACTTGCAAGAGATTCATATTACAAAAGTAAGAACAGTTACCAAAATATCAAAAGCGCCAAGAAATACTGCGACATGAATAGAAAACCTAAAAAAATTAGTGACATCCTTTAACGAATACTCATCAGTAGTTGACTTTTTGCGTGAAGTAACATATAACTGAAGGTTGTAAAGATTTTTCTCGCTAAATTGTTTTATTAACAACATTTGTATTTCGAATTATTATCATTTTTATATTTCTTCTTTTTTTTTTAACATTTTTATTGCAATAAAGAATTTTATCATTTCGAATAATTATCACTGAGTATAACTGTCCCTTCGGTTAATTTTCATTCAAACAATTTACAATTCGAATAAATGTTTTTCGAATAATTGTTTTCGAACAATTTTCACATAATCGTCACCTAGGCCTGCTCCAGCTTCCGGTCCTTCTTGTAGAAAGTGATGGCCACCGATGCTAGCCACATCGAGTTATTTTTGCCTCATATATATGTGCCTAACTGTGTATAAAATTATTCGAAAAAAATTTTCAAAAAAAATTATTCGAATTGTAAATTGTTTGAATGAAAATTAATTGAAGAAACAATTATACTATATGATAATTATTCGAAATACCTATGTTTGAAATACGTATGTGATCTTGCTTTGAGAGTCAATGCTAATTTACCTAGAACTAATAACGCTCTTAAAAGATGGCGTACGGCTTTTTTGAAGCAAGTGTCATCCCATCAACACACAATATGGAAATTCTTTTAGTGCTCTTAAAAGAGAACCGGACTTGTAAGAAATTATTATCACAAATGTAAGAGCAGTTACCAAAATATTAAAAGCGCCAAGAAATACCGTGACATAAATAGAAAACTTTAAAAAATTCGTGACAGCCTTTAACGAATACTCTTCAGTAGTTGACTATTTGCGGGAAGTAACATATAACTTAAAGTTATAGGCATTATTCTTAAGAAATTGCTTTTTTTTAGCGACATTTGTATTTCGAATAATTATTATATTCGTATTTCCTATTTTTACATTTTTCGGCGTAATAAATGATTTTACATTTAAAATAATTATCATTTAGTCTAATTGTCCTTTCGATTAACTTTCATTCAAACAATTTACAATTCGAATAAATGTTTTTTGAATAATTGATTTCAATTAATTGTTTTCAAACAATTAATTTCGAAGGATTTTCTTGAACCGAGGATGGACAACCACTGTGCTAGGGCAATATTTAAATCTATATCTATATCTATTAAGGTCAATTCCGGTGCATAGATTTCAATAAGACTTAAAATCAATGCAGTTTTACCTTCTTTTTTTTAGCTTCATAGCGCCTGCGCAACGGCAATTATATGTCTGTTTACTAAGGTCAGTTCCGGTGCAGAGATTCGATTAAGGATTACGCTAGAAAGGACTTCTAGGCTAGCCTGGTAATCACCGCGCTACAACAAAGCGTATATCTATTTACTAAGACCAAGTGAAGTCGACCATCTTTATTGGGGTGGGCATTTTTACAGTTTTAAATCTGTTGGACGTCTTACTTCCTAACCACTCTGCTATGGCAATACGAGGTCAATTTACTGAGGTCAGTTTTAGTAAAGATATTCTAATCGGGATTGTATCTCATAACAATATTAACTGCATTCCCTCTCAGCGTCATTAACATTTTTCTACGGCAATGTGTAGGTTTATTTCCAAATGTCATTTTAAGTGCTGAGATGCTAGTTGATTTGATCTCTTTTCTCTCCCAGCTTCATAACCAATGTGCTTCGGTAATGTGAAGATTTATTTATAAAGGACAGCCTAAGGAAGTAGTTTCCAAACGGCGCAGTGTCTCTCATAGGTGCAGCGGAAGAGGATAGCAGGTGCAGCGGAAGAGGATAGCAGTTGAGGCGGAAGAGGAGAGCAGGTGCGGCGGAAGAGGAGAGCAAGTGTGGCGAAATAGTGTTATGGTCCAATATCCTCGCACCACGGTTATGGTACAAGATAGAACCAAGGAAGAACAACACGAACATAAGAGTAGTAAATAACAAAGATATAATACAACAGAAATATAATACAATACGTTGAAGGGTTAGTATTAACAGTCAGTCTGGTTTAGAGTGAACTAATATGTCTTGAATCATTAGGTCTCAACTCATTCCTCGATATTTAACAACCCTCCCACGTGGGTCGAATGTGGCACAACGCCGGTTTAATGTGGGCTCCCCGAGCCCGTAGGCTCGGCCAAAAATATGCCCATTTAGAACCCGTATAAACGGGTTCAGGGACTGTTTACCTCCCCGGACGACACTTTGCCCTGCGGCAAAGCCTCGTCCGGGTTCCTCTCTGCCAAAGCAGAGAGTTCTACAAGAGTCGCGCACAGTCAGAGACTGCGACTCGACTCATTCCTCTTCTCTCTCTCTCTCTGAGAGGCGCAGTATTTATAGAGTCAGGATGAGTCCATTATCGTTATAGGTAAGCTCCGATAACAAATAGGATAGCAGGTGAGGCGGAAGAGGATAGCAGGTGAGGCAGAATGATTGAAAGACTATCAAAAATTTAGAAACAGTTTCAAAATAACTCATATGCCAAAAATAAATAAGATTTCAGAATTTAAATTATTATTATGAATTACTTGCAATTGCATGCATGAGTCCCAGTATAAATAGTTATAAATAATTATTGACAGATTTTATCGTTGTGATATTTTTGGTTAAACATCGTTTTGGGAGAATGAAGCCTTCGAACCTCACAGACTGACGCTACAGAATCCCTATTAAAGAAATGGAACAAATGGCAGAATGTTCGTCATTTTGAAGAATTTGAACGGCAGCAACAACTAAAATGAATATGACATATCACTTGGAAAGAAAATAATAATACAATGAAGATGATTACATTGCTGTGAAGAAAAGGTTAAGATGGATACACCCATCAATGCATGGAATAGCAACAACGTTTATTTTATTTTTATTTTCTTGTCTTTTCATTCTCCTTTCTTTATTGTTCATTTTCTTTCTTTTCTCCTCAGTATTTCCTCGAGATTATTCCTCCTTTATTTGCACTTTACTTTCATCCTTTTTACTTTACTTTCATTTCATTCAACTTTTCTTTCTTTTTTTTCCATTCTTTACTTTTGTTTGACTTTCTTTCTTTTCTATTCTTTTCTCTTCAAGTTTCTTTCTTTCTTCTTCACTTTCAATACTTTTATATTTATTTACATTTATTTTATCTTCACTTGTCTTTCTTTGTAATTCTCTTTACTTTCTTTTAACTTGCCTTTCTTTTCTCATTACTTTCTTTTCTCTTCACTTTTCTTAGTTTTTCTTTTGTTTCCTCTTACTATTTCTTCCCTCTCCGTTCATTTTCTTTTTTCCTCGTTGCATTTCTCTTCTCTTTTCTTCCCTTTACTTTAATTTGTTTCATTTCTTTTTCTTTCTTTCTTTCTTTCTTTCTTTCTTTCTTTCTTTCTTTCTTTATTTATTTATTTCTACATTTCTCTTTCTTTCTTTCTTTTTTTCTTATTCGAGATTTCTTTCCATCGATATTTCATACTTTCGACATTTCTTCCTTTATTTTACATTTCTTTCGTCCTCTCTATTTCTAAATATTTATTTCATTCCATTTTTGTTGTTTCTTCTTTTCTTTCTTTTTCATTTCTCTTTTCTCCTTCTTTCTTTCATTCTTCGTCATTTATTTCTTTCGATATTTCTTTCTTTCTACATTTCTCTTTCTTTATTTCTTTCAGTATGTCATTCTTTCTACATTTTTTCTTTCTACATTTCTCTTTCTACATTTCTCTTTCTTTCTTTCTGTCTTTCTTTTTTCGACCTCTCTTTATGTCGGTATGACATTCTTTCCACATTTGTTTATTTCTACCTTTCTCTTTCTTTCTGTCTTTCTTTTTTCGACTTTTCTTTTTTTCGGTATGTCATTCTTTCGACATTTCTTTCTTTCTACATTTCTCTTTTTTTTCTGTCTTTCTTTTTTCGACCTCTCTTTCTTTCGGTATGTCATTCTATCGACATTTCTTTCTTTCTACATATCTCTTTCTTTCTGTCTTTCTATTTTCGACATTTCTTTCTTTATTTCGACATGACTTTCGTCCTTTCATTCTAACTTTAGCTATGGCTTTTCTTCCGTCTTTGGTGGATATTTTTTTCTCTCTTTCTACATTTTTCCTGTTTCTTTCACGCTTTCTTTTTACTTCTTTCTTTTTTTTCTTTCTTTCATTCTTTACATAATTCATACTTTCGAAATTTCTTTTGTCCTTTCTTTCTATTGCTAACTACTCATTTCCTCCCGTCATTGCTTGTTTGTTTGTTTCTTTGTTTGTTTCTTTCTTTCTTTCATTCTTGGATAGTTCATTCTTTCGATATTTCTTTCTTTATTTTAACATTTCTTTCATCTTTTCTTTCTATCACTATTTCTTTCCTTCCGCCATTGTCTGTTTCTTTCTTTCTTTCTTTCTTTCTATCTCTAACTATTTCTTTCCTTCCGTCATTGTCTCTTTCTTTCTTTCTTTCTTTCTTTTCTTTCTTTCTTTTCTTTCTTTCTTTCTTTCTTTCTTTCTTTCTAACTCTGAAGTATTTCTTTCCCCTTTCATTCTTTAACGTATTTCTATGCTTTCTTTTTCTCTTTTACTTTCCTTTCTATTTTTTCTTGTTTGTTTCCCCCTTTTTTTTATAGAAATTATCATCAGAAAAAGTAATGTAAATTGTGGCGAAAAATAAAATATTGAGAGATTTATACGTTTTTACAAATCAATCAAAGTATATTAATGCTGTGCACTTGTGCGTGGGGATATAAACACATTTCTGCTTCCATTCTGAATGCTTGAGCTAAAGAGAAAACTGTATTTTGTTCACACATAAAGCCGTACTTTGTAATGAAATGTGACATTGTAAACGTTTGGGTTTTAAATGTTTACAAGTATTTTTTCTTCTCATTGTTATTCTCATTCGAATAGTTCTGCTTTTCATCACAACACACTAGATCGATATTCGCTTGAAAAATATTATGAGGCAGTAGAACTAGTAAATAAAATAATAATAGCTTTAATGCTTCAACTAGAGAATTTCAAAATATTAACTAGAATTAAATGGTAGAAAAATAAATATAGCGTTGAGAATCGGAAAGTTTTTGCAGAATGAATAGTTTGCGAAACGTTTAATCATCGAAAAGACCGAAGCGGTTTTGAAGAAGTCTATGAAACACGACCGCTTAATTCATGGAATTCGAGTTAAACTCTCATTTGAAGCTATTTACAATTTCGTGCTATTCAAAACTATTTTTGTAAAAAAAAAAAATACTAAATTAATGCAAAAAAGGCCCAATAAAATAAAAAAAATCAGAAAATGTGGAGTAATTTAAGATAACATATTTAAAAAACAAATTCTCCTGCGCAAGTCCGAATAGTGTCGCGGAGCGCTTATTTCACTGGTTTCTGAAATATTCAGGTCTCCAGAAGAAATCATATATATATATATATATATATATATATATGTGTGTGTGTATGTGTGTGTGTGTGTGATAAAGATAAACCTAAGGAGCCAGGCCAACCTACATATGTTTCACCTAAACGGATCGTCAGGGTAATCCAAGCGAGTACCACCATTTATATATATATATATATATATATATATATATATATATATATATATATATATGATAAATTTTCTAATTTAAAAAGATGGTTCCATCACTACACAGGAAATACAATATTTCAAAAACAGAAAGTAAAACTTCAAATTTAAAATAATAAAATAAGGTGAATTTTTCGGTATAATGACTTCTAATACAGATCGAAGCTTACTTTTGTTTTTCAACGTAGTCTCCCAGCACTGTCACACACTTTTCCCATCTGTGCACAAGCTTCCGTATTCCCTCAGTGTAAAAATCTTTGGACTGATGTCTCAGCCAGTCACTCACAACACTTTTGACTTCATCGTCACTTTCAAACTTCGTGCCTCTCGTGAACGCTTTCAAGGGACAAAATAGGTGAAAGTCTGAAGGGGCAAGGTCTGGGCTGTAAGGGGGATGAGGGAGCAGTTCCCAGTCCAGCTTGTCGATGGTCTGCACTGTTTGGGCTGCTGTGTGAGGCCTTGCGTTGTCATGATGCAAGTTGACTCCTTCTGACTGATGGCCCCTGCGTTTGTCCCAACAGATAAGCTCAAAGTCCTTGCAATGTCATCCATTGTCACCCTTCTCTCAGACTGAATCAGGTCATTGACTGATTCGATCAACTCAGGAGACCTCACCTCTGTAGGCCTCCCAGGCCTGTCTTCATCCTCAACACTGCTCCGTCCTTCTTTAAGTAATTTACCCCACTTGTAGACATTTTTTGGCTGAAACATGTGGCACAGTTGACATTCTCCTATAAATTTCAACTGGTTTGCACCCTTCAGCAACCAAAAACTTGATAACTGACCGCTGTCAATCCTGGAGCATGCTTCTTGGTTGGCCATCTTTGTTAATCGCCAAAACTCTCAAAGTTTTTTTTTAATTTGCAAAAGAAATTAAATCCATGTGAAAAAGAAGTAAAAAAAAGAAAAAAGAGTAAGCTTCTATCTGTATTAGAAGTCCTTATACCGAAAAATTCAACTTATTTATTGAATGACCCTCGTATTAATCTGGTATTATATATCTATATCAAGTTTGTGTGGTAGCTATTTGATGTGAAACCCGAAGTAGGGAGCACGGAAGGAAAACACGGAACACGGGTTAGAGGTAAGAAATATATATTAAACAGAAAAGTTACAAAGAATAGTGTAAGAGTAAGCAGAGCTTACTATCCAGTGGTGTCCGATATTGGTATCGTACGCGGCTGCGCATTACTGGTGCTACTCCCATGATACTACCATTCACATAATAATATAGTACTGGAAGAGTCCATGATGTAGGACAGTATCAGTCTCACAACACTATTGTATATTTAAACAATGTTATGTGCACTTATGTACACAGCGGAATTATATTTATATGCACTTTTCGCATCTTTTTCCTTTTTTTTTTTACGACAGTCGATCCCAAAAAATTTTATCAAAATGTTTTATGCATTTATTTGTTCCTTTCCTTTTGTCTTTCATTTTATTTTTATTAGCCTTTTCCTTTGTTACCTCACACTTTTCCTTTATCGTCAGATGTCTTGACCGAACAATCTTCGGCACTGACAACACACGAGGCGTCTTCCCCACACCGCGTCCTATGACACCCTTCCTCTATGTTTACAATCTCACTTTCCCACTATCCACACTGATAAGGATAATACGGCCTAACGCGTTCACGCCGATCTAAAATTTGAATCTAAGTTTATTTTCATAAGAAATTTCACACAGCAAGACATCAGACAGAAATCGGGGTTTTGTTAATAATACGATCTCCACCAGAATTCACAACTGTCGGTGAGCAATCCCCATTTCTCTGTTTATTTCTCGCGTCTCTGATGAAGGACACAGGCGTGCCAGAAAATTCCGGACTTTAAATCTTGATTTCTGTGCTTTATTTCTGTCATTAATGCTTATAAATGTTTGTCGTGCTGTTTACATTGGTAACCTTTCGTTTGCATTGTTTCATTAAGCAACCTATGTATTTGACACAGGAAATGCTGGCCGTAATGTAATTGAAGAGGTACAATTTATAGGGTTTGATTACCAAACAAGGGTTGCGTATTATGCATGAGTAGAAGCATTTTCCCACACTTTCAGCACTATTTTAGGTGTGCGAATTATGGATGAAGGGGCATTATACATGAAGAGTTACGGTATATATAAAGGGGGAAGAAATGCAAGAGTAAGAAAAGAAATTGCTTACCGTTTTTATATACATATCTTTATTTATTCATAAAGATTTTTTTTGAAAATGTTCGTTTACCGATAATTAAAAGAATGTAAGAACGAAGGAAGGGAAATTATGAGGAGAAAAAGAATAGATCTAAGTCACATTAATAAAAAAAAAGTATTGGTGCGCAATAATATTGAAAAACAGCGAATGGAAAGAAGAAAAAAAAAGATATGAATAAAGCATACAAAAATAAATTATACACAAGTAATCGCGTATCCATCACGAGTAGAAATGGTGAGAAGCGATCAAGAAAAGAAAGACGTGAAAAAGAGACGAAGCAATGAATGAAATAAAAAGAGCGAAACAAGCGATGTCAACATTCAAACATCAGAAAGAAAAAAATACAGTCAATGAGGAACCAAAAATGGAAAAAAAATTATGTCAATATTCATTCTACAAGTTAAATCATGTTTTAATAAGAGTGGCACAATATCTTGGTCGCCGGATGAAGCCACGCAGTATATTGGACGCCATACTGTCTTGCGCTTCACAACGCAAAATAAGAATCAATTCCTTTCAAAGTATTGCATGATTTATTACTTTAACTATTGCAGAAGACTGGCAACATAAATTAGCTTTGTCTTGTTTTAAAAGTTATCTTTATTCACGTTGATTTTTTTTCTTATTCGGTTTAGATTTTTATAGACAAAAAAAGAATGAGAGGAAATAAGCATAAATGGATCTCTGTAAATATCTTGTGCCTTCCTTTTGGTTTCGTGCTTAAAACTGATTCCCTGCAGACAATTTTGATTGAATTCTTTTTCTTTCTTTCCATATTTTATTCTCGTTTCTCGCATTATCTCCCTATAGCATATATAATCACCCTTCCAACAGTTGTTCCGTATACTGAATTATGTTTTAAAATGATTCCTCTTAATGCCGTTTCAAATGTGCAGGATCAGCTTTTGATCGCCTTCGAAATAGAATTTTCTAAGATCTTAACATCGGAGCCGTCACCAAAATGTCGGTGTACAAGACTGTTGTGAATTCCAACTCTCTTGTATGCCTCTGAGACTTGGAAAAAGTATCGACAACATCTGATATACATTGAAAAATTTCATTAACGTTGTCTTTGAAGTATCTTGAACATCACTTGGGAAGACAGAACTAACTTCAGCGTACAGGAAGATGGTAAAATGACCAGCATTGAAGCCATCGTCATAAAATAATCAACTTTGACCGAGTGGGCATTTGGTGGAATGAATGATAGCCGGCTAGTAAAGCAAATCATTTACTTCCAATTCAAAGAATGAAATCCGAAAGGAAGGGTTCACGAGAAAAGAGACAAAGACGTTCTAAAACAGAACACGGAGAAATGTAACAGCTGGGAATCCACTGTGATGGACGGGAATCTCTGACGATCCATTGTCAGAGACGGAACAACAATCTTTGAATTCCAACGACCAGCCAAACTAGAGGAAGAAAGAAGACACCGAAAAGAACGACAACAACCAAGATCTAATCCACCATCCAAAATAAAATTGTCCGCGATGTCGAAGGACCTTTCAAGCAAAAATCGGTCTCATCAGCCATCTCGGAGTTCACAGACCAAACTAACTGAGGCAAACAGGACAGGACCATCATTCTCGACCACGACTACCGCTTGTGGAAAAAAAAAGTCTGTGTTCTTTAAGGATAATGGTTCTCTATCATTTTCTTTGTTGCTCTTAGCAATGTTTGTCTTCATTTCCACAATCTCGTTAGGCTATTGCCTACTTTCCCCCGTCCCTCTTGCCACCAACCTAACCTTTGAGTATTAAATTTCTTAGCCGTCTTTTCTTTTTATGTACACTAGAAATTTCAATTGTCCATTTCTCATTCTAAATATAAGTGCCCTTTTGCTTCCATTTTCGCCAACATTTCCTCCTTGCTCACATGTTCGGTCCCTTTAGGCACTTCGACGTTGTGCAATGGCTAACAAGCTTGTCTCAATCGATTAGTTACTGCTGAATAGTGACATAGATCCTCAATGGGTGCCCCCATACTTTCGGCTTTTTTGCCAAATTTAAGCTACGCTTAGAATATCACCACATCTTCAGTCCATGAAATTGTCAGCATTCTCCTGCAGGACCACACCTCTGGTGTTTCAAGTCTCTCTGTCGAGGTATTAAGAGATGCCCAAATCGAGCAGATGCAGAGATTTTACGATCTGGAGGTGATGCAAAAGAGATGATAATATAACCCAAGAATCCACCGAACACGCGTAAATAGCGAAACGATGTATTAATAGGTGAATAGATGTTATTAGAAACAAAGACTGCCATCTAATGCGGTGTTGTCCACCAATATCAAATTCACGCGAATAGCCTCGTCAAACTCTCTTTGATTCACAGCCATGTACGCCACAAGCACCACAGGAGATAAATAGAATAGGGAGAGAGGATGACAATCCCACATGATTGGATGCGTGCGGATACCGACAGTCACTACTAAGTTAAGATATTTCTGAGCAAGTCTGGCGCCATATCTCGCCGGTCATAATCCCTTTTGAGCCGCGAGGGAGTCGCTTCTGTCCAAGTGTGTGGGCTTCTCCGTTGAGCACCAAAATCAAATTCACGTGAATGGCCTCGTCAAGCCGTCTTTGATTCACAGCATTGTCCGCCACGAGCATCAGAAGCGAGAAAGGAATAGGCAGGGTGCATGACAATGCCTATTATCGGATGTGGGTACCGACAAAGACAAAAGTATCTAGTTCGTAATTATGTTGCTTTGATTTTTCTTTGTGGGGTTTATAGGATAAATAAAAGTGGATTTATTTTGTAAATCCAAATTATATTTTTGATAGTTAAATTTTTATATAGTTATATTTTTGATAATTATATTTTTGATAATTATATTTTTGATAATTAAACCAATTTAAAAAGTGCGTCTCAAAATCTGATGAAAGTAGAAAAATACCACCATCGTACCGACAGGTTACATTTGCTCCCTTAAATAAATAAAACTTGCTGTTACGGACACGAATATACTAAATAAAAAACTTGACTCCTTGTGGTAATCAGAAAGCTACTCTTCTAATCTTGGAAGGCTGAGTTACAATTTGCTAACAGTGAAGGAAATAATGGATATTCAAACACGGTTCCGTTGGGGCGTCTTGGGCTTACAGTCTCGACTGACATGATGTGGAAAGATTATATTCTGTGTATTCCTAAGTCTGATGCTAAGAAAGTTGGTTCAATGTGTCGTGTTAGACAATCCTTCTTTTCTAGCTCTATCTTACAGATTTATAAATCTACTATTCGTCCATGCTTTGAATATTGCTGTCACATATGGTCTGCTGCGCCATTTGTATAATTAGCGATTCTTGATAAACTACAAAGAAAAATCAGCAGTATTATTTGTCCTGACTCGGCATCTCGGCTTTAGCCACATGCTCACCGCCGTACAAACCATTCTTCTGTGCCTTGTTTATAAATACATTCACTGTAAGTGTTTGGGTGTACTTTCCTTTATGGCATCTAGGCTCTATGAATTTATGTGCTGTATCAGATTTGCGGCAAGATCTCATCAATCATAATTGAATTGGTAAGATGTAACCGTAAGTTCCTTACTAGAAGTTTATTGCACTTCTCGCTTGTGGAACTCTCTTCTGGCTCCAAGCTTTCCGGCTTTTATTATTCTTCTATTGTCTTTGTTCCTTAATAATGTTTCTCCTGTTACTTATTCTTTCCCACTCAGTAACCCCGTGTCTCTTAGTGGCTCTACTGCCTTGCATGGGGTGATACAATTAAAAAACTACTTAACTAAATATATATTTAATATTTATTTACTTAAATTTATCTAGAATTACATTTGTAAAGATAGAGGAGGCGCTTACTTCCCTTTGGTCGAAATAAGTCACGTGGGTCACATCACGGACGCTTAATGACGTTACACCATAGAGCGACAAAAGCGCCGGCCATTTTTCTGTTGGTTTACAGAAAACAAACAGTAAGGTGGCTTTCTTTAGCTCGCCCCCATTCCCTGGCCCGAGGAGAGGCTAAGTCTGCCCCGCCAGCACCTTACAAGTCAATGGTATTGTTTCCCTTTGGGAAAATATCTTTATAAGATATAGAATGAAATATCAGTCCTCAATTTGGGAAATCCAAAGACTCACTGTTTCCTGTTCGTGTTCTATGCTTGGGGCATAGATGAATTCGGCCCATTTGAATCTGCAGTCCTAAAAATCACTTCTCCAGATGCAAGAATATCTCCATATATGTAAGAAAACCTTCCTTTCTCCTTACACTTTACTTTGCTGTATAGATATATGTGATACATTGTTCTCTTCGCGGGACACGTATATATCTATATATATTTATATATATATATATATATATATATATATATATATATATATATATATATATATATCAACAAAGCACACGACCAAATTAAAGCCATGTGCAACTGCAGAATAAAGAACGAATATCCCTTAAACTGTAATTGTTTACAAAACAACATAATATACGAAGGCACGATAAAATCACCAGATAATGAAGAAAAAGTATATATAGGAATAACTGAAGGACCCTGGAAGCAAAACAATTATGCACACAAAGCATTTTTCACAAATAGTAAATATGCGAGCAGAACAATGCTTTCTAAGTATATCTGGGAAATTAAAAACAAAACGCACATCACACGAAAATTGTCTTGGAAAATAAGGAAAAGATCATCAAGCCTACAACAACCAAACAAAAACTTGCAAACTTTGTTTGGAGGAAAAAATAGCTATCCTTACATTCCCAGACCAAAATAAATTATTAAATAAAAGATCCGAGCTCATCTCAAATTTTTACCACGTTACTTAAAAATCGAAATCTGGAAAAAATAAAATAAAATAAAAAATAAATAAACAAAATGACAATAAAATAAACAAAATAAATTAACCCAAGCAAATTACCAAACCACACCCGTTAGAATAGACGAAATAGAATAAATAAATAAAAAAATAAATAAAGTAAAAAGTAAACAAATTAACAAACCATTATGACCAAAATATTAGTTAAATTATAAAAATCAAACAAAAATAGCTATAACTGTTATATAACAGTAAAAGAAAGAAAAATACTACGTTACTTAAAAATCGAAAACCGAAAAGAATAAATAAAAATATACAGTATAATAAATAAATAATAAAAAACAAGTAAAATAAATTAATCTAAATTAATCCAAATACTTAAATAAACTAACAAACCGATCCCGATAAATTAACCTTTAGAAAAAAAAATAAAGATAATCAATCCAAATAAATACATGAAGTAATAAACAAATTAAAAACTGTTTCCGCCAAAATAATAGTTAGAATGAACTGCAACAATGAACCCCGAAATTGAATAAATAGATTTAATTATCTTCCCAAACCAAAACAAAACTATTAAATTTTTTTTACTACGTTAATAAAAACACCGATTAAAATAAAAAATAAATATATAAAATAAGAAATAAAAATAAAAATAATAAAAATAAAAAGAAGCAAAATAATTCAAGCCAAATAAATAAATAAAAAAATAAACGACTTCCAGTAAAATAACCACCAAAATAGACTACCCACAATGCACAACTGACCCGTATATATAAATAGTCGAGAAAAATAACAGCACTCGTGGCCTGACGATTGCGTCTAGCATGAAACAGACTATTGCCTCTAAGTGTTAACTTCTATGTTCACTTTTATATTTACACACGCACTATCTATTGTGTATATATATATATATATATATATATATATATATATATATATATATATATATATATAATTTTGCGTATGTGTTAGTATTATAAAATTCTCTCTCAGATAAAAAGCATGTCTGTCATTCTTTTTACTTTTAGCCATTCTGTTCTGTCCATGAAGTACGGTGTTATTATATCACAGATATGATAATGCCCAAGATGGGGGAAATCAGGGAGAGTAAATCTTTCTTTCAAGCACCCCCCTTAGAATATTTAAGAACACACGGTGCACAATGATATTTCTATGAATATATGTTTTCATATTAACCACTCGAATCTCAGTCTTGTGCCCAATAACGTTTAAGTGAATGAGCAGAAACATGTTTACTTATTTTCATATTATTTAGAAATTAATTATGCTTGTAGATCTAAAGTTGGAGTGTTGGTATATACACATACGTCTATTAAGAGCAATTTCATATAGCTTGTCTAAATTCGTAATTATTTTTATTTTTAGACACAATTCTTCTGACATATCTCTGATATTTGATGATTTTACAGAACGTAGATTAAAATGTATTTAATCGCATTTTATTTATTAGCCGAACGTTATACAGTGAAATGTTACGATCATATTCCAGCTACTAAAAGCTTAGTGTAATAAAATTAAAGTGCAGCTGCATGAACACACGAGAAGTAATAATCTCTCATGTTTAATAATGATGTTCTAAGCGCCTCTTAGATGCGGCACAAGGACGAATATATGGGGTACACAGTGAGGATCGGCCTTACTATTCAGTAGAAAATGAACTAACAAGACAAGTTTCCTAACCATTACGATATTTGTTTCTGTGAAATATGCAGAAAATGTGGCACAAGGCCTCAAAAAGGGGATGGGGAAAAAAGGACAGTCTTCATTCAAAAAGGGGATGGGGAAAAGGACAGTCTTAATTTTAAACTTACCTAGCCATAAGCATTGACCCAGGAATACAAACAATATTCCTAACACCAAAACAACGCGTTCTTACTAAACTCTCTTACGACAACCACCATAATACCTCATTGTCTCAATGAAAAAATCTAAATAGTCCCCATATGTACAAATCGTCTTATGTGGGGGTGGGGGTGGTGTTTAAAAAAACAAATGAAAAAGATCCCCAATGAGTATATACAATATGTATTAATCTATTTACAAGAAACTAAACAAAATCATTGTTAGTAATAACCCCCCCCACACACACACACACATAACCATCACACCACGTCGAGGTGCCTTCTCTCACATTTATAGTGCGTCGTGTTCCCCTTCGGTACGTCAGCTAATTGTGTGTTTGTCTCTGTGTGTCTGTGTGTGTCATTTCGTGGAATACTCTCTAAACATGGATCTTACATTCTCGTTCCGGATGTCTGAGAGAGACGACTCCTTACCGCCATTGTAGGTGTGTTTATATATCTGCCATGCAAGTCTTTCCCACGACTGCACTCTGAATTCCATCTGAAAAGGGTTACCCAAGATCGAACCATTCACACGACGTCACACATAAATTCAAAGTATATATTAACATGATCTGGGGTGATATGCATTTTTGATAGATCTTTGTAAATAATAGAATAAACAGTTTTAAAGATTCTACACCTGAAGGTGACTGGAGAAAAAGTTAGTCAACTTGACCCAATGAGATGTGAGTTAAATTCATGGCCTACCGAAAAAAAATGGAGAGTTATCAAGGCGATTTAATTTAAATTGAGATTTACAATGACATGGTATGTAGAATTAGAACTACCTTGGACTAATTAAAAGGTTACGTTAGAAATTCCAGCAAATATCACAAGATGAAGAACGGAACGGACAGCGGCCGAAACGTCGTGAATGTGACAGTAAAAGATGTGGATAAAGTCCGAACAGTGTAAATAGTGTAAACTTTATGATACCAGTAAAAGTAAAAAGAGTTCAATAATTGGAAAAAAAACTCTTGGAATCATGCTGTTTTTTTATTGTCAAAGTTAGTACAGGTGCTATCATAACCTTCCCCATGTGAGAGGCTCTTGTTCAAAAATGAAGTCAGTTATTTCTTTATCTTTAAAAAACAAACAAACAAAAACAGGATGTAATATCTATCATTGATAGAAACTCCTCGATATTTTTTCCCATTATAACATTTTTTCACTTGTCAAAGCAACCAGGATTTCTCTTCATCATACGAATCTTCTGCACTAAAAGACCCACTTGATATGACTGTAATGGTGAAAATATGTTTTAGAACGAACCCAGGGACAGGTCATACGCAACAAGAAACATCTCAGTCAAAATGATCGACTCGTTTCCTTTCTACGCATGCGTGGCGGAGTGGGGGTGAAGTAGTTTACGCTATTTCCACAAAATATGAACCACATCAGTGGTAAAATCATATAAATCATTCTTATTCTTCTTCTTCGTCTTCGTCTTCTTCTTCTTCTTCTTCTTCTTCTTCTTCTTCTTCTTCTTCTTCGTTTACTTCTTCGTCTAGTTCTTCTTGTTCGTCTACTTCTTTTTCATCTTCATCTACTTCTACGTCTATTTCTTCTCCTTGTTCTTCTGCTTCTTTCTGCTTCTTTTTCTTCTTCTTCTTCTTCTTTTTCTTCTTCTTCTTCTTCTTCTGTTTTGTCTACTTCTTTGTCTTCTTCTTCTACGTCTATTTCTCTTTCGTCTAATTCTTCTTCGTAGTCTACTTCTACGTCTATTTCTCCTTCATCTCATTCTTCTTCTTCTTCTACGTCTATTTCTTCTTCTTCTTCTTCTTCTTCTTCTTCTTCTTCTTCTGTGTTGTCTACTTCTTTTTCATCTTCATCTACTTCTACGTCTATTTCTTCTCCTTCTTCTTCTTCTTTCTGCTTCTTTTTGTTCTTCTTCTTCTGTGTTGTCTACTTCTTTTTCATCTTCATCTACTTCTACGTCTATTTCTTCTCCTTCTTCTTCTTCTTTCTGCTTCTTTTTCTTCTTTTTCTTCTTCTTCTTCTTCTTATTCTTCTTCTGTTTTGTCTACTTCTTTGTCTTCTTCTTCTACGTCTATTTCTCTTTCGTCTAATTCTTCTTCGTAGTCTACTTCTACGTCTATTTCTCCTTCATCTCATTCTTCTTCTTCTTCTACGTCTATTTCTTCTTCTTCTTCTTCTTCTTCTTCTTCTTCTTCTTCTTCTTCTGTGTTGTCTACTTCTTTGTCTTCTTCTTCTTCTACGTCTATTTCTCTTTCGTCTAATTCTTCTTCGTCGTCGTCTACTTCTACGTCTATTTCTCCTTCGTCCCATTCTTCTTACTATTCTTCTTCTTCTTCTACTTCTTCTTCTTCTTCTTCTATGTGTCATGTCGCTTCAGGATGTGGGCATTCATGGCTCTCCACAATTTTAGTGTAACTAATAAAAAATATTTCAGCTTTGAAATAAATCTAATCTCTCTCCCATTTACTTTTAAATTATTTTTAATAAATTTTATCCGATACTGGGCGCAAGAGCCTCTCAGGTTAGAGAGTTATTGAATGACGTATGAGATGATAACATAACAGGAGGAAGTAGGAAATAAAAATTACGAGGATGGTGGATAGATAACCGTTGTGCCTTGATTTAAAGTCATTAATGTTCAAGGAAACACACACGCCCTCTTTCCCAATGTGTTAGTGCCCGAGAAGAAGCTAGTAACTAGATGGGCCCTGGCTGTAAAGTCATTGCTGGTGGCACTATAGATTAATCCTCGAATGAGCATTTGTTATGGAAGTCTCGATAGGCTTGCTGCATAGCGCTACAGAATATTTAAGCTAGACAAAAAATTACAAAAACTACCTTACTCGTCAGAGCATTCACAACCCGTAGCAATATTAGAGGAGTTACGAGCTCTGTTGCTCTTTCAGCTCTTGTCCTTCCCGATGCATTTCCATGCTGTTTGTTTTTCTAAGCCGCGACAAGCTTCAGGCGAAAATGATAGGTAGCTAACCGCCTTGTTGACATCTGTTCTCTGCATCGCTCGCCTCCTTCAAGAAACGATGCCTACTACGACCAATCCCACCGCCAACAGTAATAAAACGAGTAAAAAGAAACCTTGCGAAAATATTCGCTTGTCGATTCAAACTGCGGTGCAGCGTTGGGGTCTTTACTGAAGAATTTCCGACAGTCGACAAGAATCCAGAGAAGAAAAGCAACGCAACATTAAACGAACAAAGAAACACGAAACTGTATATTCTGTGACTTTTAGCCTTTGTGTGGGCGGAGAGGCACCGTATTTTCTGGCAAATAAGAATTCCTACCTTAGCACGCACGGTACGGATAGCGGTTCGGATTGAGGAATCGGAGAGCCGAGTTCAAATTCCAGTCGAATCCATTACATTCACTTACGTGCTAATACCCTTGGGAAAGGTATGAATCCACTTCTTCTTCTCTTAGCTATGGGTAAATAGCAGGACAGACCGGGTTCTATAGCCTTGGGTGTCAAGCGTTCTAGTAGAAGGAAAAACTCTGAATTCAAAACCGGTCTGGAGAGGATTGGGCTCCGTCATGCTATCTACTGCGGCTGCAGTACAAGTAGTGCCCTTACGACCCTAAGGGTCACGGGATAAAAAAAATAATTTGGCGACCAGGTCTCATCCTTTTAGATTTGAAATGTCACGATGTAATCATAAATTCTATGCTTTTTCTTCTATGGGTAAATAGCAGGACAGACCGAGTGGCAACTGGTCTACCGCAGAAAGAAATGGCAACCTAGTGCGGAAAAAAATTGCCTCAACAGTCATGTATCGAAAGATACATGATAGCCTAAGCGTGTATCACGCATGGCGCATAACTGATTGATTGACCTTTGACCACCAAAATGACTTAAATTATATTCCGAGTTTTATATGTATCTGATATGCAATGTTTCTTCCATTGTGTATAGTGTACCAGTGTTTTTATAAACAATCATATTTAGTCCAGGTTATTTGACATACCATCTCCATTTTTCATAATAATATATTAATAATGGATTATCTCATCAGAAAATGTAGAAACCAAAATGTGGTATACATTGGCGAAAAAGAGATTAACTTATCTGGACCTTGAAAACGATTTAGGTTTATTTGCTGTTAAATGCAGATAAATGCAAAATAGGACAGACCTATTGAAGACAGTTCTATGTTCGGAGTGTGAATAAGATACGAAAAAATCCAAAAGATTGGGACCTTATATGTTGACGACATTATACGGTTGAAAGGACCCCATATTGTGTAAGTTGATAACTTCACTTACCTTAGAATCTTTCAATCTAATTCCGGTGACATAATCAAAGAAGTCAGAAGTCGTATTGGAAAAGCTAATCGAGTGTTTAAAAGACTGTCGTTTCTTCAAATAAGATTAGTCACAGAGTGAAGCGCAAATTATATAAATCTGTTATACTCTCAACTGTTTTATATGCATTTGAAAGTTGAATATCCAACACAAATTTATCCGAATCTTAGATGGGTTCCATTTAAGATGTCTTTGCAAAATGTCATTCCGATACCTAATGCGGAACGAGAAAATGCTAAGATCAGCAAATTCTAGAAAATTTAGTGTAATGATGGCAGATAAGCGGATAGAGGTGACCAGTCAAATCCTGCTATTACCTGAAAGTATACCAACCAAACTATCTATAAACTGATATACCTCAAGGCTGTAAAAGAACCAAGGGGTCTTCCTAAAAGAACATGGCTCACTAGAGTTAAAGAACTTACAAAACAAACACCAACTGGTTCCAAGCAGAGCGACTTACCCGAAATCATATCTAAGTGGAGGAAAATTGTGTCCTTTTGCTGTGCAACGGCTGGAGGAATAAGTGAACAAGTTAAAGGCCTTAATAAATTCTAATGTAGTATATTACTATATATGCTATTCTAAATGTAGTATATTACTGTATATGCTATACATATACAGTAATATATACATATAGTGATTTTCAAAGCGTAGCTTAGATGTCGTAATTGTTCTAGCGAGACAAGCTTGCTACCATTTCACCTCGTGAAATATATATATATATATATATATATATATATATATACAGAGAGAGAGAGTTTTCGATTGATTTAGTCTCTTTAAAATATTTAATTTCTTTGACGAGCGAAGTAAAACATATGACCATGATGTCTAGCTCTAGTCCTACATAGATATTGTCAAGAACGGCAAAGGAAAATGTATTTTTTTCAAATTGTACTGACAAGCATAACTAGATGTATTACCAGAGATGTGCCCCGAAAAGAGAGCAATCACCGGTTTCCTTCATAGTTTCTTTTTCAATATACAATGAACTTTTCAAAACCTCACACAGACACTTGATTTAGGGATATACATGCAGAAATGCACAAACACAAAGGCATCAATCCCAATATGCAGATACACTTAAATACCCATACACAAATATCTATATACATACACACACACACACACACACACACACACACACACACATATATATATATATATATATATATATATATATATATATATATATATATATATATATATTTATATATATACTAGGTTCCCCTAGAGAAGAGGTCTATTCAATCTTTCATATTTAGGATTGAGTTTCCCATTCCTTCTAAAGTCTTCTCACTCTCTTTCACTCCCAGCCAATAAGTTCTTACATCTTACTCGCATTGACACGTTACTTGCAGGTAAACCGATTAATATATATATATATATATATATATATATATATATATATATATATATATATATATATATATATATATATATATGTAAAAATCCGTTGGTATATAATCCAAGGAAATCCTAATAATATAAACTTTTTAAAGGAATTATTCTTTAAGAATATATATATATATATATATATATATATATATATATATATATATCTATATATATATATCTTTGTCTTATATATTGTTTCTATATATATAGTAATATTATTATATAATAGTATAGTATAATGATCATATATTATTTAATAATAATATCGTAATTTAATAAAAATATTTAATAAAGTTATTATTTAATAAAGTAATTTTACTTAAAATAATAGCAATATTTATAATGTATTGGTATACTTAATAGCATAATTTTACTTTTTAATATAATGATATGTGGTGTATCGGTGTTGGTATATTAATATATAATATGCTGTACTAAGATGTAATATATTGATATAAATGATTTAAAGTAATGATATATAATTCAATAATATAATAATTAAAATACTGTTATTTAATGAGGTATTTTATATAGTATTAGTTAATATATTATTATATAATAATCTTTAATTATAATGACATCATTTAATATAATATAATAATAATGTTATTTAATAATGACATAATCATAATATCATATATTTATTTATTTAGCTTATAGTGGGTAGTCTATTATGGCGGTTATTTTACAGGAAGTCGTTTATATGTTTATTTATATGGATCAAATTATTTTGCTTGTTTTTATTATTATTTTTATTTTTTATCTTATATATTTATTTATTTATTACTTTTATTTTGATCGGTGTTTTTATTAACGTAATAAAAATTTGTTTATATAGCTTATTTAATAGTTTTGTTTTTGTTTGGGAAGATAAAGTTATTTGTTGAATTTTGGGGTTGATTGTTGTCGTTTGTTCTGACTATTATTTTGGCGGGAACAGTTTTTAATTTATTTATTTGGATTGATTATCTTTGTTTTTTTACTAAACGGCTAGTTTATCGGTATCTGTTGTTAGTTTATTTATATATTTGGATGTATTTAGATCAATTTATTATACTTGTTGTTATTTATTAGTTACACTATATATCTTCTCTTTTTGGTTTTCGATTTTTAAGTAACGCAGTATATTATTTTGTATTCATTTTTTTTATCGTTATATAACAGTTATAGCTATTTTTCGTCCGATTTTTTGTTTTGATTTTTTATAGTCTAATATTTTGGTCAGATTACTTTGCTAATTTGTCTATTATTGAATTTATTTATTGATTTTGTTCCTTATTTTTTACTCTATTTCGTCTACTCTAACAGGTGTGATTTGGTATTTTGTCTGGATTAATTTATTTTGCTTATTTTATTGTCATATTGTTTGTTTATGTATTTATTTATTTTTTCCGTTTTCGATTTTTAAGTTACGCAGTAAAAATTTGTTTTCATGTCGGCATTTTGAGATTAGCTCGGATCTTTTATTTAATAATTTATTTTGGTCTGGGAAGGTAATGATAGCTATTTTTTCCTCCAAGAAAATACATTATAAAAATAAAAACAAGCAAAATATTTTGACCCAAATAAATAAACAAATAAACGACTTCCGGTAAAATAACTCTGTCTGTTTCATGCTAGTGCAATCGTCAGGCAACTAGTGCTGTTATTTTTCTCGGCTATTTATATATAAGGGTCAGTGGTGCATTATGGGTAGTCTATTTTGGCGGTTACTTTTAAGTCGTTTATTTGTTTATTTATTTATGTCAAATTATTTTGCTTGTTTTTTGTTTGTTTTTTAATTTTATTTTTATTTTTTATCTTATATATTTATTTATTTATTTTTTATTTTGATCGGTGTTTTTTTGTTAATGTAGTAAAAATTTGTTTATATAGCTTATTGTTGGTAGTCTATTATGGCTGTCATTTACATAAGCGACTTCCGCTAAAAGTAACCGCCAAAATAGACTACCCATAATGCACCACTGACCCTTATATATAAATAGCCGAGAAAAATAACAGCACTAGTTGCCTGACGATTGCACTAGCATGAAACAGACTGTCGCCTCTAGGTGCTGACTTCCATGTCCACTTTTATATTTATACACGCTCTATCTCTGATATTGAGCACTTTATTCCCATAAATATAGCACACTTTAAGACTATATTTCTTCATATATATATATATATATATATATATATATATATATATATATATATATATATATATATATAAGATTTTTAGGAAATTAATAATATGTAAATATTTTCGGGGTAAACTAAGCTAATTAGAATGTTGAACGCGTTGTCAATATTTGTTGTTAATTCGTTTTCAACATTTTTCAGGTTATTTAAAACCAGAAAATATTTTAGATTGTAAGATTTAAAAAAAATAATGATGATTTAGTGACACGTGTTACAAACAAAATAAGAATCTACGTCTAAAAAAAGAAAGATTGGTACATCAATGTAAACAATTCAAGATATCCAACGAAAACTGTATATTTCAGTTGTTGGGATCAAATACACCCGTGTGCAAATTAATATACACCCGTGTGCAAATTAATATACACCCGTGTGTACATTAATATACACCCTTGTGCAAATTAATGTACACCCTTTGTGCAAATTAATATACACCCTTGTGCAAATTAATGTACACCCTTTGTGCAAATTAATATACACCCTTGTGCAAATTAATGTACACGCTTTGTGCAAATTAATATACACCCTTGTGCAAATTAATGTACACCCTTTGTGCAAATTAATATACACCCTTGTGCAAATTAATGTACACCCTTTGTGCAAATTAATATACACCCTTGTGCAAATTAATGTACACGCTTGTGCAAATTAATATACACCCTTGTGCAAATTAATGTACACCCTTTGTGCAAATTAATATACACCCTTGTGTAAATTAATTGAAAAAAAATAATTCCGTTTTTATTTACTTTTTTCTTATTTTTCCAATGAAACATGACCTAGTGCACATATTAGTACTTCGTATGTTCCATTTCTTTGCAGATTGACCATGGATACTCGACTGGATTTAAATCAGTAGAGGTTCCAGGGCAGTCTATCGTACTTTGACTTGATCACTAGTAAGGCTTGCCAGTATGTTTGTGCATGGGTTACAATTTTCGTAAGATACCTTGGAGTAACGTCCATCGCAGACAATGGCCGTAGAACAACTAATCGACAGTCGAGACAATAGTGTCTGGGCGTGATGAAAATATGATGCAATCACGGATGACGCAATATCTTTCAAAGCGAAACAAATTTCATCATATACCTAAAAAATACATTAATATTACTGCACACCACTGCAAATGACCTAATCTTAAGTATAATAGAAATTGATTACACCCTGTTACTCCAGTCGGTCTAAAAATGACCGTGAAAGAAAGGAAACTAAAGCGATTGTTTCAATTAATTTGCGCAAGGGTGTAGTTTGTGTGTGCAACTGGTGTAATCATTAGCAGTGCGTAACGGGAAAACGGCCAGTCGATTTCGAAATTCGGTTGAGATGCTTATATTAACATTCACAAAAACAAGCTTAACTAAGGTATGGATCTATTTTTCCTGCTCCACCCATGGGTTTAATAGTCCAGACTGGGCTATCTAGCCGTGGTTGGCAACTAGTCTAGAAGAAAACATCTAAAAAATGCAAGCAACGAAAGGTGCATTACCATTTAAGATCTAGATTGCAGCCAGTAACATAGAGTAGCGGTGAAGAGAGTAATTTTCTATTAATCATTTCACCCCAAGCAAGGCGATAATGCCACTAAAACGCAAGGTGTTACTGAGTGTGAAAATGTCTGAGGAAAAAAATAATTATGAGGGAGGACAATAAAAGCTTATCAAGGGGACAAAAGTTTATGATTGATATTGCATTTAAACTTCGTAGCCGGAAAAGATTTCTACAAGCGAGAACTACGAGAGAAAAAAAACTGTTAGCATAGAACTTCTAGCCATTTCAACTGTCAAATTTTGAGACCTAGCTACCGATCCCATAATTGCATATTCTTTGTTGGATTTTGCCAAATATCTGTAGATACATATCTGATACTGATGAGCACCAGACCAGATGTGACAGAAATATTCGATGGATGAATGAATGCGTAAAACGAGATTATGTCGAGAAAAACTTCCCAATCAGCAAACATAGTTATTTATTCAATATAATCGTTTCACTTCATGTTAGCGGAAAAAATTATCCCAAGAATAGGCACAATGGCTTAATCTTCTGTTACTTGAATTAGCCATATTGAATCTAAAGCAAAAAAGATTCTCTAAGACGAGTAAGAGAGAGTAGTTTCTTTTTGGTGGCCTAAAATTAACAAGCCATTCTTTGCCCCCGTTAACAATAGACTGATGATTATCTTTGAAATCAGCTGCCAATTTGATCTTATCGAATCTATCAGACTTATTATTAAGACTGGAGTAAATAGTTACGAATTCAGGATATATACAAGTCAAGAACAGGTGATATCGGAGAGGTCGTTGATAAACATTTGGTACACATCAAACATAATGAAGCAAAAATGTATTAAGAGGAATAACAGAAGAAATAAAATTTGTTTGCTAGGAGATTATTTTCTTGTGACCTTCGATGTAATAGAAACTAAGCGGTAAAGTATTGAATAATAAGGTCTATATAAGAAAGGCAAAATACATACATAAAAAAATGTATTGTTTGTCAACAGGAGTGACAAAACAGTACCGGGGAAAAGACATTGAAAATGAAATATATCCGCACCACATCTATTTGAGAATGTAGTTATTGCCAATGAGCCATTCTAAGAACTGGTTTTAGCCTTTAATACGACTACATATATTCTGACCGCTTGGAAATACCAGGAGCTATAAACGTTGATGTACCGCTGGTGTAATGGATAATGACCCGGAATTGTAAATTGGAGAGTCGAAATCCAATACGATCACCGAAGTTATGCAACATCCACTTAGGTCAGTTCCTAGATGAGTGACCGTTTGGCAATGCCAGGTGCTGTAAGCTTGAATCTGCTGGTGATGTAATGGATAATGGCTCGGAAATGTTAATCGGAGAGCCAAGTTCCGATACGTTCACTGAAGTTAAGCAACATCCACCTAGGTCAGTACCTAGATGCGTGACCGATTGGGAATGCCAGTTGCTGTAAGATTGAATCTGCTTGTGGTGTAATGGATACTGGCACAGGTTTTTAATCGCAGAGACGAGTTCCAATACGTTAACCGAAGTTAAGCCACATCCACCTAAGTCAGTACCTAGATGCGTGACCGATTGGAAATGCCCGGTACTGTAAGCGTGAACCAGCTGGAGATGTAATGGATAAGAGCTCGGAAATGTCAATCGGAGAGCCGTGTTCCGATACGTTAACCGAAGTTAAGCAACATCCACCTAGGTCAGTTCCTAGATGAGTGACCGTTTGGGAATGCCAGGTGCTGTAAGCTTGAATCTGCTGGTGATGTAATGGATAATAGCTCGGAAATGTTAATCGGAGAGCCAAGTTCCGATACGTTCACTGAAGTTAAGCAACATCCACCGAGGTCAGTACCTAGATGCGTGACCGATTGGAAATGCCAGATGCTGTAAGACTGAATCTGCTTGTGGTGTAATGGATAATAGCTCTGAATTGTTAATCGGAGAGCCGTGTTCCGATACGATCACCTAAGTTAAGCAATATCCACGTAGGTCAGTACGTAGATGCGTGCCCGATATACGAAGTGTGAAAATTACCGAAGTTTGTCGCTTGCCTAATGCGTCATGCAAACATTTTTTTTCCGAAAACATCCGGAGAGTTTACAAATTCCACTCTGAAGATCCAGATCGGTCTACCATTAATTTGCCGAGCAGCACCCGAGCGAAAATTCTATGTTTTCATGTAATACTTCTGGTGGAAAATGAATAGAATAAATATGGAGCATCCAATATTAAGCACATATATTTACAGGTATTCGTCATCCTACGTCGTTACTTGCTTCCAGAGATCACGACTCAGGTCTACAAACGACTTATGTCGAAATAACCACATAATAAACTGCAAATAATCATTACTTTTTGGCTGTTACAGTACTTATGATATGTTCGTACAGTATTCCGAATTAAATAATTAATTTCCACCTTATTTTCCAGCGATATAGCCTTACATCTTTCATTGGAACCATGGGTAAAAATTTATTATAAATCACGACTGAAATTTAATTGAACGAACGTTAACGGCAGAGCACAGATGTAAACAAGTCTGTATTCAAAATCGATGTTGGAACGGAAAACAGCTCACGAGTGACTCCTGTCGGCAGGAATTTGAAATAAGAACATCTGCTGAACATACTTTATTATGCTTTGTTAGTTTTTTATTAATTTATGATATAGATATATATATATATATATATAGAGAGAGAGAGAGAACGCGCCCGATACATGTGTTATGTACAGTGATGCCTCGGTTTAAGTCGTTTGCAATATGTGGAGTTAACCTTCAAGATAGGATATCTAACAGGTGTAATATTGGAGTAATTGAGACTTTTCTCATACAGTCTCAGTTACGGTTGACTGGTCATGTCTTGAGAATGTCTGATGACAGGATACCCAAGATCCTAATGTACAGCCAGTTAGATCAGGGCTACTGGAATGTAGGACGCTCATGGTTAAGATACAAAGACAAGCTGAAAGGCAACATTTCAGCAGTCAATATACCACATAAGACCCATGAGCCCTTGACCTTGGAGCGGGTAGAATGGAGATCAACGTGTTTAATGGACGCAGCAATTTTCAACCTGCTTGTCTGCATCATCTTCAAGAAGCGAGAGCAAGATCTGAAAGGTCAGCCAATCCAACAGTAATCTCATCTCATATTCCTCGCACTTGATCCATATGTGGCCTCTTTTGTAAATCACTAGCGGGTCTTAAATGCAACTTAAGATTATCGCAAAAAATTTCATAACTGAATCAAGTAAGCTGTCAGATCCTCATACGTCGAAACCGACGGGAGAGTCCATTATTATAAAATATTATTTTAAATTCATTCAAATATGATTTTATGATATATACATATATATATATATATATATATAATATATATATATATATATAATATTATTTTAAATTCATTCAAATATGATTTTATTATACAATTGTGGCCAAAATGTTCAGAACGGCATTGTTTTCGTCAGAAAAGTAGGTATAATTTTTTATCAAAGTTGTTTTATATTCTATAATTTTCACAGACAATAAATACGATATTACTTGTTATTGTCTGAGATTCTGGTGTAATCTGAGAGGATAATACAAAAGTTATGGATTATTTAGTGATTTTCTGCAAAACCCATGGCGGCCAAAATGATCAGAACGGTTGAAATTATAGAATATAAAACAACTTTGATAAAAAATTATACCTACTTTTCTGACGAAAACAATGCCGTTCTGAACATAGGCCGCAGCTGTTTTGACGTTTCTAACTTTTTTAACGGCCGACGTAAACTCACTGTAAAACGACGTAAGTCGATTTTTATTTTTCCACACAATATTTAAGAAAAACCGATGTATTTTCGAAAATGACTTAACTCGAAACGACTTAAACCGAGGCATCACTGTACATGAAAAATATATCGGGCGCGTTCTATGTTATAATGTCTAGCCTTTACGAAATTGCTTATTTTTTTATGACATCTAAAGCATTGTTCGGTTATTTAATGTCGAATTTTGTACGGGACAACCAGTGAGGACCGAAATCATTTTTCAATAGTAAGAATAAACAAGAGTAGCATCGCCAACCATGTTAATTTAAAATTACTTTTCCCAATGTAAGAAAAAGTAGGTAGGATTTATTACTTAATCAATATTATCAAATTATAACTTAGAATTAATAAATCTAAATCAGGTGGATTTCATGTATACTAAATGTCGGTTATTATATTATCTTATAATTAAAACCTTTTCCTTCTCTGCTTAATTACACATAAAATACACGACGTCGCCATTGGACATTTAGTTGTTGGCTCTCTTCAGCATTTTGGCTCTGAAAGGGTTAATGAATTGATTATAAAAACAAAAGAAAATAATAAAAACCATAAACAAACATTGTCTTCGAAGAAAGACGCTAAGATGCGATTAGAAATGAAATCAAAGGAAATTCAATGTTTGAAAATATTTTGTCAATTAGATTGAAACCACGAAAGAGCGATTTCGCTTTTCAATTCCAGATTTTAAAAAAAATATCGTTTCTACTTTTCGTCTTTGCCGCATTGTCCAGTTTAATTAAAACGAAACATATAATGCATTTTAATTAAGCCCGCATTATTTTGTCTCGTTCGACCGTACCATTCACAAACACAAAATCCCAAAGATAAAATTAAAAGTTTGGATCATTTAGAAAAAAAATAAAAACAACTTGTGTGCCTGTATGAGAGAGAGAGAGATTGAGAGAGAGATTGAGAGAGAGAGAGAGATTGAGAGAGAGAGATTGAGAGAGAGAGAGAGAGAGACGGAAGTGTAGTGAGATGGGGGAGGGAAATAAGTTTGAGAGATGGTGGGTGTGAAAGAGAGAAGGTGGGTGAGAGAGAGAGTGTCTGTGAGGATGGGTGAGAGTGAGAGGCTGAAGAGATAGAGAGACAGATGAAAGAAAGAAAATACTGAAAATGTTCAAGTGTGAAACAGAAACATCCAAGGTTGATAAGCCGTAAAAAACGACAACAACTTATAATCAGAAACGTTCATAGAGACAGCGTAAATCAATTAAAACTTCATATAAAGTGTCTGTAAATCGATTAAAATATGAGGATTATCATCAAATTTTGATAGAAAAAAAACTATATTTTCTAGAAGCTTAAATAATCTCATTTAATAAAACCTTCTGTTAATCAATTCATACCGAATCAAATCGCCATCTTTTGATAAAAAAAATTCTCTTTCTTTCTCTTATATGTTACATCCCATCAAAACGTAGGTAGTCATGTCTCTCCAGCGACATTAACTTTCAATTAACTTTCCCACCTAAACCCTACACTAAATATACTAACACCTTACCCCTAAAATGTGATGGAAAGCGGTGGCTTAGGGTCAATCAGTAGAACAAAATTTAAACAATGATGCTGCCATCTATACGTTTTTGAAACAATGATGTTGCCAGGGATACGTTTATGAAACAATGATGTTGCCAGCTATACGTTTTTGAAACAATGATGTTGCCACCTATACGTTTTTGAAACAATGATGTTGCCGTAATTGTCTATATTTTTGGGATGAGGGGTTTTCACTATGGATTTCGTTAATCGGACTGACTTCCTCATCTTGGTTGCTTTCCTCACAACGTTTCAGACGGCCGAAACGTTGTGAGGAAAGCAACCAAGATGAGGAAGTCTGTCCGATTAACGAAATCCATAGTGAAAACCCCTCATCCCAAAAATATAGACAATTACTATCCAATCGGTACGGACCCGACATTAGGAATGAATGGCGACGGATCGAGAAATTACAACTGAAACTGGCACGACTATCAAACCACCTGACCTTCCTGTACAGATGCCGAGATTTACGACTCATACCAACAGGGTTAAAAATACGAACAACAGTGGACTCAAGGAAGGCACGCAGAGTCACGGAAAGGGCAGGACACGCCCTCGTTCGAGAAAGAATACAACACACCCGTTGGAATAAACAGAAACTGGGGGACAAAATCTCTAACACCGTAACATCGTTCCTCAGTAAGGTAACACAAGAAGACGACAGGGTGAGAATCCAGTCCTACCTGGACAAATCGTACAGACAGGAATGTGAGAAGGTAAAAACACGCCAAATCCAGAAGCTCATGAAGCTGAAGGACCAGAGGAATAACATCACAAACCAACATGCGCCTGTGAAAGCAGTTGTCAACCTCAGTAGCCGCCAGCTAAGTCACTCAGAAGAAACAGTACTGAATAATGGTCTCAACTTCGCAACAACCACCAAATGCGTTCCATACTTAGACATAATAACTCACGTGGAGGAGGTAGCCTTGAGAATCCCCACGAGCCAAGGCGATGAGATAAGATGAAAAGTGAGACAAGTACTGGAGAAAGCCAAGCCACCCAAATCAAACATCACATGGGAAGATAAGCTGGCTATACGATCTCTACAGAGTGACAGCAGTATAATAATACTACCAGCAGACAAAGGCAACGCAACTGTGGTAATGGACATGTCGGAATACTCTGAGAAGATGGCAAGCCTAATTGCAGATGGTAGCTACGGTAAAATAAAGAAGGACCCAACTCTGAAAACTGAGAGGAAGCAAATAGTCTGAATAGAATTCAACAAGAGTAAAGAGCCGAAGAAACAATTAGCATAGAATTTACGGTTACATCGAACCATTTCAAATGTAAATGGATGAGACCTTGCCGCCAATATATTTTTTTTTATCCCGTTACTCGTAGGGTCGTAATGGGACCGCGTGTACTGCAGCCGCACTAAATAGCATGACGGAGCCCAATCTCCAGGCCGGTTTTGAATTCAGAGTTTTTACTCCGACTAGACCGCTTGCCAACCAAGTCTATAGAACTCGGTCTCTGTCCTGCTATTTACCCATATCTGGGTGGAGAATAGGAGGATTCATAAGGGTATTATTAGCAGGAAAGTGAATGCAATAGATCTGTCCGCAATTCGAACTCGGCTCTCCGAGTCCTCAATCCGAGCCGCTATTACTCCACCCACTGTGCCAGTGTAGTACTGCGCTAGAAAAGACTAGACACTTAAGACTCATCTTAACTATTACGATGAAAATATTTATAGAAAACGCACAAGGAAGCTACTTTACAACAATGGGGAATGTGACTGAAAAACGAGGTGCCATGTCAGAACCAATAATATTACAGATATTCTTTGTGTCTCATCAAATACATAGCAGAAGGACCAGATCAGATGTGGCAGTAATATAGAATGCATGAACAAAACGACTTATTTGCAAATACCCTTGGAAAACGTATGAACTCATTTCTTTCCCGCCCGTTTAGAAGGGTAACCTAGCTTCGCTAAGGGTTGTTTACAACTAGTCTATGAGTAGGCAAACTCTGACTTCAGAACTGTAATAATTGTCCCTAGTCCCAAATGAATATTAACAGAAGAACTTGTCCCCTGCCGCTAAAGCACGGGAGAGTAATAAACCCTAATATTTAAACCAACGCCGGGGGAGGAAAAGATGGGATTATACTTTGCCGAAGAAAATTTGTGGAAACTGAACGTACAAAATTGTATCTTTGTTCCCCTTTACCACTTCGTTTTGCGCGTATGCGAAAGAACCTCATATAGTAGGGTACCACATGTACTGCAGCCATGCCAGTAGAGGGTGTGTCTAAGGCAAAATAGACGGAGCCCGTATCATTTCAGGCTGTTTTTTAAATCAGAATTTTGCTTCTACAAGATTGTTTACCAACTTAAGACGAAAGATCCCCAGCAGTCATGCTAATTGAAGTATATTTGTGTGAGGGAGAAGAGATATATTGAAACCTTTTCCAAAGGCCGTTGCAGGTCGTCGAACGTTGTGTTCGGTTCTTTGCGAGTTTTCCCAATTCCCTTAAGAGGTTCGCAGACAGTCCAACATGACACATTCATGTTATATACTACGTAGCATAACATGAATCCAATTGAATAAACACTTTAAAAAAAATACTTATTCAGGTTGGGTCGCATTTCAGAGCGTGATTTATCAGATATGTCATAGTCATCTTTAAAATAACTTTTCTAAACTTTTTTCCAGCTGACATGTTCGAGCCTTCACTGCATTTGTATACACTGCAAAAATGTTTTTAAATGACTGTGGAGAAAAGTGGTTTTTAACCTTTTTGCTGGAGCGGAACCACAAGGAAAAATTCCAGTGTATCGAGGAACCCCTGCAATAAATTAATTGTCCTATGCAAAAAAAAGCTTTCAATTATTAAAATAAAATAAAAATACTCATCTTCAGATTTATTTACAAAAAAATACAAAGACAAACTGTAAAAATATTGTATACGTCCATATGCAATTTTAATCTGGCTTCTACGCTTATTACACATGTATTAAAAAACTTCAGTTTAAATGGATTGCATTTATTTTCATTAAAAATTCAATGAGAAACTTGAGCCTGATGTTTCTTGCACAAATCTTTAATATTGGGTCGTGTCAGTCATAGTACTTGTGTAACTTCTTGCGGAACCCCTGGGATTTACTGGCGGAACGCTAGTTAACCTCGGAACCCTGGTTGAAAACCATTGGTTTAGAAGTTGTACCAATTCTGAAAGCATCCAGTCCGCTATGGTGCATAATGTTTTTTAAAGTTATAATCGTACATGGAAATAAGCTGTGTACGTCTCAGTGTTTCCGGGTAGTTCTTTCGAACAAGCTTGCAGCGTCTAGGCCCAATAATTACTTTCTATCCTACTTGGCACATCAAAAGCTGGGATAAATTAAAATGCGAGGCCAATTTTACTAATTTGAGGCTCTCTCTGGATCAGCATCGCCTCGCCTGTCTACTATCTACTTCACAACCGAATAGTGGCGCCTGGCTTAACGCAGTGCCCACTTAATCTATCGCTACCCTTCTAGATGATGAGTGCACTCGCGTCGGAGTCGCGATACGTCTTGGATTCAAATTATTATGTGAGCGTCACAGATGAAGATGTTAAGCTTCCATTGGTGAGTTTGGTTTGCATCCTCTCTCCTGTCGTCGTATATATCATGCAGAAATAAACGACATCATCAGAAGAGGTTTGAATTCAAACTGAACTCGTAGGCTTCGACCGTGGTGATGGAAAACGGCCGGATGTCATTACCATTTTCCCTTTTAAAATGGGGAAGTCGTTTATTTGGGATGGGAACTGTGCGAATACATTTTCGGTCGGTAATTTGATCAGGTCCGCGGTTGATCCAGGGTCCGTCGCCCGGGACGCAGAGATAAAACAATAGTTAAGTGTTCTTCTCTTGCTGATAGATTTTTTTTTTTTACTCCTTTGGCAGTGGAGACTTCTGGGGTTATTGGCCCTCGTTCGATGGCGTTCATTCGGAGGATTGGCGCGATTGCATCTCGATTAACGGATGAGCCTCGCAAAACGGAGTGGCTCTTGCAGCGTGTCTCACTGGCGACGGTTCGAGGTAATGCTTTCTCCATCATTGTGGCTGACAGAGGATAGCAAAAAAAAAATATATTAATATTCTTTTTTGTCAAAGTACTTAAGTCATTGATGAATATTAATTAGACGGGAAATTTAAATTTCTATCAAAATTCGGTGCAGTAATGGTTAGCGTTTCGGAATGCGGAATCGGAGAACCGAGTTCGAATTCCAGTCGAATCCGTTACATTCACTTACGTGCAAATAACCTTGGGACCCCTCTTCTCCTGCCCCACCAGCTATGGGTAAATAGCAGGACAGATCGGGTTCTATGAACTTGGATGGCAACTGGTCTACCGCAAAAAGAAATGGCGACCTACTCAAGGAAAAAACCGGCTCATCAGTCATGTATCGAAAGGTACATGATCGCCTATCACGCATGACACATAACTGACTGATCAAAGTTCATCTAATATTCGACTGATACAAGTACGCTCGTATTCATACATACACATACTCACATATACAAGGTGTATCAAAAATACTTTTAGAAACTTTATGGGCATAATCCTCACACTAAAACAAAGACAAAAGTCCCTATAAACATAAGTCCGTAAATCCTTCATTTTGAATTATTAAGTGCGTAAGCTGTATGTATGTAACCTGACCTGGCATCGCGGCTTCAGTCACATTCTTACTGCCATAATATAAATTCATTGTGCGTTTTCTATAAATACTTTCATGGTAACTGTATTGATGAAATATCCTCTATTTAACCTAAACATTTTGTATTTAAGCGTACTGCTAGATTGCTGGCTAGGTTTCACCATTTTACATTTGAAATGACTATATATGTAAGCGTGAGTTCTATGCAAAGAGTTTCTTCTCTCGCACTTCTCGCTTGTGGAACTCGTTTCCGGTTTCTTGATTGGCCGTTATATTTGATCTTCAAAAAATTTAATGCAATGCCAATCGTCATCTCCTGTATTCTTAATTCTTGTCCTATTATTGTTTTCACTCCTGAATATTTTTTTCACAAATTCTATCTCACTCAATGAAAACTTACGATCTAGTGGTTCTATTACCTTGCTTGCGTTGTAAGGATTAATATATATATATATATATATATATATATATATATATATATATATATATATTAGTAAATACAAAAATAAGCAAATCCTAATGGGATATGCTTATAAGCCACACTGAAGGAAAATGTATATATATATATACTAGCAGCATGGCCCGGCGTTGCCCGTGCTTGATTAAAAAATCGTACGACTCATACAGCAATCACTTGACTTAAAATATTTATTGCTCTTCCTTGCCTTTAAAGGAGTACCCTTTGCCGTGCTGATGTTGTTACATGCCTTACTTCTTGCCTATCTCACACTGCGAATTTTTTCTAAGCTCTATACTAAACATTAAATCAGTTACGAAAAAAGAACTAAACAAAATGAACACAAAACGATCAGCTTTAAAAAAAAGGACTCGTAACTGCAAAAACCGAATTAAAAAAGAATGTTACCAACAAATACTTTTACACACCCAACCCAGTTCTGCAGAATGAGTATCAACGTTGAGTTTAAGCAAGCGAATGAGCCAATTGGAGTAAAGGGCCATACAGATTTAAATTTTCCCCACTTGTGACTATTGCAGCTATCGATTTTTTTGCATGCTAGTTTACATTCGTGTCAGCCAGCTGTTGTCTCTCACGCTGGCCAATAAAATCTTCCTGACTATTCGTGGAAGCCAGCCATAGGCTCTCACTCTGGTCAGTAGAAAATGGCCGCAAACTACATGAAAACTGCCGTAGAAACATGAAAAGATCGATTATTTCCACTATCTATGGGAGTTGGGAAATGCAAAGTCGGTCTTGGCCTTTTCCGCTAACTTGGAGCATGTGCATGTAAATTTTGGTGCAAATCCGTCGAAGATTGCAGCCGTGCATTCGTTACACACACACACACACACACACACACACACACATACATCCTGCCTTTATATATATATATATATATATATATATATATATATATATATATATATATATATATATATATATTAGTAAATGCAAAAATAAGCAAATCCTAATGGAATATGCTAATAAGACGTTATATTCGTGATTGTAATTTTGACCTGGAAAACGCCTAAAATAAATACATGATTGGCAAAAGTCACGCCCTTTTTGATCGAGCTGGGGTGGAAAGAATGACATGGGGCAATTGAGTGGTCATCACGATCACAGACCTAGCCCCTTCAGACTCATATATATATATATATATATATATATATATATATATATATATATATATAAGTCTGAAGGGGATAGGTCTGTGATCGTGATGATCACTCAATTGCTCCATGTCGTTCTGTCCACTCCAGCTCGATCAAAAAGGACGTGACTTTTGCCAATCATGTATTTATTTTAGGTGTTTTCCAGGCCAAAATTACAATCACGATTACAAGTGGATTGGATGTGTTAATATAAAGACGCCTTTATAATAGTATATATATATTTATTTAAATATCATTCTCTGATGTATTTCGGTGAGTAATTTTGTTCTTGTCGGGTAATTTTCATTCTTTGGGGGTTGGTTTTTATCCTTTTGGTGGGTACATTTTAATATTCAATTTGATAGACACCTTGTGTGTTACACTCCCGGGATTGTGTATATTTTATTCTTCTAATATACATCAAATAAATGGCTCAATAGTCTCATCTGTTAGAGGATTACGGAATGCGGTGGAGTAATAAGAATGAAGAGTTTGCTGCCGAATCCGCCTAGTCTGATCATTCACTTTCATTCTTGTGTCTCTTTCCACTCACATTCTTCTTCCCAAATAATCCTGCTTTTTGGGACAGTATCCTATGGAGATGCCTCTTAAACTCACCAAGTCGAGATTAAAACCATGGCCGCGTTTATATCACGCACCTCATTCAGCAATCATCATTCAGTGAATCTTTGGCCTTGTTGTGGGTGAACGTTAGAAAGAAAGAAAGAAATGAAGAAAGAAAAAAAGAGACTGAAACGGAGGATGGTGGTAAAAAGAAAGAAAAAATCAAGAAAGAAAGAGACTGAAAAATTGTGATGGTGGTATAGTGAAAGAAAGAAAGTGATTGAAAAAGGGGGTGGCGGTAACACAAAAGAAAGAAAGAAAGAAAAAAAGAAAGAGATGACCGAAAAGGAATGATGAAAAAAAGAAAGGATGAAAGAAAGAAAGACGAAATAAAGAAAGAAAGAGACTGAACAGGTGGATAGTGGTAAAACGAAAGAAAAAATCAAGAAAGAAAGAGACTGAAAATCGGGATGGTGGTGTAATGAAAGAAAGAAAGAGACTGAAAAAGGGGGTGGTGGTAACACGAAAGAAAGAAACAAACAAACAAAGAAAGAAACAAAGAAAGAAACTGAAAAGGATTATGTTTGTCACACGACAGAAAGAAAGAAAGAGATGACTGGATAGGAATGATGATAAAACGAAATCAAAAAAGAAAGAAAGATAGAAATGCCTGAAAAGGAATGATGAAAAAAAGAAAGAAAGACGAAATAAAGAAAGAATGAGACTGAACAGGTGGATAGTGGTAAAACGAAAGAAAAAAAATAAGAATGAAAGAAAGAGACTGAAAATTGGGATGGTGGTATAATGAAAGAAAGAAAAAGACTGAAAAGAGGGTGGTGGAAACAAGAAAGAAAGAAAGAAAGAAAGAAACTGAAAAGGGTGATGTTGGTGACACGACAGAAAGAAAGAAAGAAAGAAAGAAAGAAACTGAAAAGGGTGATGTTGGTGACACGAAAGAAAGAAAGAAAGAAAGAAAGAAACTGAAAAGGATTAAAAGAAAAAATCCTGAAGACAGTCTCTTATATACGATTTGACACATGGCCCAATGGATAAATGACAAAAGCCTTGGTTGATTGATCCAAAAATGACTTGACCCAAAGAGTTCAATCTCCGGGCTCAGCTGAGAGAAGACAAAGTTGGAGAGTTTTCAAGGCGAATTAACTAAAACTGGCTTATCCAAAGACATGGTACGTGAAATTAGAAATCGTTATAATTTCACGTATCATGTTTTTGGATATGCCAAGTTTAGCTAATTCGCCTTGAAAACTCCCCGGGGATTAAATAATTTTTTCGGTTCGAAAGTTCAACAAATATATGAGTACCTTCATCTACTACAAGGAAAATTGGTTCAGGATATCGTGCCAGAAAATTTTACTCGACAGAATCCATTTTGCACATTTACAAATCTACCAATCATCCGTGCAATGAAGTTTCTTTTCTAGAACTTCACACCTGTGGAACACTCTTCCGATTCAATACACCCCTGATAACTACAATATTCAAAAAGATTAAATCGTTAAAGGAATCTGGAAGCCCACAAGAAAATATGAAGAACTCTTTCAAAATAATTGGTTATTATTTCGTTTAACAGTTTTGTTTCTTGTATTTCGTTCTCTGACTTTTCTCATTTTTGTTTTCCTACTTTTAACTCTGTTTGGGCTTGAATTTCTATCACCTCTGTTACAGCGCCATTTGCAAGATCATGAACAAAAAAAACAATGGCTGTGATCAAAGTCAGTAGTAAATCACGCTTCGTGAATTCAACTATTTGCATTCTTTATTTCTAACACTGTCTGTTGTTAATTTTCATATTATATGTAATGTCTTTTCACATTTCAGATAGATTTGAATCCAGCTGGAATGTTCATTCTACCTTGAATCTTGGCACAGTGTGTCAATTAATGACCAGCAAAAGCCGAATATCCTTGTTATTTGCAATGAAGACGTGTGGGACGCTAATGAGGTTTGGTAAGAAATGTATCAGAAGGTTTTTGATGAAGATTGCGTTTTGAAATTAGCACACCACATTTAATTCGCAAAGAAACACGAAAAAGAATGACAAGAGATCATTGAATGTCAACAAGAAAAACATGTATTGAAAACAAGTAAATATACAATCGTGTTAGTGACAATAAAGTTTAAGATGTAAAAATTAGTTCCCCTTGTATCGTGTGGGAATACAAATGTGTGTTGTAAGAAGTTTTCTTGTTTAAATTTGTTTAGAGTTCAAGAATATTTGATATATGAGTTTGAAAGTGAGAATGTTGTGCAAGATGATGATAAAGTCTTGAATAGTTCACTTGGCTTTTGAAACAGTTCACAGTGTTGTGTGTATGTAATTTATGTCTGTGTGTGTGTTTGAGTAGAAGATTGAGAATACACGTACGTGGTTAAGGCTCTGAAATTTAATAGTCTACTAATGTTCTTTCTTTAATTTCTGCTATATATACACATAGCATAGGCTCCAGGGACGAAAGCGGGAAAATATCGAAAGAAATGTCAATTTATGCGATTGGTCAAAAATCGACCAATTGTGGATTTTTTTCTATAACAAGTTTGGTAAGGCAAAACATGAGAAAATTTTATGTGGCTCGGGCGATGCGTAAATTATCTTTAAAGAAAGTAGTGTTTATTTTCTGTCCAATGATAGTTGAGTGATTTGTGGGCGTGGTATATGTAAACGTCCACTACAGACGTGTTGGCTATTAATTCCCAGTGACATTGTCTTACGTGCATGCGATCAGTCTTGTCCTTTGTTCGTAAGGATTTATTGTAATGTAGAGCAACATTCACTAGACATGAAATTATCTCTCCTTTACCTATCTATCTTTCTTCCTATATTACAATTTCTTGAAACCCGTTCATCTCTAGTTCTTTTCTCAATCGTCTATATTCCAAGACCTCTCTTTCACTTTTACTCCCTGTAATCCCCAGCATACTAGTGGCATTGCTGCCTTGCTTGGGGGTGAAATTATTACAAAATATCACTTTGAAGAAAGACGAAGCGTACAACGGCCGAAACGTCGTGAATGTGACAACAAAGATGAGGAACAATGTAAATAAATTTTGTTGTTCTACTTTTTTCTTTCTTTTTTCCACCGTCGGCTTCCAAAAGCGATTGTTACCTTAAATTATTTCTATATTTTTAGGTGGAAACATTTTCGATAGAACCATATAAATATCACACCCGGCCATCGAGTAATCTGGTATTCATTTTCCTGCTGGAGGGCAGTTAATGAAAATCCATCGACAGTTGAAAACACTTTTGGATTTTCGTTACTCTCCCTTAATATCCACTGTCTTTGGCAATGATCGCAATAATATATGAGAAGGTGATCGACAAAATTACGCAACGGCTCTCGGTATAAGGACAATTTACAGAGTGAGGGAAATGGGTTTGTGCGCTGGAATCAAGTTTGCTCAATTTTATATTGCAGTCAGGGAATCTGATTTGTGGTTTCATCGCCATTATGGATCATGAATACTATGCCAGAATGCATCAGTCGTGTCATTTAAGAGATGGGGAACGCTTACAAATATAATAGCATCAAAGAGATCCGGGTATTACTTTTATCAGGCAAGGAAAGAAGGAAATAACTAAGAGTAAAAAAAAAATGAATGAAAAGAAAAAAGAGAACAAAACTTAAAGAATAAGAAGAAATTTGAAAGGAAACAAATGAGAAAAGAAGAAGAAGAAAAAGAAGAAGAAAAAGAAGAAGAAGAAGAAGAAGAAGAAGAAGAAGAAGAAAAGGAAGAAAAAGAAGAAGAAAAAGAAGAAGAAGAAGAAGAAAAGGAAGAAAAAGAAAAGAAGAAGAAGAAGAAAAAAGAAGAAGAAGAAGAGGAGGAAGAAGAAGTAAAAGAAGAAGAAAAAGAAAAAGAAGAAAAGAAGATGAAGAAAAAGAGGAAAAGGAAGAAAAAAGAAGTAAAGAAGAAGAAAAAGAAGAAATAAAGAAGAAGAAGAAGAAGAAGAAAGTGTCAAAGAAGTGCAAAAAGGAGAAAAAATGTTAAACGATGTAGAATGAAAAAAAAATCAAAGGAAGAAAGTAAAGAGAAAGAAGACGGAAAAGAAGAAGAGTTAAAAAAAAGAAATCCAAAAATGAAAGAAGAGTAGAACAGGTAAAACAAATGAAGTGAATACTATGGATAATAAGGAGGAGGAGGAAAGTAAGGATCAGTAGAGGAAATAAGTAAAGAGTGAAAACTGAAAATAAAAAATGAAGGAAAAATGTGGTTGGATGAGAGAGTGGATGAAGATTGTAAAGAAAGAAAGAAAGAAAGAAAAAAAGAAAGAAGACAAAATAAATAAAATATAATTAAATAGAGGAGGAAAAATTGAAGAAAACATAGAAGAAGAAGAAGAAGAAGAAGAAGAAGATGAAGATGAAGAAGAAGAAGAAATAGGCGTGAAAGAAGTGGAAAAAGGAAGAAAGTAAAGGGAAAGAAGACAGAGAACAAAGGCGAGGAAAAAAAATCCAAAAATGAAAGAAGAGAAGAACGAGTAAAAGGAAATGAAGGGAATACTGAGAATAAGACAAAAGAAAGAGAAGGAAAGAAAGGATAAACAGAGGAGACAAGTAAAGAATGAAAATTGAAAATAAAAAAAAGATGAAGGAAGAAAAGTGGAAGGATGAGTGAATGGAAGAAGAATGTAGAGAAAGAAAGAAAGACAAAATAATTAAATATAATGAAGAAGAAGAAGAAGAAGAAGAAGAAGAACACAACAACAACAAAGCCAACAACAACAACTTATCCCCGTCTGAAGGTTTTCTGGGATTTGAACCGCTGCGTGTGTTTGGTTCGCATTGATTTATCGATTTCCGCTTTTTTTTTTCATTCTCCTCGGACCCGTTTCTGAATATGCATGAAGGGAATTTTAATACCTCATAAATAGCCACATTATTTTTTATGTTAGATTTGATGTTAATAGTTGGCTGCTTCGTAAAATAAAAGGAATACAAAGTATTAAGCTCGTAAAGCAAAAGCAATTAAAATGAACTAGCCAAAGACATTAGAAATAACCAGAGCCTTCGGGTGAATAACAGAGTTTACGCAACGTCGCCTGGATCTAAGAGGTTATGAAATCGTGGCAAGGAAAGATCTATTCGAAAACTTTCCAGATTTGCCAACCTCTGCGTTGCATTTCTTTTCTCAGTCTTCCTAGTAGGTATCAAGAGATCTGCAAAATGGCCGCTCCAGTCAAAGCGAACTGGATTCAATTAAATGGTTAGAATCAGTCTAGTATATCTGGAACCAAATTCGTGCTACTCGGGAGTCCACCTATGTTGCCGGAACACACTGATCCCACTGGGAAGTACGGCGAATATAAAATGGCGTGAATAGGCTGCAGTAAGATCTACACCTACCAAATAATTTCCACTTTTCGGATGGCCATTGCGAACACGAAGAGAGTACTACAAAACCTTTTACGGAGCCATCAACAGCTTTAACAACTGTTTATATTTCTGAGATGAGGTGTTATGTACACTATTTACATTATTCGGACCATTGTCCTTAATGTATATAGTGTACATAACACCTCATCTTAGAAATATAGACGGATACTGAAGGATCAGTACGAACCCGATACACCGAATATAAGGCAACACCATAGTCCGAATAATGTAAATAGTTTACATAATACCTCATCTCAGAAATATAGACAGATAGTGAAGGATCTGTACGGACTCGATACACCGAAAATATGGCAACTCAATAGTCCGAATATTGTTAATAGTGAGCTTTAACAACACTATGTTAACTTTATATCGTCTTATCCGCATATACACTCAACCTTTTCCTAAATGTGGATGAAAACACGCAATACGATGCGACTTTTAAAAAGTCTAATTCATATTTTTAAGTCTTGTTTTCTACAGTAATCTGTGCAATGGTGTTAGAAAGTCTATCATTGATAATCGACAAATAATACAACAAAGCAGAAGACTTGTGTGCTATATATCATGGCTGATAGATTGAGAGTACAATCATTGAATTGTGATGTCATTTGAGACAACATTCTTATTTGTTGTTCAGGCACATTTTTAGGTATCACTGTCATCTTTATGGCGTAGACGTTATCCTGCATCCTGTTGCGATTATTACCCGAATTCTTCGTTTGGTGGGAGTAAGGGAATTGAAAAAACATTTTTCAGATTGTCCATTGGCCCAAGCGCTTTTGGCCACTTCTTTAACCGTTTTCAAAGGAGTTTGTTTTGGCTGCTCTTAATGTCCATTCATGTTAAGATATATTCCGTAAAATACACAATTGTGGCACTAGGTCGAAAAGTGGGGAGTGGGATTGAAGCTGGTCCCTCACTTGCTATCCGATACCTAGCTAATCCGATTCCCGGCCCATTAATTCATTACAAATTGTACATTCACCACAAAAACTCATTGCCAATCAATCCCCCATACGCCATACTACTGCTTACTCTCAGGGAGGGGGGGCTTAAAGAATGCACCCCATGACATAAAAATTTCATTTCATGATTATAAAATATTATACATAAAAATTTGTACATGATATAAAATGAGAGGAGAGGAGGTGAACGCCCCCCACCCAAATATAAAATATCAAAACAAAGAAATTAAAGATAATATCCATTAATGTATTGACTGTTTAAGAAATAATTTTATTGCTTTGAATCCTAGTAGGAGCGTTTATTCCGAGCGTCTTTCTATTTGTTTTTTTAATTTTCAACACACCATTCCCACTATTAAATAAGATTCAGTTGATAGTGGGGGAGAGATTTTTAATATACAGGTTATCTCTCATAGCGAGATGTTTCTGGTAATGTGATTTATATAGAATTTTAGTGTTTTTGACTACTATCAACCTAACCTTATTTAACAGTGGGAATGGAATGTTGAGATTTTTTGTTAAAAATTAGAAAGACGCTAATTCGAATTCCAGCCGCGCTCAACACGCGAAAGCTCGGAATAAACGTTCGAACTTGAATTCAAAACAGCACTAATATAAAATATATTTTAAACAGTAAAAACATGAAGAGAAATTAACAACACCTAAAACAAACTCCCTTGAAAATGGTTAAACAAGTGGCCAAAATCGTTTGGGCCAATGGATAATCTGGAGTAATAATTTTCTCCAAAAATGTATTGGTGGTATTTTTACTATACTTTTAACTATTTTCTTTTACCGATATTTGTTTGTTTTTTTTTTTTTTTACATATATTTGGCATATTTTTAGCTATATTTGGTATATTTTTATTTTTTGGTATATTTTTATTTTTACCTATATTTGGTATATTTTTACCTATATTTGTTATATTCTTACCTATATTTAGTATGTTTTTACCTATATTTGTATTTTTGTTTTGGTATTGTTTTATTTTTAACTATATTTGGTACATTTTTACCTATAATTGTATATTTTCCCCATATTTGGTATATTTTTCTTATTTTTGTTATATCTTTATTTTTACCTATATTTGGTATATTTTTACCTATATTTGGTATTTTGAAAATTTTTGTTATATATTTTTATTTTTACCTATGTTTGTTATATTTTTACCTATATTTGGAATCTTTTTTTCTTTTTTTGTTATATTTTTCTTTTTACCTATATTTGGTATATTTCTACCTATATTTGGTATATTATTTATTTTTTTGGTATAATTTTTATTTTTACCTATATTTGGTATATTTTTACCTCTATTTGGTATATTTTTAACTATATTCGGTATATTCTTACCTATATTTGGTATATTTTTCCTTTTTATGGTACATTTTTCCCCCTATATTTGGTATATTTTTACCTATATTTGGTATATTTTTTATCTATATTTGGTATATTTTTTATTTTTACCTATATTTGGTATATTTTTACCTTATTTGGTATTTTTGGTATATTCTTATTTTTACCTTTATTTGGTATATTTTTACCTATATTTGGTATATTTTTCCTATATTTTTTAATTCTTTGGTATATTTTTGATTTTAGCTATATCTTATAATTGTTTTACCTATATTTGGTATTTTTACTATAATTTTACATATTTCTACAATTTTATAGTGATTTGACTCCAGTTGAAAGGTTAGTTATTTGTCCATAGCTGGAGCCCTAGCAGGTTGTACCACCCTGGGTCGGGATTGACCGGGATACAACAGTCATTAACAGTTGGTTCCATGCTTTTTAAAACCTCCTGATCAGTGTCATTTCTGCCGGATGTGGTTTATCGTCTGTTATATCATGGATAATACGATATACACAACCAGGTAATCCCGAGTGAAAAGATTACACTAAACACAGGAATTAGGTAAACAAATAACAATGGTTTATTGTACGGAAAGTACAGCGAGTAAGCGTTCGTAACAATAAGGGGAAACGGGAGATACGTCACGGAGGTCCGTAGTGCTACCTCTTCTGCCACTACAATCCTTCGTCACGTCTTTTATTTTTTCCCCTTTAGACTGACCAATCACTGTCGGGGTGTGACAAGTTGTTCCACCATAACATCGTCATACACAGGAAGATTTTCGAATTGTATAAGCAATTCTTTTTTTTTTTTTTTTTTTTTTTGCAGGTGACTATTAAATTATCATTTTTAAAAAGATACCAATAATTTTTCCAGACACAAAACCTATTTAATTTATAGTTGATTGGGGGTAGGAGATAGACTCATACCTTTCCGAAGTATATTTGCGCATAAGTGAATCTCATGAACCTTGCTGTAATTCGAACTCAGTTCTTCAATTTCTTATTCAGAGCCGTTATTTATTAAACTACCTACACACTGCCTCACTTTGCAGATCCGGTAGATGTCGGTACATCTGCCTTACTCACCCGACATTGGCACTTCGGAATACCACTTATTTTGATCGATACAAAATTCTCTTAATGGGAAGGATTTATATTAAATGGAAGGCTGTAAAATCCACTTAGACCAATGATGCTGAGGTCTGCGCGGCTGAAGGATGTTTCAAAGGTGGCGAAAGGTCGCCGAACAAAATGCCATATGTAAGGGTGCATAAATAGACGGACAAAAGTTGAAACATTTGCTTTGAAATTCACTTAAAACTAACATTTATTTCGACTCAGTATCTATCTATATATAAAATTTTGTGACTTTCTGTTGTCCGTTCGTCCGTCAGACTCTCTTAAATAGCCATACATTGACCGATGTAAACCAAATTAAAAAATAGTGTTTACCATGAATTCCTATAAATTTAAATTAAATTTAAAAAATTATTAAACCGCGAAGTAATTTTTAATTTTTCCAAACAAATCAGCCTATTCGAATTTCATCGACTCAATTTCGAAATTGAACCAAACGTAGAGTTTGAAAATCCTGATAAAAAATGTTAGCGATAACTTCAATACTAAGTACAGTGAAGAGTTCAAGAAAAAAAAATCTAGTAATGGGAAAATGTCCCCTTTGCAATAGCTTCCTCATTCATTTTTCGGTGGAAATTCCCAGGAAGATTATCTGCGTGTTAGCAATTCATCATCATCATCTTCATCATCATCACCACCATCACCACCACTATTACCACCACCACCATTACCACCACCATCACCGTCATCATCATCATCATCATCATCATCAACACCACCACCACCACCACCACCATCATCATCATCATCATCATCATCATCATCATCATCATCATCATCATCATCATTATCATCATCCCCTTTATTTTTGTAATCGCAGGGCGAATCCGAATGCAGAAGCCACGCTAACTCTTTTCCACAGCGATCTATCAATGGCAACCCCGAGCAATGCTGGTGCAGTCATACCTATCCATTGTTGGATATTGTCCAACCAATTTTTGTCAAGACGTCCTCTCCTACGTCCACCATAAACGCTACCTTGCATGATGGTCTTGTACAGGCTGTCGTGCCTTGCAATGTGTCCCATACATATACTACTACCAGCGAATACCCGAAAAGTGAAGGAGTCGAGACGGAACGACAGAAGAGTAGTAGAGTAAGTCACACACAAAGACAGCGGCAAGCGTCACAGTTAGCGAGCACGTAGACTCAGTAAGGAGTCATACCGCGATACTTCAATATCAAGACTGTATATATATTAGTGCTACTAACCTGCATTCCTGGATCTACTAACCCGTATTACCAGTTTGTATTATTACGTTAATACATTTATTTTCCTTATCCATTCCTGGCGTATGTTATTCATTGATATCGGATTTCATCCCGGAATCCACAACAATAACGATTGACACTAGATCGAAGATGCTAAGAATGTAGAGAGTCGGCACTACAAAAGTGCGTTCACTGGAAAGAAACTGACCGAAAGGAAATTTCTACTTGCAAACTAAATACGATGAGAATGAGAATAATCCGACCCTGTGTACATGACCTGTGGGATCTTAGCTATAAAGGTCTGGACTGGTGGATCCAAGGAATGTAGCTCGTCCAAACATTTCCTATAGATATAACGATAGAGTAAGCGATAGTTTACATCGTTTCAACGGTGAGAAAATGACCGTAGGGTGAAAATGAGACACAAGCCTACGAAGAAGCTTTTAACTTCTGGTCATACTGGAAAGTTAAGTTCGAACTTTTCTAGCCAAGATATGGAAATAATACTCCTGATCTGAGTCTTGTAAAGATACAAAAATGGATTAAGGAATCAAGTATTTTCCGGTGCCGTACAAAGAAACGACCATGTTTCCTCTCTCTCTACCAAATCATTGGAGTTTTAATTTAGGTCTGTGGTGACCGTGATCCCCAACAGACACTCAAAGTCTCATTTATTCCTGTTATAATACGTAAAGTTGAAAATATATTCCGATGATAACACTGTTCTGTGAAATGGTTTCATTTCACCCCAAGCAAGGCGGGAGTGCCACTAGCACGCAAGGGGTTACACAGAATGGGAGCAAGGGTAAAGAGATGTGATGAAGAAAATGATGAAGTGAAGGACAGGGAATAGATCAAGGCATCTGGAGATGTCAATTGACATTATATTTGAATAGTTGGAGATTAACAAGTAAAAAGTAAGGGAATTCTATAGACGGGAGGTGTGAGCTATGAAGCTATTGGAGTAGAAGAGACAGCTGTTTCGACAATGAAAGGGTGGTACCGAGATGCCAGCCGAGTAGCACGTTTAAATTTATGCAGTCTGGGAACTAGCGAAAGTAGGTCGACGGAGCAGTTACCGTGAAAGAATTTGAACAAAAGACAAAAGGAGGAAACGGAAAATCTGTGAGAGATCGACTGTAGACGTGATGCCAGATCAGGGCCAATCACATTTGCATATCCGTCTTTTGATTTTGTTGAGGACCTTAAGACGAACAGCAAGGGCACCAGACCATATATGACATCAGTAAAAATCAAAGCGAAATGATAGTTTGTTTTGTTTTGTTTTATTTTACGCCATATCAACCTCAATGGATTATTTAATCCCGACAAGATTTTTTATTGCTGGTTACAATTTTCATCTATCTATCTATCTATCTATCTATCTATCTATCTATCTATCTCAGTCCGTTTTCATTATCTATATATCTACCTATCTGTCTATATATCTATCTATCTATTTCAGTCGATTTCATCAGCTATCCATCTATCTATCTATCTATCTGTCTATCTATTTCAGTCGATTTCATCAGCTATCTATCTATCTATCTATCTATCTATCTGTCTATCTATTTCAGTCGATTTCATCAGCTATCTATCTATCTATCTATCTATCTATCTATCTATCTATTTCAGTCGATTTCATCTGCTATCTATCTATCTATCTATCTATCTATCTATCTATGTATCTAAGTGCATATTAGTTTGGTTTGTTTTGTTTTACAGTATATCAACCTCAATGGGTTATTTAATACCAACAAAGTTTTCATAGCTGGTAATATATTTTTCTTCAAAAACTATTTCTGGGAATATTTTTCCTTGAAGAAATCTATAGCTGGTCATATATTTTTTCAAAGAATGTATAGCTGTTTGTATTGCTGGTATTTTTTTTTTTAAAGAGTTACTGATAATAATTTTTCATTCAAAAATTATTGCTGGTAATAATTTCTTTTATTACAAAATATTTCTGGTATTAAAACCTATTTTTACACAAGTTTTGGTGTTAACTATTTGCCCATAGCTGGGACCCTAACAGGTGCTATCACCCCGGGTTAGAGTCGACTTGGGAACGCCAGAAATTAAGAGGTGGTTCCCCGCTCCTCAAAACCTGATCTGAGGTCTATCTGTTGGACGTAGTTTATCGTCTTACCCAGGTCGCGGATGTAGTTTATCGCCATACCCAGAACGCGGATGTAGTTTACCGTCATACCCAGGACGCGGATGTAGTTTATCGTCATACCCAGGACGTGCAAAATCATAGACTTAAGGCGTTAGAAACGGTGATGTCTTCTATAAATGACATTTCCACATAAAACGAAATGCATAAGACTCCCCACTTTTCTCATGATGAAAATTTATTTTACGTTAACCATCCCATTGTGTCAAATTATAAGTAAACACATCACATTTGAGGGATGCATTCTTGCAAAGAGCTTGTCTTTCGTTTACAGCCCACACATTTTCTGCTGGTCCATATTTGACAGAAGGGGATGGTTGACGTAAAATGAATGTTCGCAATTTATCATAGCTGAGTGGTTGAAACATCACCGTTGAGACGATGAGAACCAGTTTCAGTGAAGGTGGTGAATTCTTGGGGGAAACACTTTCAGTGTGCGGATACTTTGACCCAAGCCCATGTTAGTGAATTTTGGTAGGCGTAAGTGTTTCAGAACTCGTTGATGGTAGTGCGGGCATCAAGTTACAGGTCATCATTCGTGTGGTACTAGCCATGATCAAAAGAGTTTGCGTCTCTGGCAAAGACGATCGTCGGCTTAGCATTGTTGCGCTATAAACCACAGGTTATCTCTGTGGGTGCGGAAGACACAGAAATGTGCCTGAGCTTGCATCAGCAAGAGGGATTGGATTGCCACGCAGTCAGCCATTACTCTACTTCACATAAATGCGTGTACATGGGTTTATGTCTGGATTTTATGCATACATACCTATTTTATTACCTAAATATTATTTACTTTATTGAACCATATATTTGTTTATTTTCATCTAGAGGCATGCATATTAAAGATAAAATATGCGCTCTCCATCAGGATTCGAACCTGCGAAGTGAAAACCGGCAACACACACACACACACACACACACACATATATATATATATATATATATATATATATATATATATATATATATATATATATATATATATATATATATATATATATATATATATATATATATAAGTTATTTAATAAGCGCATCTTAGACGTGGCACAATGCCTAATGTTTGGACCATCCAATGAGGGTATATATATATATATATATATATATAGTATTTACATTAGTCGGACTATTGTCCTCATCTTTGTCGCCATATTTGTCACAACGTTTCGGCCTTCTTCAGGTAGTTGGAATTTCGAACCGAACCCTTTATTTCGATCACTGGGGTAGACTGTTCTAGTTCCACGAGCCATGTTTGATGGATGTCAGTTATCTCCTGGTAATTTTCGCTGTGAAAGTTCTCCACTGCCTGAACCGGGTATTGAACTCACACTCCTTGGGCCTGTCACTGGATCTAACCAACGCATTTATCCACTGTACCATGTGTCCTTGAGGACATCTGGGTATGAATTTCTGAGTATTATAAACCTAATTTTTCAGCAACCATGTTTTTTACCAGTACTCATATATATATATTGATAATATTAGTGGTCAATATATATATATATATATATATATATATATATATATATATATATATATATATATATATATATATATATATATATATATATATATTGAAATGGACCAAGTCCGACAATTATTTTAAGACATTTTTAAAAAGAATGTATGAACATAAAAATGTGTTATATATATATATATATATATAGGCCTGATGAATTGGATCGTGATTACGATTCCAATGTAATAAATTATAACGATGGAATATTAGTGTTTGAGCCTTTTATATTATATTCTTACTCTGTCTTGGACATTGAGTTCTACCTGGATTCTATCCTGTTGTGGATTTATATATATATATATATATATATATATATATATATATATATATATATATATAGATTCTATCCTGTTGTGGATTTATATGTAGATATATATATATATATATATATATATATATATATATATATATATATATATATATATAAATCCACAACAGGATAGAATCCAGGTAGAACTCAATGTCCAAGACAGAGTAAGAATATAATATAAAAGGCTCAAACACTAATATTCCATCGTTATAATTTATTACATTGGAATCGTAATCACGATCCAATTCATCAGACCTACACAATCAAAACGTCTGTTAAAACTTTTGAACGGAATTAGAGATTTATCCCTTTTGACTGTTTAGCATTGGCTTTCCAGTTAGTTCTATATTCTACCTCAACTGTATACTTCTAATGCAATGATTCCCAACGCGGGGAGCATGCCACACCAGTGGGACATGGTAATATTTTGGTAGGGGAAGCGTAGGATTTGCACCCTTATTTCTGATGTAAAACAAATTGATTTTCCAAGATGGGTGATACAGCCAAGGTTAGTGGATATTTCTGATATTTCGAAACAGTACCTAGAAGAACTAACTGAGATGCAAAATGACGAGTCTGTTAAAACTTTATTCAATATTAAATGAGTGATGTCATGGATTTGGGATGAGACAGTAACTAAATACATAAATTCAACCGCCGTTGCAAGAATTTTGTTGTTACCATTTCCATCTTCATATTTAGCTGAATGTGGCTTTCGTGCTGTAAATGATTTGTTATTGAAGAAAAGAAATCGACTGGATATCACTAAACGAGGAAACTTGAGGCTTAAGCTGATTAAATTGGTGCCTAATATAAAATCTATCTGTAGCAGGTATGGCGCACAAGGATCTCACTAAGAATCATTTTGTGATGAGCTCAAATTTCATTTTACATTTTTATTTCATGATTAAAATGATCAAAGTATTGTAGTTTAAATTCGAGAGACTGGACTAAATTCCTTAGTAGGCACGAATCTTCAGTGAAAAAGTGTAGATTTTGTATTTGTCGTATTGTCTCGTGTTTGTAGACTAACTTCCTTTTCTCGCACCCTCCGCCCCGTCTTTCGTACACTGCATATTTATATTTTCTTAAATCTCGTGGTCGCCGTGATTTTGAGTTAATTTGTCAGCATAAAAACAATATGGCTTCCCCACGAGATTCTTTTACGTAATTTTTTTTCAAACTACAAGTATATTACAGAATAAAATTTCATTCAAATATTTTATATTTCTGCCTTTCAGTTCTCTATTATATCTTTTGAAACTATATATATTTAACTGTCTTTTTAGTTGTTTTTTTTTAATTATTTTTCGCTTTCATAGACGCCATGGTCTTTGGAGGCTTGTTTAGAGACGAAGTTAATGGCCTTTTAAGCTTCTTTCACGTGAATAACAGTAAAATTTTGAATATGTAAGAATTAAATATTACTGGAGGCACCAGAATTTTAGAAACAGCAAAGTGGGGCATGGCTCAAAATAGGTTGGAAACTACAGTTCTATAGTCTACTCATAAACTCTGAAATTGATACTATTTATTTAGCTCCTTAATGGCATTATCGCCTTGCTTTGAACGAAATCAACACATTAATTTTCCTACTGCCTAAACTGGCATGTGAATCAGATTTCGTAACTGACCTCTGGTCATCAACGGGTTAAAGAAACACTGCATGGTGGCCATCCGTTTCGAACCCGAAACGCCCTTCATGAAGTGTTATTTTATATGTCGTACCAGTCCTGGATGTGGCGATAAACTACATCCAAAAGCAAGTCCACTGATCAGGAGGTTTTGAGGAGTCTGGAACTACATCTTAATTGCTGGTGTTCCCAGGTCCATCCCAACTCGGGGTGGTAGCAACTGTTAGGGTCCCAGCTATGGGTAAATAATTAACTCCCAAATTGGGGTCAATACACTATGAAACTGTAAAATAGGTTTTGATACCAGCAATAAATTTTTGAAGGAAAAATATTACTAGCAATACAGTTTTGAGTAAAACATATTACCAGCAATAATTTTGGAAGAAAAAATATTACCAGCAATTCATTTTTGAAAAAAATATTACCAGCAATTCATTTTTGAAAAAAATATTACCAGCAATACATTTTTGAAAAAAATATTACCAGCAATTCATTTTTGAAAAAAATATTACCAGCAATTCATTTTTGAAAAAAATATTACCAGCAATACATTTTTGAAAAAAATATTACCAGCAATTCATTTTTGAAAAAAATATTACCAGCAACACAATATTGAAAACATATTACCAGCAATACATTTTTGAAAAAAAAAATTACCAGCAATACATTTTTGGAAAACAATTACCAGCAAAACATTTTTGGAAAAAATATTACCAGCAATACATTTTTGGAAAAAAAATTCCAGCAATACATTTTTGGAAAAAAATTACCGGCAATACATTTTTGAAAAAAAAAATTACCAGCAATACAGTTTTGAAAAAAAAATTACCAGCAATACAGTTTTGAAAAAAAACATTACCAGCAATAAAATTTTGAAAACATAACCAGCAATAGATTTTGAAATAGAAATTTTTACCGGCAATACATTTTTGGAAAAAAAAATACCAGCAATACATTTTTGAAAATAACTATTACCAGCAATACATTTCACTCTCAATAAAAAAAAAACTATT
>OZ038506.1:27453358-27475858 GCA_964036315.1 Acanthosepion esculentum | reverse complement strand
CAGTAATGTATTATTAACTATTAATATTTAAAGAGTGTATACATTATTTTGGGACGCCCTGTATTATAAGTGGGGATAATATGCTGTCTAAGTAGTCGACACTAGCAATGGTTGACCTACTTCACGTCACTGGCGAGTATTGTATTTTGTTGATGTTATAAATATTAACATTTCATTTCCAACCTCCGTTTTGGTTATTCCGCATTCAGTAAGGTTACCACATATATGACAAAGGTTACAACATATATATATATGACAAAGTGGAAAAGTGTTCCTGTGGCGCTTTTTTAACTTTAGGACTAAATGAGACTAAATTTATGTTTACGTTAATGTGACTACCAATGACGACAGACGCTGAGAAATTTTAATTTAAAGATTACATTTAAATATGTATTTTGGGTATACAATTTAGTCGAGCGCATCTATATATTTTTTTATTTTCCTTTATTCTTCCATCATTTGTGTTATTAAATATCCCATATTAGGTTAAGGGAAGAGCTGCTAAGAATGCTGAAAACTTGTAAGCATTTTCTAAACATTTTCCACATTGGAAATTGTTTTCTCTTCCCATTAGAGTAAAATTTTTCATGTCAAAAGTGTGGTCAGTTTCGTGACAGTGAGCAACTAATTATTACAACCTTTTCCCAATCTTGGCAGAACTTCTATTACCTAAATATTTGATATTTACTAACAAATATGATGGAAACAGTACAAAAAAACATAAAGAATCTAAATTAAATCGACTAGATTATATAGAACTATTTGGGGAGGGCGAGTTTACGGTGATTTTCCCCTGTACAATGGCCGGCTGCCACTCGGTGTAGAGCGTTAAAGAGTAAGAGGAACGGTTTATGCGGCTCTGTGGGGAAGATAATTATCAACCCTAGACTTGAACAGGATAAGATTCTTATGGTCCGGGAAGTTTCCTATGGCGAGTCGGTTCCAAATATTTATCAGATATATATTCGTAAAATTTCCATCAGGAGATGTGCTTACCTTAAATATTTAATTAAAACATGACTGTACCAAGTGGCACATCTTTGATGTACGTGTCAGTGGTGTATACATGCATAAACTTCCATAATTATTACTACTACATTTAGATATATACTAGCTTAGCTTGATTGGGCTTTCATCACAATAGGTAGGGTGCAATAGATGCGATAGGCAACAATAAACTACAAAAGAACTCAAAACTCATCGCTGCATTTTATTATTGCATTAATATTTAAGCTTACGCTTTAAATGTTCAACGATAATTCTTCTGCCGCTAGTTAATTTAAAGAAAATTTGATGTATGTAGGTCTTTAATTTCCGTACAAACAATTATTTTTATTTCATGGGTGAATTTCGCTGGATTTCGCAATTAATTTTGATTATTCTCAAATTTATTTTCAAGTTAGAAAAATTGTTATCGTACAAAAAATTCATCGCAAAAAATCACGTGAAAACGTCGCCGAAAATAATCACAGTAATGAAAACTTGGGAATCAAACATTTCAGGATTGCGAGTCCGGATCCGATTCGGAATGTCCTTAATTTGCTTACGAAGTCGGCCTGATTCCAAAATGGTTTGATATCTTAGGCTACGGCCTCTTGAAGTAAAGTTGAGAACATGGACAATTTTTCTGAAACACTGTAATTTTACAGCAGTAATTTTTTCCTTACAACATGATCTAGTGAAAGTTAGTGAATTGTTTGCCTTTAATTCTTTTTATGAGTAGAAGCTATGATGGAGGAATCCGAAAACTATCGCAGTATTGAAAAGTTGGGGTACCGATATTTCAGAATAGCAGATCTGATTCCGGCTCAGAATATTTTTAATTTGGTCACAGAGTCAGTTTGATTCGAAAATGGCATATGTTGGCCTACGGCTTCTAGGAGTAAATTTGAAAAACCAGTGACACGCTGATATTCGAATTTATGATATATATATATATATATATATATATATATATATATATATATATATATATATATATCGAGAGATAGATAATATTAGTTGTCAATACACATACATATATACATATATATATATATATATATATATATATATATATATATATATATAAATTTCCAAGAGGATAGAATCCAGGTAGAACTCAATGTCCAGGACAGAGTAAGAATATAATATAAAAGGCTCAAACACTAATATTCCATGGTTATAATTTATTACATTGGAATCGTAATCACGATCCAAATCATCAGTTTGTAGGTATGATGAATTAGATCGTGATTACGATTCCAATGTAATGAATTATAACCATGGAATATTACTGTTTGAGCCTTTCTACACACACACACACGCGCACACACACACACACACACACACACACACACACACACATATATATATATATATATATATATATATATATATATATAAACAACTGAAAAGTTGCAAATTAAAAAAAAAATTGAATGTTTTTTGTGAAAGTATTTATTTATATTTTTATATATATATATATATATATATTTGATATTTCAGATGGACCCTGATCTTTCATCAGAAATACCTGTTTTCAGAAGTTTGTTTACAAGTAGCGTCCGTCGCGAGACGCGGACGCCACTTGATATGGAATGCAACTGTGTTCGAATATTTCAAACTTAAATCTAACAGTAATAATATTTTAGATGTTGTAAAAAAAATTTGTAACTATATCGAAAAAAATTCACTAACATATATATATATATATATATATATATATATATATATATATATGCTAGTGAATATACATAATATCCAGCGTCGATAGCACAACTCCGATTTTCATGCAGTCCCTGTAAGTTTCAGATGCAAATATGTTCCAATATATACACACATATATATATATATATATACAGTGCTGTTCGACAAAAGTGACTCACTTGAATTTGTTTACTTAAATTTTTTTTCGCCTATTGTTTTTGGGGTCAAACTAATTTTTAATCTTACTAATATAAAAACCTCTTCCCGAACACCTAGTAAAAAAGTTTACTCACCCTAAGGTATTCTATTGATAATTATAATTTTGGATATAAATGAGATTTAGGAAAAAATTCTGTGCCAAAAAAGTGACTCAGTTATTTCCTGCAACTAGTAATCAATAGCAACATAACCGAAAATCTTAAAATAAAGAATAATAGAGGTATAATGTAATTATAATAGGTAATATAGTTCGAAATATTTAATAATCTGTGGGTCTTCCTTCATTTTGAATAACCTTTTCAACCCTTTTTGGCATTGACTTGATTAGGTTCTGGCAAATCTCATCTTCAAGCATTGAATTCCATTCGGATATGAAATTCGCAATCAAATCCTCTTTGTTTCTCAACTGCTTTCTCGAGAGCCTGTACTTTATAATACTCCATAAGTTTTCTATGGGGTTGAGGTCAAGAGATTGTGGCGGCCATGTCATATCACTCACCTGCTTCTCATGAAAGTATTCCTTCATCAACTTTGATTTGTGACAGGGAGCATTATCCTGCATAAAAATGAGCTTGGTGGGGTCGATTTGCACCCTTTCAGCAGAAGGGAGCAGACAAGACGCTAAAATTCTCTTGTACTGCTCGCTCCTGAGGGTCTTTTCAGTAGGTTTTAAGAAACCACTTCCATGAAAAGAAAAGCATCCCCAGAACATTATACTGAACGGATGCTTGACAGTACTTACTGCTAAATTCAAAGAGCTTTCAAAGCTTCTTCTTCGGATTTTAGATCGCTTATCCTTTGAATTAAGCTCAACTTTCGTTTCATCCGAGAAGAGAACATTTAGTAAAAAACAATCAGGTGAGTCACTTTTATCGAACAGCACTATATATATATATATATATATATATATATATATATATATATATATATATATATATATATATATATATATATAAACAGTTAATTGATATTTTAACCTATCGTTAGTTTTATTATAATAAACATTATTTGTAGTAAGTACACGTATTTGAATGACCACCCTCATCTTTTTAAAAGATGAAATTGAACTCTACTGACCTCGACGGGAGCAAGTTGAGAGACACATTATCTTTAGCCGGACTTCCGATGTCTAGGTTTTCAAGCATCTTGCTATGTTCGACAAAAATGCCACCAGCGCACCCTACTCTATTTTCAATTCCCTTCCAATAATTATGTTATAAGGTTACTTGAAGCTTCAATATTTTAACATTTTTGAATTGGCTTCAAAATACACGCTTTCTTTCCAACCAATTCCAGGAAATCTTACGTCCTACTTCGTAGGAGACTTGCAAGATAATTCCATTTTTGGTCAATATATATATATATATATATATATATATATATATATATATATATATATATATAGAGAGAGAGAGAGAGAGAGAGAGAGAGAGAGAGAGAGTAGCGGTTTCAGACTCGATGAATCACTTAAATATAATTATCAAATTCTTCTAATAATTTCAAATGTATATCATTGCTTGAACCGGCTTCTAATGCTCTAGAGTGAGCGGCTTGGCTCCAGGGGACACAGTCCTATGGTTAAAGTGAATCTCAGTAGAGTTCCAACGCGGAATATGTGGGTGAGCAGCGCTATATTGAGTCTGATTTGCTACCTCTTCGTCACCGAGGCCCGTTGGAACAGTTGGTATGGTGTTTGCTTGACAACCTAACTGTCAGGTTTTCAATTCTCGGTAGTGGATGCGCACTGCTGATGTGTCCCAAATATTGGACGAAACGGCCGTCCAGTGCTTTCTGCATTCTGTAAAGGTTTCAGACTCGATGGATCACTTAAATATAATTATCAAATTCTCCCTAATAATTTCAAACACATAAATTAGCTACCGTACTTATTCTGTTTTCAAAAGTTTCCTTTTCATCATAAGTTACATAACATCGCCTGATCATGGAAAAATTTTAAGACCCTAAACATAGAAATTTTTATGTAGCGATGTAAAATATTTTTAAATAAAGATATTATTAAAATATTTAAAAGATTTATATATATATATATATATATATATATATATATATATATATATATATATATGTTTTTAACAATTAAAAAATATTAAAATCTTCAGACACACTGGGTTGTATAATAATATTCTTTCGTTTTTATTTGTTAGATTCCTCGACTAGTTTCAGCCAACATGGCCATCATCAGGAGAAAAATAATTTCTGCTTGATAATAGCAGTGAACGACAGAAATGAATGTCTTGATGGAGAAAATGAACTTTTGTCTGTAGTTTTTTTTGTTTTTTTTATTTTTTTAACATGAATTTTGGTCAGCCTTGTGTTGCTCAAACAGTCTCTTTTAAGTTGTTATTTGAGTTAAGAGCTGGGTGGTTTCATGCTGATTCGAATTCCATTGGTCATTTTGACAGTTTAATTGGTTCCTGGAAAGGGAATGTGTCTCTGTTAAGTGTGTTTGTTATTTGGTTCTTAGGAAGTGAGAGAGTATGATGTAAGTGTGTATATTCGTGTGTGTGTGTGTGTGTGTGTATAATTGTGAGGCCTCAACACCTCCGCAATATATATATATATATATATATATATATATATATATATATATATATATATATATATACATATATATATATATATATATATATATATATATATATATAGAGAGAGAGAGAGAGAGAGAGAGAGAGGGGGGAGGTAGATATTTAGTGTGTGATATTATCATTCTTGTAAGGACATTTATTCCTGTTTATATCTCTATTCATTCAAGAAATAAGGAATTTGTAAATCTACCAGCCGAACTGATTTCAAAACAAGATCATTTTGGATTAAGCTTGGAGGAATCTATCTTTTCAAATTAATTTGTTTACATCGATGGAGTCGATAGGGACAAATCGAAAATTTACTTCATCTCCACCCCTTCCTTAGCGATTATTATTTCTTTTGCAGTAGACAGATGTTCTTTTTTTTATCTGCTTGCGAGATGGGGTAGGATCTTGTCCAGTCTAGATCTTAGCCAAGGCTTAAACTGACACTTCAAAGGAACCTTACGAATATCAGTTTCGTCATGACTGGATATTTTTTTTAATCATTTTTACCCTAAACCATGCCGTAAAGATACTAAGCAGCAAGGGGTGACTGAGTTTTGGATAATATGCAAAGAAGAATACTACTATTAAGTCTAGAATACAATGATAAATAAGAATACGGAAGATAACGTTTGACATTGCTTTTAAATTCTAGAAGATCAAAACTATGTCGGATTAATAAAATCCATTAGTTTCTTTAGATAAATATCACCCAATGAAAGGCAGTAAAGCCACTAAGACAGAAGGGGTTACTGAGTGTGAAAATATAATAAAAATGCGAAACATTATTAAGGGACGAGAAGAATAGACGAGCATAAAGAAAACAGTATATAATGATTGACATTGCATTTCAGCTTTTGAAGATCAAAGTTGGCTGGAGAACGAGGAGTCGGAAGGGAGCTCCATAAGCGACAAGTGCGAGAGAAGAAACCGTTAACATAGAACTTACGGTTACATCTCGCCATTTCAACTGTAAAATGATGAATGAAGGAATTTAACTTGATTCGAGAATCATATTAAATTAAATCACGTTTAACCTAAAATATAATATATTTGAATACATGTACCTTTCAATTTGAATATGTACAGAGTAAGAGTCTATTTTATCACAATTTCAGCAATAAGGGAACGTTTAAATTATTTTATATTCATGGCGAAACAGAAAGTAGAAAATAATTTGAACGGGAGAAATAAAATTTAAAGAAAAGTGATACATTACAATACTATTCTAAGATAAAATGTGTTATGACTAATTCTAACATATTAAGAGATTTAATCCGCCCTGGGTATGACGATAAACTGCATCTGCGTCGTGGGTAAGACGATAAACTACATCCAACAGCAAGGCCTTTGATCAGGGGGTTTTGAGGAGCAAGGAACCACCTCTTAATTGCTGGTGTTCCCTGGTCCACCCTGACCCGGGGTTGTAGCACCCGTTAGGGTCCCAGCTATGGGCAAATAGTTAACTCCCAAACTGGGGTCAAAACACTATGAACATATGAGAATAGGTTTTAATACCAGAAATACTTTGTAAAAATTATTAACAGCAATACATTTTTGAAAAAAAAAAAATTATTTTGATAAGCAAATATTATTAGCGAAGAAAAAATTATTACCAGAAAGATCTTTTGAAGGAAGAAATATTACCAGAAATAGATTTTTTTCGAAAAAATATTGCCAACAGTGAAAATTTTGTCGGCATGAAATAACCCATTGAGTTGTTGATATGTTGTAAAACAAAACAAACCAAACCAAACTAAGAAATTTAATAAGGAAAACAAAAAAATAACAACATAAAATCTGATGCTAGAATTTACCTTATATCCTGCCATGATTGACACAAAGAATACATAGGAGAGATCTCGAGCAAATTAAATAAAAAGAGTATATGAACACAGAAGAGATATTTGACACACTCAATCCATCAGCCGCTCAACATAATGAGCTTGACTCATTTCGATTTATAAATTCTACTTTATTAAAAGTGAGGGCTTTGTAAAGGATGAACCTTACTGTAAAAAAACTGAATGAGATCGGTTACTCTTTATGTCCACACACGTCTGACGTAAATAACCTTCAAAAGTTAAAAAAAAATGTCTACTCAAAATTTAGCGTATCTACACCGTCAGTACTTTCCCTCTGTACATAAATAATCTTATTTATAATACTGTCCGTTTCTACTGAGTCCAAGTAAACACTGACCGACACAGGAATTGAACTCAAAACCACTATGTCACCAAATTAAACAAAACAACGCTTTAATCCACTAGAAATCCTTTCCTCAGCAACAACAACAAAAATAAGGACAACAGTCCGAATATAAATAGTGTAAATAATATAAAAACATTATATATAATATTCACCTGTTATTTTTTTAATATTTTCACGATTTTAATAACACTTCTGTATATTAATTTTCGTCTTTTCACTTAAGCTGAACAAATCGATACGAGTTATTTGAAATTCGTTTGTTTTATTTGACAACCCATTAATTAACTTTATCAAATATTGATCAGATAGTGTCTAATGTTTTTGGTGTAAACATTTGTCTAGCCCTCACATTTTCTGTAAATTAAATGTCCATCTTCCGCGTCGTTATTGACATTTGATAAATCGGAAAACCTAGGTGCGAATTGAGTTTATTTCTTTTTTCTTCCAACAACGTGGCGACATTAACCAGTAATATGCAGCACAGTGTTAAACGGTTCTGGAACGTTCTGTGTGTTCCATTATTTTTAACCAGATTAATTACAGAAAGCTCGCTTATAGTCTACAAAATGAACCTTTGTTTTATCTCGTGGCTTGTCTGCTGTACTTTGATTTGGTTTGGTTTACGGCATATTAACCTCAATGAGTTATTTAATGCCGACAATATTTTTATTGCTGGTCACATTTTTCATCTATCTATCTATCTATCTATCTATCTCAGTCTTTTTCATATCTATCTATCTATCTATCTCAGTATATATTGGTTTGGAATGGTTTGTTTTACGGCATATCAACCTCAATGGGTTAAATAATGCCGACAAACTTTTTATTGCTGGTCACATTTTTCATCTATCTATCTATCTATCTATCTATCTCAGTATATATTGGTTTGGTTTGGTTTGTTTTACGACATATCAACCTCAACGGGTTATTTAATGCCGACAAGATTCTTATTGTTGGTAATATTTTTGTTCAAATGTGTATTGCTGGGATATTCTTTCCAAAAACATGTATTGCTGGTAATAATTTTTTGGAAAAAAATTATTGCCGGTATTTTTTTTTTTTTTTTAAATGTACTGCTGGTAATAATTTATGTTTTTAAAAGTATTACTGCCAATTTTTTTTTCAAAGACTTATTGCTGGTACTTTTTTTCCAAAAATGTACTGCTGGTATTTTTTTAAAGTATTGTCGTTATTTTTTTTTAAATGTACTGCTGGTAATATTTTTTCCAAAAATGTATTGCAGGTAATATTCTTTTTCAAAATATTTTGGAATCAAAACCTCCAAATGGGAGGACTTGCTGCCGGATGTAGTTTATCGTCATACCCATGAGGCGGATGCATTTTATAGCCATATCCAGGACGCGTTTGAAATGACCGTCGTGGGTATGACGATAAACTACATCCGGCAGCAAGACGTCTAATCTGAATGATTTGAGGAGCATGGAAGCACTTGTTAATTCCTGTTGCTCTCAGGTCCACTATAAACCAGGGTGGTAGCACCTGTTAGGGTCCCAGAGATGAGCAAATAGTTAATCACAAAACCGGAATCAAAACGCTAAAAAAGCAATATATTTCCATCGTCAAAAAATAGCAGCATTACATTTTAGTAAAAAGAAAAAAAAGAAAATCAGTACATTTTCAAATGAAAATTAACAGCAATACATTTTTGAAAAAGAAATTACTAATGCTCCGAAGAAAATTAAATTTCAGCTTTAAATGACCCATAAGGTGTTGATATGCCGCTAAACAAACAAACTGACAAACGAACCTTGCCATGTGCAGTGATGAGCAATTTCGCTGAGAAGAGTCGAGTTCCAAATCCAGTCGGGTTCGTTATATTTAGTTCCACGCAAATACCCTCGGGAAAGGTATGAATTTACATTTTCTCTCCCATGTCATGGATTAATTAGTATTACTTGTATCAGTAAATCCTTCATATCGCCAAAAAATTCTTAAATTCCAAAAATATTCTCTGCATTTATATAAACTGCAAAAGGTAGATAACCCATCAAATAAAAATCAATAAATCAAACAATCTTACTGACAATTATATCTGTTTTGAATTATATCTACAATTCGCATGGTAATAACAGGTCCTGTTGCTGACTAAGCTAAACGTATTGAATATAATAAAATCTCATTTTAAGCGCACCCCTCCTCCACTACAATAAAGTCGCCTTCACTAAAGTAGTAATGATTAACAAAAATTACCTTTGTAATTTACGGCATATCAACCTCAATAGGTTATTTAATGCCAACAACATTTTTAGGACAGATTCGTATGAATAGAATATTTATTATTTGGTTTAGATTGGTTTGGATTATTTTGTTTTACAGCATATCAACCTTATTTACCAGTTAAGCTTGCTGGGCTAAATATTTACTCAAGAGACATAATAACTATTTACTCATGAGACATAATAACTATTGTATTGCCAGATAAACATTTTTTATTTATTTATTTTAATCTTATTATTCATTAACAATTAAACAGAAATCAATCAATAAATCGATCAATCAATATTTTCCCCTTCAGTGACACCGGCAACTTGACAACGTTCCACTAGATTGTCAATGAATTGACGGCAGAAATTACCTGGTTTTGATTTGAAGAATTCATCATTGGTTTGGTTTGATTTATTTTGTTGTACGGCATATCAACCTCAATGGGTTATTTAATGCAAACAGTTTTAGGATAGATTCGTATGAATAGAATATGTATTCTTTGGTTTAGATTGGTTTGGTTTATTTTGTTTTACGGCATATCAACCTCAATGGGTTATTTAATGCTGACAACATTTTTAGGATAGATTTGTATGAATAGAATATGTATTCTTTGGTTTAGATTGGTTTGGTTTATTTTGTTTTACGCCATATCAACCTCAATGGGGTATTTAATGCCGATAACATTTTTAGGATAGATTTGTATGAATAGAATATGTATTCTTTGGTTTAGATTGGTTTGATTTATTTATTTATTTTTTTTTTTTAAGCGTATCACCCCGAGCAAGGCCGGTGGCCACTATCACGCAAGGGGTTACAGAAGGGTTGGAGGAAGAGCAGATAGGAGTGGTAAAGGAAGGGATGTGGAGAAAGAGAAGGACGGAGGGCCGATCGAGGTGGGGAGGTTACGGGAGATATAGGGCGAGAGCAGATAGGAATGGAAGATGTCAGGAAGTGGATAGATCAAGGCAACTGGAGATGACGATTGACGCTACACTTAAACCGTTGGAGATTGTATTTGTCAGGGAAACAGTAATAGGGAAGGGAGTTCCATAGGCGAGATGTGCGTGACATGAAGCTATTGGAGTAGAAAAGACGTCTACACCTAACAGTTTCAACGGTGAAGGGGTGGGAACGGGATGCCAGCCTCGTAGGACGCTTGAATTCACGAGGCTTAGGGACAAGTGAAAGCAACTCCTCAGAGCAATTACCGTGGAAGTACTTGTAGAAAAGGCAGAGTGATGCAACATTGCGTCTGTGAGAGAGCGACTGCAGACGAGATGACAGATCAGGGCCAATCACATTGCATATCCGTCTCTGGATCTTATCAAGAACCCCGAGGCAACACGCAGGGGCCCCAGACCATAAATGGCAGCAATACTCCATGCAAGGTCGAATGGTAGACTTATAGACCTGGAGGATCGATTCAGGGGAGAAGAATTTCCTGGCTCGGCACAGGGAACCAACTTTTCTAGCGGTGGATGATGCAATTGACTCGATGTATTTGTTCCATCTCAGATCAGCGGACAGCGTGAGACCGAGCAGCCGCAGAGAGGAACTCTCGAGAAGTTAGTCCTCAGACATTCTGATGGGATGCAGGGATGGGTCCTTGTGGTGGTTAATGGAGAGCAATTTTGTTTTAGAGGCATTAAAGTTGACCATCCATTTCTCTCCCCAGTCCACAACCGATTGGAGGTCCTTTTCAATTTGAGCTGCCAGGTTAATTTTGTCCGCCTCAGTAGATTTGTGGTTGAGGCAGGAGTAAATAGTAGTGTCGTCAGCGTAGATACCGACTTGGGAGTCTATGGCGTCTGGAAGGTCATTTCTAAATATGAGGAACAGAGTAGGGCCAAGGATGGAGCCTTGAGGAACACCAGCAGTAGTGGGATAGGAGTTGGAGAAGGATCCACTGAGAACAACCTTCAAATCCCGGTTTGATAGGAACGATTGAATTAGGTCAAACAATCGACCTGTGATACCATAACCCCGGAGCTTGCGAAGGAGGCCGGCATGCCAAACCCTATCGAATGCCTTGGAGATGTCAAGGGCCACGGCACGGGCTTCGCCGTTACTATGGATAGCTTGGTAGACAAATTCAGTGATGGCCGTAAGCACATCGGCAGTAGACCAGGCAAAGCGGAAACCATACTGCTTGTCTGAGAGCAGATCGTGGGATATCAGGTGAGTAGTCACTTCGGCGTTGATAATGGCCTCGAAGACTTTGCCGAAGATGGGAAGGAGACTGATAGGACGGTAATTAGAAGGATTGGAGGGGTCGCCAGAGTTCTTAAAGACAGGAACAATGGTAGAGGACTTCCAGCAGTCAGGAAAACAGGAGTCCTTGAGGCAGCGGTTGTACAATTTAGAGAGGGCAGGTGCCAGTTCAGGTGCGCATTTCTTCAGGACAATGGCTGGTATTCCGTCGCCGCCGGTAGCCTTGTGGGGATCTAAGTTAGAAATAATGCCCAGTACCGACGACGGGGTTATGTGCAAGCCGTCCAGTAGGGCCTCAGTTCTGGGAGGGAAGTCGGGCAAGGGTACCCCAGAGGAGTCAAGCATAGAATTGGAAGAAAACTTTCGAGCGAAGCATTCGGCCTTGTCGGCAGAGGTGGTCAGGACCTCAAACTGATTGAACAGTGGAGGAATGGAGGGTTTGTTACTATTCAGAACGCTCTTGCAGAGGCGCCAATAGTCCTTGGAGCCATTGCGGGATGTTTTACGACATATCAACTTCAATGGGTTATTTAATGCCGACAACATTTTTCGGATTGATTCGTATGAATAGAATATATATTCTTTGGTTTAGATTGGTTTGGTTTATTTTGTTGTACGGCATATCAAGCTCAATGGGTTATTTAATGCCGACAACATTTTTAGGATAGATTTGTATGAATAGAATATGTATTCTTTGGTTTAGATTGGTTTGGTTTATTTTGTTTTACGGCATATCAACCTCAATGGGTGATTTACTGACGACAATATTTTTTTATTGCTGGTAATATTTTGTTTTGTTAAAAATCTGTTTCTGGTTTATACTTTTCATTCAAAAAATATTTCTGGTAATAATAGGTAGGATGTGGCACAAGGCCAAATTTTAATTTCTGCCAATCCTAGCCCGTAGGCTCGGTCAAAAATTTCCCATAGACCCTGCATAAAACGGGGTCGGATAGCTGTTTCCCATAGCCTCGTCTGCAGATCCTCTCCACCCGGAGGCAGAGAGTTTGACCAGCACAGTGCGAAAATATATTCGACTTTTCTCCTACTAATCTTATAGTAGGCGGAAGAGTCCAACATAGAGTCTTTAGAGTGAGGACACCAAAACAATTTTGTAAATAAGAACAGTGTACAGATAACTCTCTTAAACGTTCAGGCATTGATTTATGAGTTCATTTATATGAACATGCCTCGTCTTTATAAACTGATAAATAATCAATATTTTTATATTAAGGTAAATTTCCTAACTTGAATATTTAATGATGCTAATATGTAAAAGTTATTCTAAAAAATCTGTTTCAACTGTTTTTTTCCGAGCGGTCCGTTTAATATAAGACGTTCTTTATAAACGCTGTGCGTTAATCCCACTGAAAATTGTCTGTAGCGATTTTCATCCACACTAGACACCTCACAGGCTTGTTCTAAAATAGACATGGTAAAAATCAAAATTATGTTTTGTATACATCACCAAGAAACAATGTTTAGGAAGGTAATTTTGTTAATCATTACTACTATAGTGAAGGCGACTTTATTGAGTCAAATTGGTCTCTGAATACACTTAACAAACACAAAGATTTTGAATGAAGACGAAAGGCTACCTGATGCATAAGGCATTGTATAACAATGACAAAAGATCACACACACATATGTAAGTATATATATATATATATATATATATATATATAGTCAAACCTAATGAGCCAGACAAACCTACCAAGGTTTCACTTAGGCAGATCGTCAGGGTCAGCCGGCCCTGACGATCTGCCTAAGTGAAACCCTGGTCGGTTTGTCAGGCTCATTAGGTTTGACTAGGTTTGGTCTACGTTTGTATCGAGCTCTTTAGTTAGTTAGTTGTTTACTCGTATCGGGTTTTTTTCTTTGGGCCTTGAACCTGTATCTGTGCGATTATTGTCGACAGACCTTCATGTTCCTGGCTCTTTCTTTTTGAAAACCTTTTTTTCCCTTCGAGATCGATTTGGCTATTGTTAAATCAAGAATTCGAAGGTTTTTTCGACACGAGTATAGTTACTTATATATATATATATATATATATATATATATATATAGAGAGAGAGAGAGAGAGAGAGAGAGAGATAGAGATAGATAGATAGATAGATAGATAGATATTCAATCTAAGTATCGGTAGATGTATTTCTGAAGATGCAGAAATTGTGGCACAAGGCCAAAAGATGGGGAGGGATAAAGGCTGGTCGTAACTAACTGTCCTATACCTAGCTAATCAGATTCGCGACCCATTCATACATTACAATTGACACATTCACCACAAGAACTCGTCCGTCACCATTCAATCCTTCATACACCATAATACCACATCCTAACAAGGGGATAAAAATTGGTTGATGATAACAATATATTAAAATTATAATAATGAAACGATGAAAGGGGAGGGAGATGAACCCAATAACAAACAAAAATTCAACAAATTTTAAACTAAACATAATTTATGTTAGTAGGACACGTCCAACCCTCAAAACAGAGAGGCCGCTGTATTCTGCCCATAGGGCAAAATCAAGAAGCACTCTCGCTAAGGGAGTGGGGAGAGAGATAAAATAACACGGACATGGGGAAATCAAAGGCTGACCCAATCGAGATAAAATGGGGCCAAATTAAACTGGGGAAGGTTGGGAATCTCGACATGGGTCATAACTAAAGAGATAGCCAGTAGACACGAAGTTGCCTAGAGTAGAAGTCTTCAGTCAAATGGAAAAGAAGGCTTCTTTGTTGTGGGTTCATAATATAATTGCAGCTGAGAAAAGTATTTCATCTACGTGCAAGGAGTGTTAGTAGGAGTGACTTACTGGATGTTAACCTGATTTTGTGCACCATAATTTCTATTTTTTTTCTTTTCTTTTTATTCTGGTTATAATTTCAGTTGAGAAGGAAAGAGGATTAACTGCCTGCTCTCTCGTTATAATTTGTTTTTTTGTTGTTTCTTTTTATGTTGGTGGGGTTTTGAAATAATCTCCAGGAGTATCGCATGTTTTGATTGCTCAATAAATCCGATGGTACATGAAACGACCTGTTTTATACGAAGTCGTAAATCTCCAGGACCAGCTGTCTAAAAAGCGAGTCGTGTGCTAAATTTAACTACTATTTTGGGTAATATGCCTTTAAGCGACTTATATTTTGGGCCTTTTACCAGGCAAAACTAAGTCAAGTACATGGTTAAGGACATTTTACAGACGAAGTCAACGATATATAAACACTTAGAGAGATAAATAGGGGTGTAAGTATAATAATTGCTGAGTTCGTTGTTCAAACCCAGATAAAACCCAATATTTTTTATTGTTACTAACAAGTTGGGATTCTGATTGTGATTTGGCGCTTAAAATTGAATGGCCTTAGATTTGGTTTTAATTTCAAGGGATAGATATGGCTTCAGATGAAGACACATATCTTTAAGTTATATTGGGGAAAAATCTACATTTCATTACGCACAAGCTATAATCTGAAATGCGTGCTAACGTAGATATTAGTGATAATGTTTCTTCGTTGTTAGATTAGGTGATGCTCCGTTGCAAAAGGCAAAGTTATCCTCTTTCTAAAGTTTTTTTGTTATTAATTTCTAATATATATTTGTGATATCTAAATAAGTGAATGGTCATCATAATAGCATTAATAATTAAACTGTTTACTTAATTTGATAAAGTTTTTTTTTATGTGTGCAGAATGATTATAAGTTAGATAGTAAATAAGGCCAATTCAACCACTGTGGGTTACTTCAACGTGGTGCCACGGTTAGCAGGCTTTTCTCGCTAGATCAGTTATGACTGAGTAGTGAGTTCGATCCTCCCTGGGGACGACACACTTTCTTAGAAAATCATCATATGCGAACGTTGCTTTTCTTTCTAATTGCGTCCATAGGTGGATATAGGTCGTTTTTTTTAAAGCTGGAATAGATAGCTTAGGTTTGTTTTGTTTTACAGCGTATCAACCTGAATGGGTTATTTAATGCCGACAAGATTTTTAATGCTGGTAATATATATTTTTTTTAAATATATTGTTGGTAATATTTTTTCTTCAAAAGCTAATTGCTAGTAATATTTTTTCTCAAAAATTTAATTGCTGTTATTAAAATATATTTTTACACTTTCACAGTGTTTTGACCCCACTTTGGGGGTTAACTATGTTCCCAAAGCTGAGACCCTAACAGGTGCTACCACCGCGGGTCAGGGTGGACCTGGGGAATACCAGTAATTAAGGGGTGGTTCCACGTCAAAATCTCCTGATCAGAGGCCTTGCTGTTGGGTGTAGTTTATCGTCTTATCCTAGACGCGCTTGTAGTTTATCGTTTTCCCCAGGACGCTGATGTAGTTTATCGTCTTCCCCTTGACGCGGATGTAGTTTATTGTTTTCTCCAGGACGCGGATGTAGTTTATCGTCTTCCCCTTGACGCGGATGTAGTTTATCGTTTTCCGCAGGACGTGGATGTATTTTACCGCCTTAACCAGGACGCGGAGTAGGTAGGCATATATTGATCGTTAATCTCCTTGTGTATCTAGTGTTGTAGATCGTTTTTACATTAGTGTACATTAGTAGATGATGGCAATGTTTATTCTTGACTTCATAGGTAGATATATATTGTTTCTTTAATTGTATGCTACGGTATAATTAGTAGCGTTATACTTGATTAAATCGAATACATGTGTTTTATGTATATTTTAGTATCGTTGGACGTAGGCTGTGTTTATACGTAAGCCGCTAGATCGCCTTTGGTTATCTTTATAACTGAGACCATAGTTATATATAGTACTGTTTATACTGAAGTCCGTTGCTCGGAGTAATCGTTTTTATACTTGCGATTTATTTGATACGCTTCCCTGATTGCGATTCTCTAGCGCCATTCCACGGTGTTCAAAGGAGTAGAGATTAAAAAGACGAATTATAAAATCTGGAATCAGCCATCAGAATTATTACGTCGCTTTCGCTGGCGTCTACGAAAGGGAAATTGTACGCTGATTGTCATCGCGGAAAAAGCAGGAATATCAGCGGCAATAATAACAAAACATATTGATTTTGGTGTTCGCGCGACAAAATCTTAGTTGGTTGTCACATCTTTTTAGTTTAACGAATGCAATACAATGATGAGAACAGGCAACAGATATAGGATCATTTTCTTTAGCCATTCCCACTGTACAATGTTGGAACCTAGCTGCATATCTAAGAATGCGCTTAATTTCATAAAATCTAGGCACCATAGAGAAAATACCATTGGAATAATTAACATCAAAGTATTTATTGAAAAAGGCACTGGGAATCTACGTTACGGGGGTGGGAAAGTGACCGAGGCCGATATGCCAGGTCAGAACCAATAACATTGCTGATTCTCCGTTGGATTTCACCAAGAATCGCTAAATATTGCAGGAGTACCAGACCAGATGTGCTAGCAATATTGAAAGCAGGGACAAATGGCACACTTAAAAATATGTTAGACGGGTTCTGGAAAGAAAAATTGTAAGACATTCTTTGCCCCACTTAACTGTCAATTGTAGGTCAATTTTGAAATCAGTTGCTATTTTGTCCTTAACGAACTGATCAGATTTACTATTAAAGTAGAAATAAATAGTTGTATCATCAGCATAGATAACTAATGTCACCAGGAACGTTATTGATAGAGCTTAGGCTCAACGTAAGATCAAAGATTTTAACAAGAAAACAGTTTTTAATTAAATGTTCGTCCGATGCAAGACCAAAGAGCCTCTCAATCTACACAATAAATGAATGAGGTTGATGTGTATTAGAAAGTGCAGGAACCACCTTATTTTCTTGTGTATAATACGACTTACCGTAACTCCCCATGTATAAGACGCATTGTTTTCTAAAAGAATAATAAGCAAAATTAGGGGTGCGTATTATGCGCATCTACAAAAGATCTTTTAAAAATTACCGTTTCATAGGTCGATTTCCGTTGTGAAATGACTACTCACCACAAACATACGACAATTTGACACTAGCATTCGGCGATTGCGACCCCATAAGGATGTCAAATACAATCATATATACCTAACAATACTTACAAATGTAAAATAAAATAAGAATTAATGAAATTGGAGAGGTACAATTTATAGGGTTTGATTACCAAACAAGCGATGCGTATTATGCGTGAGTAGAAGCATTTTCCCACACTTTCAGCACAATTTTAGGGGTGCGTATTATGGATGAAGGCGTATTATACATGGAGAATTACGGTAATTATAATACGGCCCCGTGTTTCAGAAGCTAAAAACATTGAATAAATTATATATACGAGTATAATACGCTCTGTAGTACAGTACAGCTATCCCTACGTAAATTTCTTTTGAAAAGTTGTACAATATTCGAAATTAAAATTTCAATTTTCTATATACATTTCACTAAAATATTTAATTTTTCACGATATTAAATAGAAACGAACCGGGTGTTTAGATATTGTGCGTTTCTTTTAATTTCCGTTTCAAAACTTATTTCTGAGAAATGCTTCGTAGTAGACACACCCGGTAATACATGTTAATTAATCTTTCATAATTTCCCGTTTCATACGACTTTATTATATTAGTATAGATTAATAAACTATTAAAATAAATAAAAAAAGAGATATATTGTCTTTGATTAAGAATGCAGAGAGAAACAATTATTTTCGACATATCAAATGTCTTTGGTAAAGAAATCTTATCAACACCTGCCTACATTGTGTTTTATTATCTGTTGCGCTAATTAAGTGCATTTGCAATCTTACTGGTTCAAATAAGTGTTTTTAAGCTGAATAATCATTTCTGAAAACGTGTACTCCGGTATAATACGATCCCGTCTATTTTTTGTCTTCAATTTTCGTTCAACATTTCTCGTATTATGCGCGAGAAAATTAGACAAGTGCATATTATGCGAATATGCAAGTTAGATATCAGGTGGGCCTCGACTTGAAGAGGTAGGGATTTTAGTGACCACGGAAGCATCTCTTCAGTAATCTGTTCCACACAGTTGCCGTTCTCGAGAAGAAGGCTGAATTCGAAACGGATCAAGATGAGTCGGTCTGCGTACCGTGGCAATTCTAGATTCTAGACTTTAACCAGTCTGGAATACTGAAAGTAAGCAATGAAGATCATCTGAAGATCTGCGGTGTAATGGTGACAGTGTAGCGATAAGCTAGCAATGCCCAATCTGCGGGAAAGGCTGTGTAAACCCTTTTGAACATCTTGATTATGTCACTATTTTCTCTTCTCAAGCCCAGTAGCTGTTATCAATCTTTACAGTATTAATGGAGGTTTCCTTCCTCACCTTTTATTTGAAGTAGTGTTGAAAGTCAACATCTTGATTATGTCACTATTTTCTCTTCTCAAGCCCAGTAGCTGTTATCAAGTTTTACAGTATTAATAGAGGTTTCCTTCCTAACCTTTTATTTGAAGTAGTGTCGAAAGTCAACATCTTGATTATGTCATTACTTTCTCTTCTTAAGTCCAGTAGCTGTTATCACTCTTTCCAATATTAATGGAAGTTTCCTTCCTAACCTTTCATTTGAAGTAGTGTGGAATGTCAACATCTTGATTATGTTATTATTTTCTCTCCTCAAGCCCAGTAGCTGTTATCACTTTTTCCAGGATTAATGGAGGTTTCCTTCCTAACATTTTACTTGATGTACTGTGGAATGTCAACATCTTGATTATATTATTATTTTTCTTCGAGATACATGTGTGGTAACCATTTTAGTTGTTGCTGCTCTTGAAAGTACTCGGGTGATGCACTTTCTGTTTTTTGGGAACAGTTCATTGTTTCTGATGCTAGGTGAAGTTAGGTAATTTATAGAACAACACAAGGACAGTATATTTGAGTTCGACTTGATATCGTTGAACACACGGGGCGTCACTGACCAGAGAAAATTCAGGGTCTGTATCGTGAAGATGGAGCATTAATACCTTGTTTTTACGAATAATTTAATGTTAGAAGCCAGTTTTTCTCACATAGAGATGATTTTTTTTGCACTGATGCACACCCTGTACAAAAGGCCTCAGAGGCACTCAAGATAGAGGGTTAGAGGCATTTTTATGCGGATAGGTGGGGGACGATAACGCTTAAAACTAGTTTTGAGGAGGTTAAGATTGTAATGATCGGAGAAGCATCCTTTTGGGTGTCGGTTTCACAAAGCTTGGTAAGAAGATGCACAAGTGGAACTTACATACAATTAAGAAATACGAAGGAAATGAAGGTGGTTAGATATAATGTGTGTGCCATAAGGGATTTGGCCGTGAAGGGTAGAACTGTTTAAATTAAGGAATGTATTTCGTTTGAACACTGCCCAGTGAAATAGCGAGATCAGAGAGAATCGGGACATTTAGACTGTGCAAAAGTGGTTGCAGGGTGAAAAATATTTCATCATCCAAAAGGACGCGAGGACGCTTTTTGAACTCTGTCGTGTTAAAGCTACATCAAAGGAGAAATCTGCTGGTTCGGATATTTTTGATGTGAGCAAGCGCACCTATTGCTCACATACGAATAGCGTATGGCTCACATACGAATTGCGTATTGCTCATATACGATTACAGTATTTCTCATATACGAATAGAGTATTACTCATATGCGCATAGTCTATTACCCATATACGAATTGAGTATTTCTCACATACGAATAGCGTATTGCTCACATACGAATAGAGTGTTGCTTATATACGAATAGAGTATTGCTCATATACGAATAGAGTATTGCTTATATACGAATAGAGTATTGCTTATATACGAATAGAGTATTGCTCATATACGAATAGAGTGTTGCTTATATACGAATAGCGTATTGCTTATATACGAATAGAGTATTGCTTATATACGAATAGCGTATTGCTCATATACGAATAGAGTATTGCTTATATACGAATAGCGTATTGCTCATATACGAATAGAGTATTGCTTATATACGAATAGCGTATTGCTCATATACGAATAGAGTATTGCTTATATACGAATAGCGTATTGCTCATATACGAATAGAGTGTTGCTTATATACGAATAGCGTATTGCTTATATACGAATAGAGTATTGCTTATATACGAATAGTGTATTGCTCACATACGAATAGAGTATTGCTCATATACGAATAGAGTATTGCTTATATACGATTAGTGTATTGCTCATATACGAATAGAGTATTGCTTATATACGATTAGTGTATTGCTCACATACGAATAGAGTATTGCTCATATACGAATAGCATATTGCCCATATACGAATAGCGGGTAGCTAAATAAAAATGCGATGAAAGTATACCAAACACATAATAAAATAAAATGCAACGAGACAAGGAATACGAAAGTAAAATTTAAATTGACCATTCTCCGACAGAATCTGAAGTTGAAGAGAAAAACAAATCTACTATAAATGGTGGAAAATTGCCACCGCATATGAGACAAGAGCATGTAGCGAAGAAATAGAACCATTATTAATGGCAGTGCGAAGAATTTATCAAGTACACAGTTAATTGAACTGAATATAAATAAAATTATTTACAACGGAAAATGATAACTGCGTATGAAACGGATAGAAACGCTAAAAATATAGGTCGGGAAATATGCACTGATTGAGGAAGGAATTAAATAAAAATTGTGTCGTACTTGCAATATAATTGGGAGTGTGCAAAATATTCTTTCAAAGCAATAACGAAAAACAGAAAATGATTGTGAAGTTTCAATCTATAGAAAAAGTCTTCAATGAAAGTAAGCCAAAGAAAATATTGCATAACCGACTGAACCAGTGTATATGACAGACCATTATTAAAAAGTTTTTTTTTTAAATAACTTCTTCAATCTCTAGAGCGGACAGTGTTTACTTGCACTCAGTAGAAGCAAGAAGATCAATAACTGAGCAGTAATAAAAATAAAAGTTAGACGACATATTTCTATGCAATGGTTTTGAAACTAGAACAGTCTACTCCCGTAAATTAAATAAAGGGTTCAGATCGGAACACCCTGTAGGTTACGTAGATCAACATATACCTGTGGGAGGCCGGAGGGCACAACGGCCGAGACGTTTTGATAACAACAAAGATGAGGACAATAGTCCGAATATTTTTCGAGGTAACAGAATAATTTGTATTATTTACACTATTTAGTATAAATGATACAATATATTTGGAGTGACGTAATTTAATGAAAAATGTTTGAACAAAGTACCTATAAACAAAACGATTTTTTTTGCTATCCTCTGCCAGTCACAATAATGGAGAAAGCATTACCTCGAAGCATCGCCAGTGAGACATGGTGCAAGAGCCGCTCCGTTTCGCGAGGCTCGTCCCTTAATCGAGACGCAATCGCGCCAATCCTCAGAAGGAACGCTATCGAAAGAGGTTCAATAACCACAGGAGTCTCCACTGC
>OZ038506.1:27438358-27445858 GCA_964036315.1 Acanthosepion esculentum | reverse complement strand
AGCAACAAGGAAGTCTAAAAGAAAATGCTAACAAGGAAGAAAACTTATGCTCAGAATCAGGAAGAGACACAGCTAGAATTGCTCGGACGTATTATGAGGAAAGATATCTTAAAAAATCTGCTTTTCACCAGGTATACGGGGAGAAGGGGACAAGAAAGACAGACAGGCAGTAAGGCACGTACATGATTAAGTTGTGTGAATGGACAGCGAAACAGGGTAGGCAAGACTTAGCAAAGAGGGAAAACTGATAAGGGCAACGAGGCATATGAAGTTTGAGTGTGACATGATCTCCCATGTCCTGAATGAACACGGCAGATAGAAGAAGAAGAAGAAGAAGAAGAAGAAGAAGAAGAAGAAAGATAAGAAGAAGAAGAAGGAGAAGAAAGATAATAATAATAAGAAGAAGAAGAAGAAGTAGAAGAAGAAGAAGAAGAAAGATAATAAGGAGGAGGAGGAAGAGAAGAAGAAGAAGAAGAAGAAGAAGAAGAAGGAGGAGGAGAATGAGAAGAAGAAGAAGGATAAGAAGGAGGAGGAGGAGGAGAAGAAGATGGTTAAGTGGAATCAGGCCAAACAATAACAGAGAAATTTTAACAGCAGAACGAAACCATAGGCTAAATAAATGGCCCAGTTCCAAATTCCCTGAAGATTACCAGAATAGACAGACACCTGAAGAAGGCTGAGAGCTACACCGGACAAAATTTCCTGATAAAAGCAAAAATCTAAGGACAATAGTCCGATTATAAATATCGTAAATAATGATAAAACCAATTCCAGAGATTCAGACAAAATAAAAGAATCATTTTCTACCTACCTAACAAGCACAGTTTTGTGATGTCAACGAGTGTTTATTGTCATCACAAAATGTCAACGAATACTCGTTGTCACTTTCGTAATAATCGTTGTAGTGGAGACTATGTAATCGCAGATAAAATGTATAGTACTCCGTTAAACAATCAGGCGCCTTCAAATAACCTCGCACTATTAGCACTTTCTCGATAATACTCGCTCGAATAGTAATCCGTATAGTGATCCGAATGGAGGAACGGTATAGGGAATAGTATAGATAATAACGGGAACGCTATTTAATACAGAGGATAGAGTAGAAGTACAGATTCGTATAGTAATAGAGGATAGAATAGAAATGAGAGATCAGTATAGAATAGAGGATAGACTAGAAATGGAGATCCGTATAGTAATAGAGGATAGGCAAGAAATAGCCATCGTTAGTCGTCAGCTACTTTCTACATATATGCGTTTCCTCTATGGGCACGTGGTCTACTTAATTTAATAATGGGATCGCCTGTGTTTGTTCACTGTTCTAACTTAAGTGTCGGTGGCGACACTATTCTTATATAACACTAAGACAAATGGTTGGCAGAAAAAGGAGGGGTGATTTTATATGGTTCTATAACGCGCATAGTTGCTTGTTAGTAATGTCTTCATAGTAAACGTTGGAAACAAAAGGTTGAGTGCAGACTGTTTCATCATATGAGAACATGGATCGAGGATATAGTAGTTCAGTGCGACAAACATTCGATTGATAGCGACCTACTTCATCCCGATCCACTTTTAGAGCAAACGGCCTGCTCATAGCGGTTGGACGAGTTTATGTTCCAATAATAGGGGTACAGAAAGTTAGTCAGGTTTACTACAAAACAGAGAGTAAAAAAATTACTCAGAGCAGTAATGTGTAGGAAGTTCTGAAGAGCCATGTTCCTCCAAGTTCTGAATATCTGTTTATCTCGGTATTTACATGAGCTAAAGCGGGATGCGGCAAATGGGCGGTTTAACGTGGGACATACCGAGCCCGTAGGTTCGAGCAAAAATTCCCCGTATATACGGGCTCGGGTAGCTGTTAACCTCCCCACACGAGACTATTCCCTTCGGTATAGCCTCATCTAGGACGAAGGCAGAGAGGTCGACACGCAGTGTATCTCAAACTCAAAGGTTTGGGATACTCTCAACCGGCCGAATGTGTAGAGCACCAAGTGAGGATCGAACTCACAACTCTAGTTGCCCAAATGATTTTCTAAGCGTAGCTTAGATGTGGCACAAGCCGAAAGTCGGGGGCACCCAGTGAGTATCAAACTTAGTATTCAGTCATAATTGTTCTAGTGAGACAAGCTAGCTACACATTACACTGCCTCGAGCTGCCGAAATGATTTTCTAACCGTAGCTTTTATGTAGGACAAAGCAGAAAGTAGGGGGCACCTAGTGAGGATCAAACTCACTACTCAGTCGTAATTTTTCTAGCGAGACAAGCTTGGTAACCATTACACCGCTCAAGGTACCCCTTATCTCAGAGGAATTAATGTATTCGGACGTCACATTTGTTGATGTGGGATTAAAAATGCAATAATCAAGTGTAATTCCGAGGGAAAGGATTTAGTATGCATGAAAACGCTTTCAGGAACTGTCAGTTATTTATTTATACTTACTTTTTGCTATTTTTCCCATTTCACTTAAAATATTCTCATTACAACCTCTTTATCGATGAAATATAAAACATGAACACTTTTTCAATAGCTGACGCAAATCCGATTTTTTTTTTCAGATCCCAGGTGAAATCAGGCTTTTCCGTAAAGGGTTTTAAGAAAGACGAATCCCAAATTTCATTAATTTCACTAACGTCGACGCCGCTTGCCAAAAGAAACCATGTACGTCACGTGAAAAAAAAAAGCCTTGGGACGAATTGTAGTTAAACAATATCTTGATTCCGAAGGTTTATTGATATTGCTTCTTTCTTTTCCTTTCTGATAGCGATTAGAATCCGTCATTCTTTTCTGTCCATCTTCGTCTGCCACTTTAGGAAATGAATAATCACTGGCTTGTCTTTTTCTACATCTTGTTTCTCTCCGAAGAGTTAGAGTGAATAACCTAAAACATTCGGAAAGCAATAGCGCATTAAAAAGAAGGAATTTAAAAAAAAATTAAATAGAGAAAAACATTAATTTATATGTAAAGGAAATGGCGTAATGGTTAGAAAGTTTGTCTCGCAAGAACCAGTAAGTTAGTTCGGTCCATACTGAGTGTCCTATATTTTTCCCTGCCCCGCTTAGAAAATCACCATTAATATTAATCTTCGTTTGTATATGACGTTAAACAGTTACGATACTTTTCTTAAACACTTGCTTTAAAAAAAATCGTCACCTAATATATTGATTTTTCAAGTACAGCTTAGATGAGGCACAAGGCCAAAATTATGGAGCACCCAATGAGAATCGAACTCACTACTTAGTTGTAATTGTTCTAGCGAGACAAACTTGCTAACCATTGCACCAGCTCGAGATGCCCTGATTTTCCAAGCGCAGCTTAGATGTGGCACAAGGCCGAAAGTATAGGGCACCCAGTGATGATTGAAATCACTACACAGTTGAAACTGTTCTAGCGAGACAAGCTTGTCAACCATTATACCGTGTCGAGGTGCCAAATAATGTTTTTCTAATCGAATCTTATATGTAGCATAAGGACGAATGTATGGGGCAACCAGTGTGGATCGAACTCTAGCGAGACAACCTTGCTAACCCTGACCTTCCAAGCGTAGCGTAGATGTGGCAAGAATGCCGAAAGTATAAGGTAACCAATGAGGATCGAACTCACTACTCAGTCGTAATTGTTCTAGCGAGACAAGCTTGAAAACATTACACTGCCTCGAGGTGCCCCTGTAGTAGGGGTCTGCTTACTATACCTGGTGTTTCCAAAAGGTCTGGCATCTAAGTACTGACCTGGCTCTACGATGGTTAACTTCGATAACCGAACGAGAATCGTCACCTAATATAAGATCGGATAGCTACTGAATGAAGCGAGTATTAGTCGGAATATTAATGATGCGTAAAGCGTGTGAAATGACTTGAAGAGAAGGTGGTAGGATAAGAAAGGTAGACACCGACTGACCCTTGCTTTGAAGAGGTCAAGATTTTAAGCATTCGCGGAAGCATTTCCCGCAAAATAGTGCCTATAGGGCAAATGAATTGAACGTCCTTCCTATATTTAATACTCGGGGGAAATAAGGGTGAACTTACTCCTTGGGATTAGCCTGGTGTGTACTAAATATGAAAGTCTTAACTGGTCTGAACATTCTCCGCAGGAATAGTGATGGTGTAGCAGCAGGCTTTCGACGTTTTGCCCATGGAAAATAGACCGTGGGAAAGTTAGTCACACCACAAAACTCCGATAAACTATTTAGAACTCTATCAAGGCTTTTTATTATTATTCAAATGTCTTCGTATTTAAGCACAATACTAGATGTTTCAGTTCTCCTTATGGGTCATTTAATGGCGGAAATATAATTTTCGTGACAGCTTGAAAGTAATAAAAATATGATAGAAAATTCTGCATTCAAAATTGAATACATTTTAGATATTCAGCTTTTGTGCATATACATGTTGGTGCAGATATAATTACTAGAGGAAGTGATATGTGCTTTTTATGTTGCATATCTAAATGTTTATGTCAACGTACAGTAATTCTGGGAGATCAATTTATCACTTAACAACTGAAAATGGATGCCCGACTTTATGTCAAATAGAATCGTAATATAAATTGATTCATGATCTGAAGATATTATGTGCTTTGCAATTCGTTCAACGTTTTCACATATGAGTTTCAAATATAATACTTCCAACATGTAGAAATTTCGTGGGAGGGTCTGTTTCTCACTTAATAAAAATTAAAAAAAAAAAAACTAATCATTTTCTTTCTCGTAGAATTATATTAACAAAGTAACTAATAATAACAAAACAAAAGTCATTGAAACAAAGCAAGTTCAGGGGACCAATGATGACAATTCCAGAACAACGTAACTGTAAACAATTTTTTCTATCCTCTGCCAGCCGCTATGATGGAGAAAGCATTACCTCGAACCGTCGCCAGTGAGACACGCTGCAAGAGCCACTCCGTTTCGCGAGGCTCGTTCCTTAATCGAGACGCAATCGCGCCAATCCTCCGAAGGAACACCATCGAACGAGGGCCAATAACCACTGAAGTCTCCACTGCCACAGGAGTAAAAAAAAATCTATCAGCAAGAGAAGAATATTTAGCTATTTTTTTTATCTCTGCGTCTCGGGCGACAGACCCCGGCTCAACCGCGGACCTGATCAAATTACCGGCCGAAAATGTATCTGCACAGGTCGCATCACAAATCAACGACTTACCCATTTTAAAAGGGAAGATGGTAATGCCATCCGGCCGCTTTCCATCACCACGGTCGAGGCCTACGGGTCCGATTTGGGAAGGGAACCCAACTGCATCCAAAGCTCTTTTGATGATGTCGTTAATTGCTGCATGCCGTGGAAAGCGGCCGGCACTACGACGACAGGAGAGAGGATGCAAACCAAACTCATCGATGGAGGCTCCACATCTGTGACGCTCACAAATTTAATTATGACGTAAAAAATGATGTCATACTGAGTCATGTCTTTGCTAAAATTCGCTGCATTTAACATTTCAGAATTTAAATAGATTTGTTGCAATTATTATACCGATATACCACAATACTGAGTGGGGGATCAGTTTATCAAGTACTGACAACTAAAAAAAGGACCAGAATATTAGATTATCAAATTTTTCTCTAAAATTAAAAAAGAAAGCATGTTTGAATGTTTGAATGTTTAAATAACTTGCTAAAAATGATAGAATAATTAAATAATATAGATAATTTCTTACTTTTATTTATTTATTATAAAACATTTCGCCTCAAGCAAGGCAATAAATAAAGCTGCAAAGGCTTACTGAGTGTTAGAGAGTATGAGAAAAATTCTATCAGGGATAAAATGTATTATAAAAAAAAGAAGAAGAAAGAAGATTGACATTACATTCTCAATTTTTAAAGATCAAAGTTGACTGGGAAGTAAAAAGCCCGAAGAGAGTTCCACCAACGTTAAATTACATCCACGTCCTGGATAAGGCGATAAACTACATCCGCTTCCTGGGTAAAACGATAAACTACATCCGCGTGCTAGATAAGACGATAAATTCCATCTGCGTCGTGGGTAAAACGATAAACTACATCTGCATTCTGGTTAAGACGATAAACTATACCCGCATTCTTGGTAAGACGATAAACTACATCCGCGTCCTGGGTAAGACGATGAAGTACATCCGCGTCCAGGGTATGACGATAAACTACATCCGTGTCCTGGGTAAGACGATAAACTACATCCGACGGCAAGGCCTTTGATCAGGTTTTGAGGAGCATGGACCCACCTCTTTATTGTTGGTTTTCCAAGGTCCACCGTGACCCGGGGTGATAACAACTGTCAGGGTCTCAGGTACGGGCAAATAGCCCCCCCCCCACCAAAAAATGGGGTGAACTCTATAAAAGTATAAAAATAGGTTGTAACGCCAGCAATAGCTTTTGGGAAAAATTATTACTAGCAATAAATTTTAGAAAAACACAAAAATATTGCCTGCAACACATTCTTGAAAAATATTACCAGCAATACATTTTTTAAAAAAAATTACCAGCAGAACTTTTAGGAAAACATATTGCCAGCAGTTAAAATCTTGTCGACATTAAATAACCCATTGAGGTTGATATGCCGTAAAATAAAACAAACCAAACCAAACATTCCTGTGCATGAGTAGTTACATCACATCTAGATGTATATCACTAGTTCTCTGGTCCTAACGGACGAAACGGGACACTCACACATTTTTCCAATTTGTAATTCATTTTCTATATATATATATATGCTCCTGAAAAAATTATTTCGGTCGAGCTCTCTGGGGAGGAATTGTGGGTTTGTAAACAATGACTATTACGGCTAATAATTCAAGACTCTTCGGTAAGTCGAATCGAGTTATCTCAGTCATTGTGTGTTTATCTAAAAAATAAATACGCTTAAATTCACCGTCATCACTGGCGTGCGCCAACGACTTAATGGTAGAATCCACGACTGACGCCAATTCAGTCGGGTTTCTATCCTAGCTAGAGGCAACCGGACATCTCGTCACGCTGATGAGCTGTGATACACCGAAACAGTCTCTCTGCGAATGACAATATATATATATATATATATATATATATATATATATATATATATATATATATATATTTCCAAGAGGATAGAATCCGGCTTCTAATGCTCTGGGGTGAGTGGCTTGGTGATAGTAGTCGTGGCTCCAGGAGACACCGTCCTATGGTTAAAGTGAATCTCAGTAGAGTTCCACCAAGGAATTTGTGAGTGAGTGGCGCTATATTGAGTCTGATTTGCTACCACTTCGTCACCGAGGCCCGGTGGAACAGTTGGTATGGTGTTTGCTTCACAACCCAACTGTCAGGGTTTCCATTCTCGGTAGTGGATTCACAATGCTGATTAGTCCCAAATATAGGACGAAACGGCCATCCAGTGCTTTCTGCATTCTGTATAGGTTTCTGACTCGATGAATCATTAAATATATATATGCATGTTTCATTGAATAATATAGACAGTTTTATTTATTTTAAGCAAATTCCTTTCATATCCTCTCACTAGATTAATAACATTATCATTGAAAGAT
>OZ038506.1:27395858-27433358 GCA_964036315.1 Acanthosepion esculentum | reverse complement strand
GTTTTTACTAATACGTTTCTCTATGGATGAGGGTACATGATTTATTGTGGATGTGGGGTGATTTGGCTTCGGGTGGATATATAAAGAATTGGTTCCTGGCTTCTTATATGGTTGGTATATATATATATATATATATATATATATATATATATATATATATATATATATTCCATTAGGTCTTAAGTTACATCGATAAAGTTTATCTTTTTTTAATTTTTTATTAATATTAACTTTTAGATTTACACACTTAAATCCTCTATGTATCAGTTTTCTAATCTTGTCAATTTTGAAGTTAGTAAACTGCCTTACAGTGATAAATCCATAAAGTACAAAAGAAATAAATAAATTAAAATATTAAAAATGCCAAAATAAGCCATGGCTCGATACCAACATTTTTCTGAATTTAAGTGTATCTTATAAATGTTTTAAAATAATAAATAGAAAATAACGTGTCTATGATCGACAAATGCTCGAAAACCATGAATATTTGACACACAATCTCTAACTTACTTTTTCACTTTTCCCAATTTTTAACTCAGATCTATATTTGGGTCCGCCAAAAATAGAAATACGCTTTAAATAAAAAAAAAAGTTTGCAATCTCATTAACACCTCTCATTTAAACTCCTCAAAATAATACGACTTAACAATAATTTATCATTTTTTTCTGAATGTATTCATCATCGCTTGAAAATGGAACAAAAATTTTAGTTCCGAAACAGGGGAATTTCCATGTCACGATGATAAAATATTTAAAAAATATTTTAAATAATAATATTATAATATTAAAGCTCTACTTTGTATCGAGCACTTTTTAAAAAAAAATGCTAAAGAATAGTGGATTTTTAATCCGACTCTTCTTTCTCTTTATTTGGACACACACACACACACACACACACACACACACACACACACACACACACACACACACACATATATATATATATATATATATATATATATATGTATATAAGGCATTTTCGTTGATATTTTCCAGCAAGTAGTCGCTGGAGGCTGACGATAACGTTTTTCCCATTTCATCATACGGCTCTCTAAACGGTCATAAAAATTACAATTATCTGTGACCACGTGATAATTATTATCCAAATATGGTTTGAATCTATCAAGAGATGCATTAGTCCTCTTTCAGACAAATTATCCAAGGCGAATTAATCTTGTTATTGCTTAACGATCCCAACATTAAAGTTAATTTCATATCTTTTCCTAAACAAAAATATATATTAAAACTGTGCAAGAAACTGTAAAAAAAAATGGTACACATCAATCGAAACGTGTGGTATATTCTGGGGGTAAAGTGACAGCAAGCTTTGCTGAGATATATTACTAATGCTGTATTCTGGATTAGCTTGACTCTTTCCCCTGATTGTCAGTTCGAACAAACTTTTTTTTTCGCTAATGTTCCTCCTGTAAAAACCCCAATAACCTCATTTATAGGCTAACTGAAGGTAGTCGTTGTGTAAGCGGTAAGATTAAGAGGCGCGGTTTACACGGATATATGTGAAAAATAACAGTTAGCATTGATTTCAAGAGATATGTTACTTCACGGGAAAGTATCATCCGGGGAGTTTGCCCTACAAGGCAACAGTTCTTGGGGAGAAGCTATCTGATTGGTAGTTACTCTTTACCAAAGGAATACCAAGTGAATGAGCATCGATCGCTTTAATGTACGTGGTGTATGTTCCTTATCTGGGAGGGTTAGACTTTGGGAGATTAAGGAATGTAGCACGTTTGAACATTTTCTATGGAAATAGTGGCTGAATAACGAAAGTCTTGCAACGTTTCGATTGAGGGAAAGGGGTTGTATGGCGGAAACATTTCATCACCCGTTTAAACGATTTTACACATTATCAAGACTGTAAAAGGAAGAGTGGCGGGTTCAGATGATATGGCAGAAATAGTCCATTGTTGGTTTGATCTGGCTTTTGTAAAGGTAAAGCATGGCAGGAAGAACCAGGTAATTGCAAAGCTAGTTTGTGGCCGTTCCCAGTGATCTGATCAAAACAAACTGGTCGATCACTTTCATGTTACGATCTTTTACATTTGGATCATGTAACAACATTTACATAATATAGCAATAAAGTTCACATAATTTCCTAGTATCACGTATGCCATTTAATACAAATGTTTCCAAAATTATATAATAACAAATCATCTAATAATATAATTACTTGCATTATTTACATCGCCATATTCACCCTCCGGCCTTCTTCGGGTGACTGGAATTTCGAATCGAACTCTTTATTTCGTCCATCAGGGTATATTGTTCTAGTTCCACGTGTCATGCCTCTTCCGGACGTCTCAGTTATTTCCCTTTAACTCAAATTGCCAAGTTTTGGTTCACCACTGTGGACTGGTATTGAACTCATACTGGATTTAATCAATGTCTTTATTCACTCGGCCATGAGTTCTTGAGAACATCTGTGTATGAATTTTTGGTATTTATAAAAATAATGTCTCACCAACCATTTTAATCAGCGTTCATATTGTCATTTTTTTCTGTTATTATCATTGCATTTTTTACCAGATCTCATATTGCAATTTTCTTGTTGTTCATTGCTTTTCTCTAGCATTCTTTATTACTGGTTCCCATATTGTATTCATTTCTATGTTTGGTCGGCTCAGGAGATTTTTGTGGCCTAGCATATCTGCTGATTCCTTAAGTTTTCGTATTTTTCAGTGAAGTTCTCTGTCTATTATTTCAATCTCGTCTCACAGGTGATCTTCCCTTTTCTCTCTATAGAAGAAGGCCGGGGCGTACAACGGCCGAGACGAGGGTAATATGGTAATAAACATGAGGATAACAGTCCGAATAATGTAAATAATGCAAGTAATCATCATACCTTATCTCAGAGATATAGACAGATAATAATAATAATATTTAGATCATTTAAACATATTTAGATAAATTATTACCATTTAGGTTATTTACTAATAGTATTTAGATCATTCAATGGCAGGATTTAGACTATTTTATAATAGCATTTAGATAATTTAATAATAGTATTTAGATATTTTAATAACGTTTATATAATTTAATAACATTTAGATTACTGAATGAAATCCAGATAATAATAAATATATTTAATAAAAATACTTCAGGTTCGTTTAAGTACAAATGGAAATACATTTTTTAAATATTTCATTATTTTTTAACGGAATTATTCAGTTATTGAGGAAAATGCCTATTTGCGGTGTAAAGTTTTTTGCATAGAAAAACGATGCATTGAGACATCCGTTAGCCCCACACGCGCCAAAAGAATAGGAAAACAGCATTGAGAAAGTTTTGCATGCTCCCATTAAAGATTGCAGTGTGAGCATGTTATTTATTTTCATGGATCATGTCGAAAATATATTATGGCATACCAAACTAAAATGCTGCAAACAATGTAAGGTAAAGCGGAGCACAAAGTAACGCTCATTTTCAAATTACCACACCAACAATATAATTGAAACCTGATTTACACTTCAAATGCAACTTTATTTAACTTTAACAAACAAAAAATGAGCATTTGAAAACAGGGACTCAATTTTCCGAAGAAATTTCACTTCAGTCCGTGGCACAGTTATGGTAAACATAAACATAGTTTTTTGAAGCCAATGTCATTGCACTCTTCATGAGCCTCGCCTTTGCAGTCATTGCACTGAACACACCTTTCGCTTGGCCTGCTGGCAGAGTAAGATTCCAGGTAATACCAGGCAATACCAGTCTTTATCCTCGGAAGGTATCTGACATTCGTCATAAAGCTGCTTCTTGGTAGATCTACTCTTCCTTTTTTTCCTTTAGCCTTTCCATTTTTAATTCATTTTCCTTTGTCTTCTTTCTGAGAAATGAGTCGGGCTTCAAGAAGGCCGCTCGTCAGGAGTTCCACCGCTTCGTCATCCTCTTTCTGCTCCTGCTCTGGTCTTGATTGGCTGCTGTTCCTCTTTTCTTATGATGAATAGGGGCAATCACTAAAAATTATGCGCTGGTGCTGGAGGGAGGAATCACTGCTCCTGGTTGAGTGAGTCGGTGCGGAATTGCTGGCAGAGGGAGTCGGAGGGGAACGGCTGTTGAATGGAGTCGGTGCGGTACGGTTGGTGGATGGAGTTGGTGCGGAACGGCTGTTGAATGGAATCGGTGCGGAACTGCATGTGGATGGAGTCGGTGAGGAACTGCAGGTGGTTGGAGTCGGTGTGGAACTGTATGTGGATGGAGTCGGTACGTAACTGCAGGTGGATGGAGTCGGTGAGGAACGGCTGGTGGATGGATTCGGTGCGGAACTGCATGTGGATGGAGTCGGTGAGGAACTGCAGGTGGATGGAGTCGGTGAGGAACGGCTGGTGGATGGAGTCGGTGCGGGACTGCATGTGGATGGAGTCGGTGCGGAACTGCATGTGGATGGAGACGGTGCGGGACTGCATGTGGATGGAGACGGTGCGGGACTGCATGTGGATGGGGTCGGTTCGGAACTGCATGTGGATGGAGTCGGTGCGGAACTGCATGTGGATGGGGTCGGTGCGGAACTGCATGTGGATGGAGACGGTGCGGGACTGCAGGTGGATGGAGTCGGTGAGGAACTGCACGTGGATGGAGACGGTGCGGGACTGCAGGTGGATGGAGTCGGTGAGGAACGGCTGGTGGATGGAGTCGGTGCGGAACTGCATGTGGATGGAGTCGGTGCATGTTTGCTTTTACTTCCATTTCTATTGAACTTCGTAAATGTCACTGAATATCCTTAATCCCTTTGTGTCGTGCATTGTTTCTTTACAAATGTCACATTTCTCTTTCATTTTCAATCCTGCAGATTAAAACATAGATCCGAATTAGAATATTAATCCAATCCACACTGACTACACCCACCAGGGAGTTGCGCATCGACTCCATCCACCAGCTATTACGCTCCGAGTATATCCACTAGGATTAGCGCATTGACTCCATCTATCTGGCGATCAGCACCGACTCCCTCTGCCAGCCGTTCCACACCGACACTATCCACCAGCCGTTCCGCTCTGACCCTCTCTGCCAGTTATTCCGCTCCGACTCCATCCACCAGGAGTTGCGCATAGACTCCATCCAAGACATGGCGGAAGTCCTGGAGATTTGAGAGATATTCCGGGCTATTCAGGCTACAACAATGTTATGCCGATAATTTTTATGGAGAGATAAATCTGTTTGCTTTTAGTTCCATTTCTAGCGAACTTCGTAACTGTCCCTGAATATCCTTAATCCCTTTGTGTCTGGCACTATTTCTTTATAAATGTCACATTTCTCTATCATTTTAAATCTTGCAGATTAAAACAGAGATCCAAATGATCATATTAATCCATTTATAAAAAAAAATCATTTTTTTTTACTTTAATCGGCGAAAATATGTAAAATGTATAAGTTAATCGTGGAAGTGAACGTACTACAGACTGCTGCCGTCAGGTACTTATTAACTAACCGAATCATTATCTGTTACACCATACGCACTTCCAAGATTACAGAACCTGACAGTGGCCAGGCTCCACATTGGTTAACTACGTTGACCGTACGGGAACCGGTATTTCAGTGCGATATGGTTGTAAGCCCATCGCGCATTGAGATCAAGGGAATACATTTTTTTACACGGAAAACAAAGGAATAGGATGTATTTTACCACTTTCTCTAAACTCTTGCAATGACTCCGAGGAATGACTCCTAGGAATGACTCCTAGGAATGACTCCGAGGAATGACTCCGAGGAATGACTCCTAGGAATGACTCCTAGGAATGACTCCGAGGAATGACTCCGAGGAATGACTCCGAGGAATGACTCCGAGGAATGACTCCTAGGAATGACTCCGAGGAATGACTCCGCGGAATGACTCCTAGGAATGACTCCGAGGAATGACTCCTAGGAATGACTCCGAGGAATGACTCCGAGGAATGACTCCTAGGAATGACTCCGAGGAATGACTCCTAGGAATGACTCCGAGGAATGACTCCGAGGAATGACTCCGAGGAATGACTCCTAGGAATGACTCCGAGGAATGACTCCGAGGAATGACTCCTACGAATGACTCCGAGGAATGACTCCTAGGAATGACTCCTAGGAATGACGCCCAAATGCTCAGATTACTACTGTCACGACTAACTCCTTCATGTTCTACACATACCTTTTTACTCTGGAAATATTTATTTATTAACAATGTATTCTCAAATGAAAATAATTTTATTTTGATGCGAATATTTCATATTTCGTAACAATGAGATATTCATGGTGAAAAAAGAAATGTCTTTTCATTTGAGAAAGCATTTTTAATAAGTAAATCAATTTTTAAGTCGGGTGATTTATTATATTTCAATAACGTGTTTGATTTCGTATGGATATTTACAGTGTAAAAATACATTTAAAACATTCAAGCATAAATATATTCTGGTTTATATATTGAAATATCTGTCCATCTATCTATTACCGTAAGATCATTCTTAATCTATCTATCTATCTATCTATCTATCTATCTATCTATCTATCTATCTATCTCAGTCTGTTCATATCTATCTATCTATCTATCTATCTATCTATCTATCTTAGACTGTTCATATCTATCTATCTATCTATCTATCTATCTATCTATCTTAGACTGTTCATATCTATCTATCTATCTATCTATCTATCTGAATTAAATAAAATACTGCATTCCAGTTTTGCATTAGAAAATCAAAGAAAGCCGGGAGCATTAGAGAGATTCCCTGTAATTAGCCCCTGATACCGAATGAAGTACGTGACCTCACACCTGTCTCCGGTATTACAAGTGTGAGCATGAGAATGATGGGCAGATGAATTTACAAACACCAGTCACAGGCATTCGCGGCGTGTCTCTAACACATTGATGTCGGAAAGGGTGAAGCCGGCGTATCAGACGAAAGTGTGATGACGGGGTTCGCATTACAAAATGGCTGAGAATAAATGGCGACATACTGAAGTAAATAAAATATTATGTAATGAAGATTAAAGCCTAGTGTTTATAATTTAATCGCCACACCAACTTTATAAAATATCTATCACAGAAATGTTACAATCTATCTATATATCTATCTATCTATCTATCGAACTAACATCATTTTCAAAGGCTTGTCTGCTACAAAGCTAGATAAGTTTTTTCCGTGCAGGGATTATCCTAACAAGCACTGTATCCGAGAAATTATTCTGATGTCTGTAGAATATTTATTTTCCTACAAGTCAAAATGCCTATCTCCATACCTAAAAATGGTTCATGTTTTCGGATAATCTATCTATCTATCTATCGAAAATTGTTTATTTGATCGATCGATCTATCTATTTATCTATCTATCTATCTTTATTAGGTTTCTTCGCTAGAAACATATCCGTGGCTCGATCGGTTAAGGCACGTCAGGCCATCTGATAGTTCCGTATAGGACACAGTTTCGATTCCTGTCGGAGGACGAATATTTTTCTATGAAAAATTCTCGGACATTCAGGCTGGTAAATGGTATTTATACTGTTTATTAGAAAACAGAGCATTTTACTTAAATATTTGTATCTATAAAAAGAATGTATAAAAATATCTATCTATTGCTCTGTTCATTCTTAATCTATCCTATCTATCTATCTATCTAAAAGTCTTTTATTTGATCTCTCTCTCTATGTATCGAAAAGTATGTTATTTCATATATATATATATATATATATATATATATATATACATATACAGGAAAATCATTGATTTTGATCTATCTATCTATCTATCTATCTATCTGTCGAAATGTCTTTTATTTGATCTCTCTCTCTCTCTCTCTCTATGTATCATTTATTTGATCTAGCTTTCTATCTATCTATCTATCAATCGATCTAACATCATTTTCAAAGGCTTGTCAGCTACAAATCTAGAAATGTTTATTTTCAGTGCAGAGAATATACTAACAGATAAATTATTCTGATGTCTGTAGAATATTTATTTTCCTACAAGTTTAAATGTCTATCTCCATACCTAAAAATGGTTCATGTTTTCAGATAATGAATCTATCAATTTATCTATCGAAAGTCTATTATTTGATCTATCTATCTATCTATCTATCTATCTATCTTCATTTTTTATTAGGTTTCTTTGCTAGAAAGTTAAATATCTTAATTTTCATTGCAAAGAATATCCTACCAGGCACCGAGAAATAATTCTGATTTCTGTAGAATATTTAATTTTTTATCAAGTCAAAATGTTCATATCTCTATCTACAAAAGGCAGGATGTGTGTATGTGTGTTTGTGTGAAACCAATGCACGGCCGTAATTTTCGACGGATTTGCACCAAAATTTACATGCACATGCTCCAAGTTAGCGGCAAGGTCAAGACCGACATTGCATTTCCCAACTCTCATCGATAGTGGAAATAATCGATTTTTTTCATGCTTCTACGACAGTTTTCATGTAGCTTGCGGTCATTTTCTACTGACCAGAGTGAAAGCCAACAGCTGACTGATACGAATGTTAACTAGCATGCTAGCATGCAAAAACAATCGATAGCTGCATTCGTCACAAGTGGGAAAAATTTAAATCTGCATGGCACTTTACTCCAGTTGGCTCATTCGCTTGCTTAAACTCAACGTTGATTCTCATTCCCCACAACTGTGTTGGGTGTGAAAAAGTATTTTTTGTTAACATTCTTTTTTTCATTTGGTTTTTCCAGTTACGAGTCCTTTTTTTTAAAGCTGATCTTTTTGTGTTCATTTTGTTTAGTTTTTTTTCGTAACAGATTTAATGTTTAGTATAGAGCTCAGACAAAATTCACAGTGTGAGATAGGCAAGAAGTAAGGCACGGCAAAGGGCACTCCTTTAAAGGCAAGGAAGGGCAAAAATATTTTAAGTCAAGTGATAGCGATTGCTGTATGAATCGTACGATTTTTGAATCAAGCACGGGCAACGACGAGCCATGCTGCTGGTCAATGCCTAAAAATAAGTTATCTTTTCAGATAATGAATTATTTAATCTATCTATCTATCTATCTTTCTTTCTTTAAATCTAGCTCGTTAGATAATCTAGATGTCTTTCTTTTCAGATCAAAGTATATTCTATCGATGCAGTCACTCCTTGGTGATGATTCTGATGTCTGGAGAATATTTCATGGCTTGCATGTCATAAAATCTATATCCATCTCTAAAGATGTTTCGTCTTTTTTAATATTCTCTAATTATGGCCTTCTTTGTGAACCAAAATTTGTCGATAAATATAACCAGGTCCTGTGAAAATGAAATCATTACCTTACTCTTTTAGGAGCTAAAATAAGGAATAATCAGTCCATTATAAACCTATTTCCACGGCTTTGGAGAAGGCTTAGTAGTGATCTAATTGAAACATGTTCAATGGAAAATAGAAAATCTCTTTGAAGTGGGATTTCAAAATGATTCTTAAACTGTTTTTATATTGTCTTCGAATTATTAATTTTAAATCGTCTTGCGTTCACCAGCATAATGTCTGCCCTCACATATCTTTAGTGTTTAATTCATCTATCTCCGTTTAGAAGATCTGCCTGGAAAGGATCCATTTTTGTGGAATATCCCGAGGAACGGCCTCAGTATTTGGCAGCCAGATAGAAGATATCGTATTTGTACGTGTAAAAAGACGTTCTCTGATGAGATTATTCAGTCTTCAATGAGATTGTGTACTGTGTGACAGCTGCACGCACAATAAATAATCAAGTAATTTAAAGATCTTTCGCTCTATTCTTCTTAATCTCCGTTCTTACTCTATCTATCTATCTATCTATCTATCTATCTATCTATCTATCTATCTATCTATCTATCTATCTATCTATCTCAGTATGTTCATATCTATCTATCTATCTATCTATCTATCTATCTATCTATCTATCTATTGTTCTTTTCATTCTTAATCTATCTATCTATATATCTATCTATTGTTCTTTTCATTCTTAATCTATCTATCTATCTATCTATCTATCTATCTATTTATCTATCTATATATCTATTTATCTATCTATCTATCTATCTATCTATCTATTGTTCTTTTCATTCTTAATCTATCTATCTATATATCTATCTATTGTTCTTTTCATTCTTAATCTATCTATCTATCTATCTATTCTTTTCATTCTTAATCTCTCTCTCTCTCTCTCTCTCTCTCTATCTATCTATCTATCTATCTATTTATCTATCTATCTATCTATTTATCTATCTATCTATCTATTGCTCTGTTCAAACTTAATCTATCAGTCTATTTATCTATCTATTGCCCTGTCCATTCTTATTCTATCTATCTATCTATCTATCTATCTATCTATCTATCTATCTATCTATCTATCTATCTATATATATATATATATATATATATATATATATATATATATATACCTTTCTATTGCTCTGTTCATTATTAATCTATCTATCTATCTATCTATCTATCTATCTATCTATCTATCTATCTATCTATCTATCTATACAGAGACGATAGATATAGGACTAGTCATAAACTTCAGTTTTTCTGTTTCTGACTAGTCCTGTATCTATCGCCTCTTCATTTAACTTAAATTTAATATAAATATGTCTCCAATAACCATGTCCTGAAGATAGTCTATTAGACCGAAACGTCTGACGTTGGCAGAAAAAACAAAAAACAAAATAAAAAACAGTAAACTCACATATTCAGATTTTGTTTTGTCTTTTCCACATTTTCATCATACCATCGGATCTACATCCACATATTTGCTTACATATATATATATATATATATATATATATATATATATATATATATATATATATATATAGGTATGTCCAATATTTCGCTAAAAAGTGGTATACCTTGACGAAAAAAGGTCCCCAAATTGATAAAACAATTTTTAACGTTTAAATATTTATGTTGTTATTAAAGAGGAAAGACCAAAGTATTTTCTGAATATTTTTTCAGATTTTTTAATCCTTCCTATAAATGTTAAAAATTTTATTAATATATCTTGTTTTTTTCGAGTCAAAAAAATTCGTAAAATGGAACTTATCGACATTTCTGTCGGAAAGATCATAGTTTGTTAGTTAAAAAATCATGAAAAATCAATTACACCTTTTTCTTTTGTTATCTTAGGAAATTTAGAATGATTAAAGTATACTTAATGTAATTTGAAAGAAACATTACTTACATTTTTAGCAGAAAATTTTTTAAGAGAGATATTTCCAACCGAGGTGGTCTATTTTGACAGGCGTTAATTGATGTACATCGATATATTCACAACTTACGGCACGGAAATTTATTGGACGGTAGCGCAGAAGTGATATAATTCGTTCTAATTTTAAGTGAATCTGGTTGGTAGATTTTTTTAAAAAAATTCACTTCAAATTTTTTTTTTTTTACCTTACGTTTGAGGAAGAATTCTGCACTGAAAATAACATTTAAATTATGAAAGAAAATCAAATTTTACATGTAAAAATAAAACAGTAAAAAAAATACATTTTTTTAAATTGAGGTTTATTATTTCAGTCATGAAATATTTTTCTGAGAATATAAAAATTACATGAAACAACATTAATTGAAACGGGTTAACTTAATGAAATGAGATTTTATTTCTTTTTTATTAAGGCAGATTTTTTTCTATTTATTAATAATTATGATATGGCAGTAATATGAGTTTTATTTTATTTATTAATAAAATTAACATGCTATGTTGGTTTTGTTTTGACTCAACAAGTATTTAGTAGTAGCGAGCTAACTCCAGAAAATTTAAACTCCAAAAATCGTTTTAATTGATAATTTGTCGTGTGGATAATAATTCCAAAGTAATGTACAATGAATTTATGCATTCGATTTCAAACTTGAAAATTTGGGTGGACTTCCAAGGGCGTTTTTTTTTTTTGTAATTGTAAATAGTCGATATTTTCTTTTATCCCACTATTCGATTATATTTGAATAGAAAAAGAAAAAAATTAAAAATAATACGACGATATTCAGAAAACTTGACAAGCGTTGTTTTGTTGTTACTGAACGAATCAAAGCCATTTCTGAAGTAAAAAAAAACTTGCTTCTATCAAAAGAAACTACTCACGTGACATTATTTCAAGGTGTGCATCCATACTTTCGTTGGAGACGATTTTAAATACAATTTTGGAATATTAAAAATTATTTTAAAAATAATTATGGTTGTCAGATTTTAATAAGCTTTCAAATTTATGATCTTTAAAAAGTAGAGAATATAATATACCATTTCCATAAGGTTGCAGAAAGAACGTAATGTATAAAGATATAACAACCTTTTGTCATATTGTGTATTTAAAATTGAAAAAAAAAAATTAATGTAAAAATTCATTGTTCATCCAAAAATTTTTTTTCTTTCAGATAATAATTACCTTCGTATATATTATTCAGAGAAGCCATTAAAAATTTTCTTAATTAAATATTGTCTTAGTTTTATTGGGTTTTGTATTTTTACAATTGAGGTAAAAGTTTGGACAATTTCGGACATTTTTTTAACAAAAAAATCGATGATTTAGATTTTTCAGAGTTTTGTGCATTTAATTAAAAAAAAAATTCAGGTTGCAAATAAAACTTTTTTGAGTTTTCATAAAATTAAGTTCGAGTGGGGTAACAGATATAAAAAAAAAATATTTATACCATGACTTTCAAAGAGACAAACATTTCTAAAATAAGTTCATTCATTTCTGAATAAGTTCTGAAGTTTTCATTAAAATCCAACAAGTAGTTAATTTTTACAAGAATTTCGAAATGAATGTGTCTTTCAACTGACAAAAAAACAACAAAAAACCCGCTAAAATGGCCTAAATTGGACATATATATATATATATATATATATATATATATATATATATATATATATATATATATATATATATATATATACACATATATATATATATATATATATATATATATATATATATATATCTATATATATTATTTCAATCATTGTTTTGATGATTATCTGTGATGCTTTATTGTAGGAAATAAATAATTATAATCCGGATTTTAGAAAACTACCATTAATAGCATATTTGTTTTTTAGAACATTAATTAATAATGGATTTTTGTCTTAAATTGAGTAATTAATACCAGTGTTTACAATTGGTATTTCTTTCCTAAAGTGCCATTGGGTGATCATATTTCTTTTCGATCCCTGATTGACTTGGTAGAACAAGTAATTTTCCAAGCGTAGCTTAGATGTGGCACAAGGCCGAAAGTATGGGGCACCCAGGGAGGATCGAACTCACTATTCAGTCGTAATTGATTTAGTGAGACAAGCTTGCTAACTATTACACCGCCCGGAGGTGCACTTGACTTGGTAGAACAAATCCCGCCGTTGCATTATTCAGTAGACTGGTTGCCAACCAAGGCTATAGGACCCAGTCCGTGCTGCTATTTAACCCATAGCTGGTGGGAGAAGTGGTGGATTCATACCTTTTCCAGGGATATTTTCGCTGAATTGAATGAAACGAACACGATTGGGATTCGAACTCGTCTCTTTGATTTGTCATGCCGTGGCGTTATCCTTTACAGCGTCAAACACCCATGCTTAAAGCGCCTGATATTCTCACACTGTCGACCATCTAGATACTGACTCTTGCACGATGTTTCTTAACTTCAGTTATCGGACGAAAGCCAGTGTTTCAACGGGAAATTGACGCAAACCAATGGGTATTTATTGGTTAAATTTCTTAAATGAAGAATGCTGCAACAATGCTTCGTCGAAGAAATTCTAGATAATGTTACTACCAATTCTATCAGTGTAAGGAAATGAAGCTGGCGGCGTATTAGGTGTTCAGGAAATAATAAAATATCTCTATAATTAGATCCGAATGATTGTGAACGATGGCTTACGAAATCTAATCGATAATGTAGCAGATAGCTTTATATTGATTTTTAAGGACAAGTCATGTTTGTTATAATTTATAATCTGTTTTATTTTTAATTTCCGATCAATGCTGGTTACTAAATTTCGTTGAAGTTAAACCAGGCCATCGTGATAAAAAGAAATTGAACGGAAAGAGACATAAGTATTTTGAATAAAATACACCCTCGTTCAAATTAATTGAAACAAAACGAATAATTGCTTTGTTTTAATGTAGATGCCTTCCAATATTTTAAGGTTCTTTTTACTGTGTTTATGTGTGAGTATTGCTGTGTTATCAACTAATATCTGTCTAATATTATGTACATGGCTATGTTTTTCTAAGAAATGTTGATCAGAAAAGCGTCCGGTAAGTCTGCGGGAGAGCGTGGTTGTAGTAAAACCAATATATGTAGTGGGTTTATTATTAGTATAAGAGATACAATCTTTGAAAAGACATGTAAATTGATACACTACATTGTTTTTGTAGAGAATTTACTTGTGTGATTGTAGGGTTTTTAGAGACTATGAGGTCATTTTTAATAATAATGATGATCTAAACATGTTTATTCTTATTAATGGGTTTAACATTTCTACGTATTGTTTTTGAGTGTCCTTGCATCGTGTTTGTAATTAGTATACATTTGGTTTGGTTTTTGTTTTTGTTTTACGGTATATCAACACCTCAATGGGTCATTTAATGCCGACAGCTTTTTTTTTTCCTGATAATATTTTTGTTTTATCAAAAATCTATTTTTGGTAATGTTTATTTCCTCAAAATTTTATAGCGGGTAATATTTAAAAAAAAAAAAACGTATTGCTGGTAATCGTTTTTTTTTTTCTTCAAAAATTTGTTTCTGGTAATAAGTTTTTACAAAGTATTTCTGGTATTAAAACCAATTTTTGCACTTTCATAATGCTTTTTACCTCAGTTTCGGGGTTAACTATTTGCCCGTAGCTGGGGCCCTAACAGGTGCTACCCCCCCGGGTCAGAGAGGACCTGGGAACATCAGCAATTAAGAGGTGGTTCTGTGCTCCTCAAAACCTCCTGATCAGAGTCCTTGCTGTTGGATGCAGTTTATCGTCTTACCTTGGACGCGGATGCAGTTTATCGTCATACCCAGGACTATATGCATTTGGTTACTGTTACAATTTTTGTGTTCCGCTATGCAGTAGTGAGCCAACCAAAATGAGCTGACTCATTTTATAGTCTACCAATAGAAGGTTCACTAATCAGAAGACTTGAAATATACGACGTGTATAAAGGCGGTCATTTAGTTTTCTTCGAATATTCACTGCCAACCTCTGATAGGAAAGACCTTAAGAATTATTGAACAGCTGCTACTAGATATTGGTGTTGTTTCATTGAACAAATTACTTACGTTGGTTTCTACATTCAGACTACGGTGAACATGTATAACAGTTACAATAATTAAGTTAATATTAGGTTTATTTTGACGTACAATATTATGGTTATAATTATTATTAATATTATGAATTTTGTTAATGCTATTATTAAGTTTATTGAGATACATTTTAATTTGTTGGTCAATGAAGGAATTAGGGAATCCATAATTAACGAATGTTCTGTAATTCTTTATAAAATATGGGGTTTGAAGAAGATATCATTTGTGTGCGTTGGATTAAGATTTTTATCACAGCTAATTTATATCGTTGGGGGCATTCACTATCATAATTAAGACGACACGAGTTAGTGGTTGTGGGTTTCCTATATTGGGAAGTAGTAAATGTATGTGTGCTGGAAAAATTCTTTCCACCGAGGAATGGAATTTTATTATTAATACTGATTTCTAGTGTAAATCTGAGGACGGAGTGATTTCAAATTTTTTATAAGTTGGGAATTTGATCAATATTTTTAGCTGAAATGAAAATATAATCTATTTATCTTACATATATAGGGGGTTTATTAGCGCCATTTTATTTTCTAAATGTACTATATAATAATTAGAAAAAGGGGTACCTAAAGAAGATCCCATCCCGATATCGTCTATTCGAGTGTAAATATTACCTGGTGGGTCATGAAAAGGTACTTGAGTCGCACATGCTAATAATAATTTTTTTGAAAATAGTCGATTTAATATTGATGGGTGGGTGAGAGGGGTGGTTGTATTCATCACGGTTAATGATGGCAATTGCTTCATGGATGGGGACATTAGTAAATAAATTTTCTACATTCAAAGATGCGATTAATTGGTTGTTTGGTCTTAAGGCATGAACTATTTGTACAAATTCGTTTGTGGAGTTAATACAATATTTACTTGGGAGGTATGGAGTACTTAATTTGTTAAGGGGTTTTGAAAAGTAATATACTTGTTTAGGTATTTGTGAAATGATAGGTTGGAGGGGGTGATTATTTTATGGATTTTACATTTCCATAACTAGGTTTCCCTGACAAATACAATCTCCAACTATTTAAGTGTAACGTCAATCGACATCTCCAGTTGCCTCGATCTATCCACTTCCCTTCTCCACATCCTTTCACCTTTCATTACTATCTGCTCTCGCTCCAAATCTTCTGTAACCCCCTTGCCTTGATCGATCCACGATCTTTCTCCACATCCTCTCCTTTACCACTCCTATCTGCTCTTCCTCCAAACCTTCTGTATCCCCTTGCGTGCTAGTGGCTTCCAGCCTTGCTTTGGATGATAAGCTTAAAAAAAAGAAGGTTGATAGTCTCCTATAATCTTTTGACGTTTATAGAATCCTGTTTCAACATTGTTAAAAGTAATAAGATTATTGTTTTTTGTTTTTTTTTAATTTGGGAGATGGTGTTATTGGTTAACATTTTAAATTTATTGTGATCGTCCAAAATGGCCTGTAAGTTTGAGTTGTGTTCATGTTTGTTTAAGATAACGAAACTATTAGTCTCACCAGCTCGTCAGATAACAATACTTTTGTTATATTTTAGTTGTGTGGCTGCTTTTATTAAAGGAGTGTTTATAATTCCATTCGGATTTTTATGGTATCTGTGTTTAATAGTAAATCTTTTAAACCTACCTGTGTAGTCATATGGTTATCTTGTTTCCATAGAAGTATTTGTTAGTATGAAGCTTCAATTTGCGTTTGTTTAAACATTAAATGAGGTTTCTATGCGACATGAAAATTTGGTCCAAGATTAAGGTTTTCATTTCACTTGGAGTGAGTTGGTAATCCGATAGGTTAATGAAACTGTTGTTGGTGTTTGGTAAAAGTATTTTTCCTTTTTTATAATTTGTTTATCTCTTTTTGGATGACTTATTTATGGGATTCATTTACCTTTGTTGTTGTATTGTGTAATAAATTCAATATTTCCTCGAATTTTTCATTGGTGGTAAGAGCTTGTAAGATTTCTTTTATACGTAAATTTCGATTTTTTACGTCGTTGTACTTCTTATGTGGGCGTGTTTGTTTGTCGTTTGTTAAGGTTTCATTGAAATTTCTTGGTGTTGGGATCGTTCAATGCTGAGACATCGTGTAATTTTGAATTTAGTGTATTGGGACAGAAGATCATTATTCAAACATATATTGTTAAATATAACAGACCACGAATGTCTATTATGTTTAATCATGAGCCGTTCTAAGCTTCGTATAGTGGCTTTAGTTTCCAGAGAAAATAAAGACAAAAAACTGTCCAACATTTGGATATTTTTATTATGCTGTTCCTCAATCTAAGCTTTCGGCTCGCATGAGCCATCATCAGAGTGGTTATATGGACATTACAACAGACATGTTCACCATCAAAGATGACAGCCTTTTCTGTATGCATAGAGGTTTGCTATGCGATTTAACGGTCGCGGAATAGCAGACACAGGTTCTAAATTCGTAATGCACTTATATGACATCGGACATGACCACATGAGAGAAAGAAATTTTATGAATAGCACCGTGTGTTTTGATTCAATGTAATATGTTGTGACTAGTTTGAAATGCAATTTTGTTGAGTGTGGGTTGCTTTGCTTTAATGTAGATGGCCTCAATTATCTGAAGGTCCTTTTTACCGTGTGTATGTGTGAGTATTGTTGTGTTATCAACTAATATCAGTCTAATATTAGGGATATTCCTTTGTTTTTTTATAAGAAATATTGTTTAATGGAACTATGATCAGAAAGTTGACAGGTAAGTATATGGGAGAGCGTGGTTGTAGTAATACCAATATATGTAGCGGGTATATTATTAGTATCAGAGATGCAATCTCTGAAAAGGCATGTAAATTGATACACTACATTGTTTTTTTTTCTTTTGTAGAGGATTTAGTTATATGATTGTAGATTTTTTGGAGACTATTGATTCAATTTTTTATATGATGGGCTTAACTTGTTTATTATTATAATGAGTTTAACATTTCTACGTATTATGTTTTTGAGTGTTTTTTTCATCGTGCTTGTAATTATTATGCTATTATACTATTACCTTATACTATTGTAACCAAACAATAGTATAAGTTAATAGTATAATGTTTATTTTTACGTACATTATTATGATTGCAATTATTATTAGTTTTATCAGTTTTGATAGTGGTATGATTTAGTTTATTGAGATACATTTTAATTTGTTGGTCAATGACTGAACTAAGATGTCCATTTTTAACGAGTGTTTTTTTTATGTTAAGTAATCCTTTATAGAAATTGGTTTCACAATATCCATTCAAATGCGCGAAATATTCCGGGAGTAAAGATGACTGAATACTGTCTGTCAAATCAACGTCTATTTTTTTTCTTCTTATAGACAGCAGCCAATAAGAGAAATGAATTCGCAGAAGACAGAAAAGAATAAATACTCTGAAATGCGAAATATATCGAAGATCTGAACCACTCAGCTAACAACCACATAAACAAGAAGTTCCACTGACCTTGTCAATGGGAACTAACTCCCCACCGCCTCTCGGCTTAGAAGTGACAGATAACTTTCGCTAAAAGAAAAGATGAGTTCAAGGAGAACTGATTTATTGAAAACCCATTAAGAACTTCAAGTTAAAAATCGCTACAAATCATTATTTCATCTTTAACTTCGCCTCCTCTCAATCACTTCGTAACAGTAAAAGTAGAACAGTAACAGCAGAAGAAACGTTTATCAGCATTCAGGTCAGGTTTAAGGCTCCAATTTCTCCATTTAAAACTGAGATGATCATTCTTTTTTTCTTTTTATGTGCCATGTCCTTTCAGAACGTAGGCGATCATGGTTCTCCATTTCCCCCTTATCCCTTGTCGCTCCCAAAAGATATCGTCCCACTCTCACCACCCCAGACCACGTTCTGTGACCCAGTTACGTAAACCCACTAGATATGACATGCGTTGCTCTCCCTTGTATCTCTTTCTCTCGGTTCGACTTGTGAGCATCAGATTCTCCAGGCCCTCCTTTCTCATTATGTGTCTCAGAAATTTCATATGGCTCTTCCTGGTGTTAAGTAAAAGCCTCCTCCATTGTTTGCATCCTCTCTAATACCTCATCGTTCAACACACGGTTGGTCCATGTTATCCTCAGCATCCTTCTGTAGACCCATACGTCTGTTGCATTGAGCCACTACTTCATCTGTGAGGAAACAGTCCAACATTCACTGCCGTAAAGAAGGACAGATGTCACGTAGCAGTTCAGTATTATTTTCTTTGTTACCAAAGAAATCCTCCTGTCTCGTAATACTCTACCTAGTTTTGGAATTCGTCTGTGGCCATCCCAATACATCTTCGGATCTCAGCGTCGCACTTACCGTCCTCCTCCGAAACTGAAAACCAAATTGAGTGCATAACTATCAACAAAAGAGATAAGCAGATTACTCTATTATTATTGATTGATAAGAGTTAATCAGACAAATATAATCAGTATTAAAAGATATAATCAGATGAGTCTATTATTATTATCTGTATTAAAAGAGATATTCAGTTTACTCCATTATTAGCAGTATTAAAAGAGATAATCTGACAATTTTATCTTTTATCAATAATAATATAATTGTCTGATTATCTTTTTAATACTGATAATTATAATAATTTAGTCTGATTATCTCTTTTAATAGTGATGATAATAATAATATAGTCGTCTGATTATCTCTTATCCATCAATAATAATAGATTAGTCTGATTACCTATTGTAATACTGATAATATTAATAGAGTAGTCTGATTATCTCTTTTAATACTGATAAAATAGAGTCATCTTTTTTTTTCTTTTAATACTGATAATATTAACAGATTAGTCTGATTATCTTTTTTAATACTGATAATAATAATACAGGAGTCTGATTATCACTTTTAATACTGATAATAATCATAGGGTAATTTGATTATCTATTTAATACTATTTAATAATCAGACTACTCTATTGTTATTATTAATATTAAAAGCGATAATCAGACTATTGCATTATTCTTATCCGTATTAAAAGAGATAATCAGAATAATCTATTATTGATTGATAAGAGATAATCTGACTACTCTATTATCATTATCAGTATTAAAAGAGATATTCAGTTTACTGCATTATTATCAGTATTAAAAGAGATAATCTGACTTCTCTATTATTATTAGCAGTATTAAAAGAGATAATCAGACAATTTTATCTTATATCAATAATAATAGAATTGTCTGATTATCTTTTTAATACTGATAATAATAACAGATTAGTCTGATTATCTTTTTTAATACTGACAATAATAATACAGGAGTCTGATTATCACTTTTAATACTGATAATAATCATAGAGTAATTTGATTATCTATTTAATACTATTTAATAATCAGACTACTCTATTGTTATTATCAGTATTAAAAGAGATAATCACACTAATCTATTATTATTGATTGATAAGAGATAATCAGAATACTCTATTATTATTATCAGTATTAAAATAGATAATCAGACTAATCCGCACCGCGACATTGCAAAAAACAGTAATCATATGCCGAGCAAGGCTGGACTTCGACCGTTCTTATTGACATATGTCAGTCGGCGTCAGCCAATGTAAACAGGGCTTTTGACACTCCTCTCCTATGTAGTTTTCTCTTCATATATATATATATATATATATATATATATATATATATATATATATATATATATATATATATATATATATATATATATATATGTGTGTGTATTTGCATTTTATTTCAATCCTTCATGACCTTCCGATCCTTAGCTATGATTAATTAATGATGAAAATGTCATTTTCGTTTATGATCTATTTCATCACGATTCTTCTGTTAAGCTTGGAAAGTAATTATGTTGTGGGGCAGACCCTTGTACACAAGATGGACTCGTCCAAAGTATACTTATACTGACAGAGAGAATACCTGCGGGTTGAGATACGTTGAGTCAGGGTGAGATATACGGAGACAGTACATAGGGTGTTCACAGAGAGTTATACGAGAGTCCAGAAAGAGAGATAATTACGGTTTCACTTACAGAGACTTGTACATATACTTTCTACTAACCCGCATTTCTGAACTACTAATCTTCACTTCAAGTCTGTATTCTTACGTTTAATGCACTTATTTTTCTATCTCATTTACTGGCGTTGTTTATTTATTTGTGCAGGATTCCATTCTCGGAATCCACAACAAATTATACATTCTTATTGCTGAAAGTAGAGACCAATAGCATTATAAAACCTCGGTGAATTTCAGTAAGATATCTATCTAACATACAATGGTTCAAAGCTTAACTGGATGATTTTGGTTGTACACGATTTGGACGTTTTTTTTTTTTTGGGGGGGGGGGGGTTGTCATGTATTTTTTATCCGGCATTATTTCTCATTCCATTTCTCATTTGTAAATATTTCTCATATTTGTAAATAACCAAAATGATAAAATAGAAGTTACTTTGCTTCAGTTTTGGACACAACAAAATGAACAGATATGGGTCTTTAAGAAAAATATAATTTTACCTGACTTGGCTGTGCGGTCTGTGGAATCCTGTACTGCAATTGGTTTCTTCTACAAATGCGTTTAAAACCTTTTTTTAAGTTTTCGAAATGCACATGGCAGTAGGCATAAGTAAGGTTATTTAAAAGGTGTTACGGTGGCGTAGTAGATAGCGGCTTGGATTGAGGAATCGGAGAGCCGAGTTCGAATTCCAGTCAAATCTATTACATTCACTTATAAGCTAATACCCTTGGGAAAGATATGAATCCTCTTCTTCTCTCTCTAGCTATGGGTAAATAGCAGGACATACTGGGTTTTACCGCAGAAAGAAATGGCAACATACAGTGGGAAAAATCTGCCTCATCAGTCATGTATCAAAAGATACATGATCGCCTAAGCGGGTATCACGTCAGGCATATAACTGACTGTCTATTCAAATATACATATCCACAAAATAGCCTTCCGAGGAGTACGGGTGGATATGTTTGTGTTAAAAGTAATTATAAAAGAAATGATGAATTATCTAGCAATTTTTGTCCTCCGCCAGGAATTTTATACATTTTTCGAAATTACTTCAAGCATTTCCACACATTCTCCTGCTTAAAAAAAAATACACGTAAAATTTCACTTTGGCCGTTATAAATGACGTCAAACCTGAGTGACTTTAAATTGGATCCAGCGAACGCGGGAACGACCGGAGTAGCCAAAAACAGTTGCATAAAGACACAAGAAACAAAATGCTTCTAAAAGAATGTCGCTAGATTCTGAGGGAATTCTGGGAAATAAAATAAAAATAACTTTGTTAAATTTATGGATTATAAAAAAACAGTTAAGTTGTAAATTTGAAAAGGTTGATAAGAAATTGGATAGACACATTATATATACATATATATATATATATATATATATATATATATATATATATATATATATATATATATATATATATATATATATAGCATAATGAGAAGCCACGTATACTTTCTTGATATGTATATAATATGGAGGCGGTCTGAAATATCAAATATATAAAACATATAAATAAATACTTTCACAAAAAAACACCTAATTTTTTTCTTTTAATTTGCAAATTTTCAGTTGTTTTATTCATATTATATATATATATATATATATATATATATATATATATATATATATATATATATATATATATATATTATATATATATTTTCTCTATATATATATTATATATGTGTATATATATATTCTATATATATATATATTCTATATATACATATATATATTCTATATATATATATATACTATATTTATATATATATTCTATATATATATTCTATATATATATATATTGCTTGATGATTGCGTCTAGCATAAAAGTGTGTCGCCTGTGAGTGTTGACTTCAATGTTTACTTTTATATTTATATTTACATACGCTCTATCTCTTATATTGAGCACTTTATAGCATAAATATAGAATTCATTAAAACTATATATATATATATATATATATATATATATATATATATATATATATATATATATATATATACATATATATATATATATATATATGTATGTATATATAGATATGTATGCATAGTTGTATGTATGTACGTATGTATACATATATATATATATATGTATATGTGTGTACATATATATATATATATGTATGTTTGTATGTATGTATGTATATATGTATGTATACATATATATAAATGTATGTATATATATATATATATATATATATATCTGTATGTGTGTCTGTGTGTATATATATATATATGGTGTATTTTGGCAGCAATCCCTCTTTTATGCATGTTTCATTAATGAGGGGTAACAAGTAAGTGCGATTAAGCTTTTTATTTAATTTTTCTTCTGTTCGTACGAGAGTTTTCTCTTCTGGGTACAAAGTATGCAACAACTGTCCCAATTTTCTGCATACCCGAGAACTTTTGGCTACTCTTTCAGCCATTATCAATGAAAATTTTTACATTTTACTTTTTATCTTTAATTAAATTTGTATTTGTTTATGTATGTGTCTGAAGATATTGGAACGTTCTTTTTTCCAGACACGGTCAACACATTATGTCCGTCTTCGTATTTAATGTTACTGAGTATTGGCTTTCCTTCTTTTATTATTACGGCTTCCCTTATTTTTAATCTTTTTTACATGTGAATCATTCTATTATACTTCTATATTCGACTAGTATATTTCGAATGGCATTCGTTAGGTTTCCGTATGTGTTTAAACGTTTCCTAATTGAACTATGATGAGGTAGGTGAGATATTTCGATGATTTCAGACACATATATAAAAAAAACAACACCCATTCAGTTAATATATATATATATATATATGTATATCGCCCATGATAATGGCTAAACTAATACCAGAAAGCACACGGACATGCAGAACTTTTGGATACTTCACTATTTACATTATTCGGCCTATTGTCCTCATCTTTGTCACCATATTTATTACAACGTTTCGGTCATCGTGAGCACCGGCCTTCTTCAGGTGGTTGGAATGTCGAACTGAACAGTCGACCCCACTTGATGAAGGCCGGAGTGTACAACGGCCGAAACGTTGTAAGAAAAATGGCGACAAAGATGAGGACAATAGTCCGAACAATGTAAATAGTGTACATAATACCTCATCTCAGAAATATAGACAGATACTAAAGGGCCGAAACGTTGTGATAAATATGGCGACAAAGATGAGGACAATAGTCCGAATAATGTAAATAGTGTACATATCTATCTATCTATCTATCTATCTATCTATCTATCTATCTATCTATCTATCTATCTATCTATCTCAGTCTTTTTCATATCTATCTATCTATCTATCTACAATAGCGGCCATAATATAAGGAACGGAAACAACAAAGACATAAATATCTGTATTACTTAAAAAGTAATGAATGATTAGCAATGAAATGTTTACCGAATAAAGATTAGGGTGTAATATAAATATTTTATAAGTTACAAAAATTTACACAATAGTTTTTAAAAATAAATAAAGATTAAATGTATCAAAGGAAATAACCTACTGGACAAAAGTTAATGAACGATCTTGTTAATAATTGATTATGAATAAAATATCAACAAAATTTAATATTTGGTAAACATCCCCTTATTTTCAATGAGTTCTCTGCATCGTCGACCACATGATCTAATTAATTTCTTGCAAAAATCAGCAGTAATTCCCCCCCCATTCGTCTTTCAATAACTCCCATAGGTGATCCTAGTTTTTCGAGTTTCTTTTCTGAGCCCTTTCTCCAGTTATCTTCCAAACATTTTCTCTTGTATTCAGGTCGGGGCTCTGGGCTGGCCACTTCATTAGGGCGATTCCTTCTTCTTCAAATAAAGCCATAACCTTCCGAGCCTTGTGGCAAGGTGCATTGTACTGCACAAAAATAGGAGATTCCTAAAGATTATGGTGTAATCTTGGTACCACATGCTGCTGAAGAAGCCTTTTGTAAATCTCAGCATTGATATTGCCATGTTCGCGGATGATAGGGCCAACTCCTGCAGATGAAATCATTCCCCACACCATCACACTGCCGCCACCAAACTTAACGGTTTTCTTGACACATTGAGAAGACAGTCTTTCACCTGTTCTACGGCGTACGTAAGTTTTGCCCTCAGAACCAAATATAGTAAACTTGGACTCGTCACCGAAATGAACTGTATCTCATTGTGCGTCAGTCCAAACAACATGTTCTCTCGCATACTCCAGGCGTGCCCTTTGGTTTCGCTTTGAAATGAGTGGTTTCGAAGCTGGAATACGGGCATGCAATCCTGCATATTTTTAACCTTCGAGCCACCGTTTTCCTTGAGATCTTATCTGTCTCTTCATTAAATTCACGGGCAATTGATGTAGCAGTTTCAAAACGTTTTTTTTTTTAGATATTATAACAATTCTTCGATCTTCTCTTTGCGAAGTTTTCGGAGATCTGCCGGTTTTTGGTTTTGCATCTAACGTTTTATCGGTTTTATACCTGCTAATTGCACGATGAACGACACTTTTAGACCTATGAACAATATCAGAAATTTCTGAAATTGACTTTTTTTCTTCATAGTTAGAGATAATGAGTTTTTTTCTTCAAAAGAGAGCGTTTTGCGTGTAGAATTTGCCATATTGCTTAAAAATAAAGTCCTAATGATAAATGAACTTTTACTTATTGTTGAATAGCTCCATCGAGTTTTTTAACAATGTAATTTATAGGTTTATGCAAATTATTAACATATTTCCTTAACTTTTGTCCAGTAGCTTATTTCCTTTGTTCCATTTAATCTTTATTTTTAAAAAATCTATTATGTAAATTTTTGTAACTTTGTATAATATTTATGCATTACACCCTAATCTTTATTCGGTAAAAATTTCATTGCTAACCATGCATTACTTTTTAAGTAATACATATATTTATGTCTTTGTTGTTTCCGTTCTTTATATTATGGCCGCTACTGTATCTCAGTCTTTTTCATATCTATCTATCTATCTATCTATCTATCTATCTATCTATCTATCTATCTATCTATCTATCTACCTACCTACCTAAATATAATTGAAAATAATTAAGTGCATATTAATTGATTAATTTTCAGTAAATACAATAATATAAATCTCGTTAAATGATGTGTTTATTGTATTCTTCCTTCGCAACCGTTTAGTTACTTCCTTAATGTTTTTAAGGGTTTTAGGAAGAATTAACTGCTACTGTCGTTTCGAATTAATCTAAATGTAAGGGGATTCGTTTTACGTTCAACTTTAACATTTCTGTTTTTTAAGTTTTCTAACTTTTTCATTCTACTTCCAATTCTCTTGCAATCTTTGATTGTTTGGAAAGATTTTAATCAAATTTTCAAGTGTTATGTTACTTGTACCGTTTTTGTTTTTTAAATAGTTTTGAAGTGATTAAAATTGTTTCTTTTCTTTTCGCATCTGCCCTCCTCCTTCATTATCTGTTTGCGACATATACTATTCAAGTTCTATTATCCATTCTCCTTCTCGTATCATTTGTAAAATTCCTGCGTTAGTTTTCGCGCGTTTTTTTCTACCATGTTTTTCTTTTGATTTCTTCATGATTATTTTCCCCCCCTTCCCTCGTCAGTTTTATTTAGTTTTGTCTTAATGTTCTTTGTTTATCCATTAATTTCATTCGCTCTTCATTTTGCCTTTTCTTTTTTCCTTTGCTGCTTTCTTCTTCTTCTTCTTCTTCTTCTTCTTCTTCTTCTTCTTCTTCTTCTTCTTCTTCTTCTCCTCTTCTACTTCTTCTTCTTCTTCTCCTTCTTCTTCCTTTATTTTTCTTATATTTCGTTATTCTACTTCTTTCACCCTTTCCTCCTCCTCTTATGCTTGTTCCTTCCTTCTTTCGTTACTTTCTTTTTATTTTGTCTTCTTAATATACCACTTTCTTCTTTATCTTCTTCTTCCTCCTCTTCTTTTTCTTCTTCTTCCTCTTCTATTACTACTACTACTTCTTCTTCTTCTTCTTCCTCCTCCTCCTCTTCCTCCTCCACCTCCTTCTTCATTTTCGTATATTTCCTTATACTAGCTTTTTCACCCTTTCCTCCTCCTCTTCCTATACTTGTTCCTTCTTTCCTTACTTTCTTTCTAATTTTGTCTTCTTAATATACCACTTCCTCCTTTTTCTTCTTCTTCCTCCTCTATTACTACTTCTTGTTCTTGTTATTCTCTTCTTCTTCTTCTTCTTCTTCCTCTTCTTCTTCCTTTTACATTTACTTTATACTATTCCTCATCATCGCCACATTTATAATCATCATCATCATCATTATTAATATTATTATTATTATTTTACTATCATTATTATTATTATTATTGTTATTATTATTATTATTCGTTGTCGTCATTTATTTCTTCTTTTTCTGCCTTCTTTTGTTTTCTTCTTCTCATCTTTGTGCTTTTCTCTTTATTCTTGTTCTTGTTCTTGTTCTTGTTCTTGTTCTCCTCCTTCTTCTTCCATATCATCATCATCATCATCATCATCATCAAAATCATCATCATCTTCTTCGTCTTCTTCTTCTTCTTCTTCTTCTTTTTCTTCTTCTTCTTCTTCATTTTTATTTTTCTTCTTTTATTTCTCTCACCACATGTCTTTCGTCTCTAAACGGATTTCCCCATTTATTTGCCCAGAGAGAGACTGTTCTTCACTTAATTGATTTTTCCTATTAAACTGTGCACCAGGCGCCTTTAAGGAGCAAAACCGTGATTACAATTATTAAATGATAGACTGGGGAGATGTGTGATGCGAGCCGCGTTGCCTTGATTGCATGGGCCACAGGAGAATGTTACGGTAATCAACGCATAAAACCAGCGCATAATTGCGTTTATTAATTACAAAACAGATAAAACAATTACATTCAGGTACTTCATTCTTTTAAAGAGTCACGAACCAGCTTTTGGATATTTTTCACTAGTAAAAGTGCGATTTCAACCGGTATTTTTAAAAAAAGAATCGGTTATCTCTCTTTCAGAAAACGATTACCTGCCTTTGAAGAAATGTCCGTCTTTGAAGTGCTTTCGTAAAAAAGTATCTTCTTGTGCGCGCCACTTGAGAGCAGATGTAAACAATGTTCTAGTTTTGGGGTACCCTAGTATACTAGTGAGCCAGCCAAAATGAGCTGACTCATTTTATAATTCACCAATAGAAAGGTTAACCAATCAAAAGGCTCAAAATATTCAATTGAACGTGTATAAAGGCGGTCATGTTTTTTCCGGAATATTCACTGCCAGCCTTTGATATCGAAGACTGAAGAATTACGGAACAGTTGCTGGTGGTATTGGCGATATAGTCAGATTTAGTATATTGTCTGACTTGTGAGTGTTAATCTTTAACGTTGTTTCATTGAACAGAAAACGTACTGCGCTGGATTCTATGTTCATAGACTTGGTGAACATGGTTAACAAACAATACAGAATCGGCATTGCTAGTGCCAATCCGAAGGAATGGTAATTTTCAAAGCGTAGATTAGATGTGACACATAGCCGAAAGTACCCAGTGATGGTCGAACTCACTACTCAGTCGTATTTGATCTAGCGAGACAAACTTACTAAACATTACACCACGTTGTCGTGCCCTCAATGAATTTCTAAGTGTAAATGTGGCCCAAATGCATTGAACACTCACTGAGTATCAAGCTCACTATTCAGTCGTAATTGATCTAGTGAGGCAAGCTTGCTAATCATTACAATAGATCGAAGTACCCCAATCTCCATTCTAAATTAACTGACAAATCCTACAGATGGGATTTCTTCTTAACCAATAAAACGGAACTTGCTCTATCTTGTCTTGAAGTCAGAACGCTACAATGACTTGATGGTATCCCTTTTGTGTGTGAATGCCATTCTTACTTTATTAAATTTTTGCCTTATTACTGTTGCTTTGGCAAGGTTTAACATACGGGGTGCGATGGATAAATTATCGTATAAATAATGCAAATAATGAAAATAACATAAATATTTACCAAAAATACACAAAAATATCTTGGAATACCAAAAACTAAACTTGATCAATAAAATCGCAATTGGCTTCAGTTACGCCCTGCAGAAGACCTCGAAATCGCCTGCAACTCATCTGGACGGTCTCCTTTGTTAAGAAGGTGAATGCTGCCATAATCCTTGCCTTCAGTTCATCTTTGGTGTTACAAGGAATTTTGCTGGTCTCTCTCTCTCTCTCTCTCTCTCTCTCTCTCTCTCTCTCTCTAGGCGGCGCCCAACACAAAATAATCAGGATTGTAGTCTGAGGAGTTAAGTGGCTAGATGTAGTGGCTGATATCGCAGAAATTGTCGGACAGCCATGACTCCGTTCTTCTGTTTGTGTGGCATGGTGCAGAGATTTGTTGCCAGACATAGGGTCTTCCAGCAGTCACCCTCTTGACCCAGGACAGTACTACCTCCTCAAAGGACTTGATTTAGGCCTCCGTGTTGAGTCTGAGTCCATAAACAACAAGTTATGTTCTTATCAGAACGATCAGAGCGACTTTGTCGAGCTGTCATAACTTCGTAATCACCATTAGAGTCACCTAACTCTTTCTGAATCCTTGGCACTGTCCTCAGAGTGGCACCGAAACACTCCGAAATGTTTGTATTGGCGCTTTCAGTGCGAATGCCAAGATGCACATCGTACCGTCTCAAGATTTCTGACGGAATGATTTGCCTCATGGTGCTTTTTTCTCACATATTTTTCACATATATATATATATATATATATATATATATAATATATATATATATATATATATATATATATATATATATATATTATTTAGGCATCTAAACATATGGTTCTGTTGTAATATTTCGGTTTCTCGCGTGGTACGATGTCATAGAACCGCTTCATGAATTTACGACCCGCGTCTGCTATTCCGCGACCGTTATTTTTGCATAGCAATCTTCTATATCAACATAGCAGAATATAATCTTTGATGGTGGATATCTTTGTTTAAATGTTTGTATAACCACTCTGAAGATGGCTCATGTGAGCCGAAAGCTTAGATTAAAGACCAACTTAATAAAAAATATCCAAATATAGGGCAATTTTTGTCTTTATTTCACCCGAAATTAAAACAAACATACGAACTTTAGAATGGCTCATCATCAGACATTATAGTCATTCATTGTCTGTTATATTTATAAATATATATATATTATTCTTAGACATTTTTATGTTTAACATTCTTTTTATAGATACAAATATTTAAGTAAATGCTCGTTTATAATAAACAGTATTAAACAACATTTACCGGCTTGAATGTCCGAGAAATTTTCATAGAAAATATTCGTCCTCCGACAGGATTCGAACCTGTATCTTATACGGAACCGTCATATAGCCTGATGTGCCTTTTAACCGATTCGGCCACGGAGGATCGTTCGGTCGGCAAGGTCGAATTTACTGCTTATAAACTTCAATCTTCCACATATATATATAGTTTGATAATATTATTTGGCCTTGTTTTTTCCCCTTTCCTCGTTCAATGGAAACTTTGTCAATTTCGGTTGTTGAGGATCTTTCACCAATTACACTTAACCATAGTCAATTACTTCACAGATATGCTTGGATAAAGCAATTCAGAATACATTTTGAGATGTAAGATTAGCACAGATTTCTAGTGGAATTCATATTTTACAGCACTATACTTAATTGTCAACGTGTTCAGCAAGATGCATCAACGTTAAGAATAACATCTGGTTCTCATTTTTATTTAGTAGCGCTTGCACGTTTACATTGAGTGCATTTACACACTGCCTAGACCAGAGATTGAACTCACCATCACTCTATCACCAAACACACAAACCAAAGCTTTAAACCACTAGGCCATTGTCGGGAAGTGTGTAAAGCGGTAAGGAATAACTGAGCAGTAGTAAACAAAAATAAAAACGAAAAAAAATAGACGAGATATTCCTAGACGTGACAGTGGAACTAGAGCAGTCTACTCCTAGATTAAATAAAGGTTTCAGTTTGAATATCCCTATAGGTTACCCAAATCGTAACGTTGTGATGTCAACAAACAAGATGAGGACAACAGTCCGAGTATAAATACTATAAATAATGAATACCTTTTACATCTTTTTGTGAGAGAAAAAAAGTAGTGTCATTTTCATCTCGAGGAAAAGTTGATATTGGCAAAATTAAATTTGTCCAATATTAAGAACAGCATTCCTTCAATCGAATATGCAAATAGAGTCCTCTGTAGAAAATTTGGCTCACCTTCGGTGTTCTGAGAAAATGCCAAAGCAATAAAACTGACTGACTCACGGAACTTAATTAAACGTAAATGAACAAGAAAAAAGATTAAAAAAAAACCCGAATACCTATAAATGGGATATGAGACATTAAGAATTGTAATATATTGAATTAAAATAACGTCAACACGAGATCTGTCCGAGATTTCCCGAGGAGAAATGCTAAAATAATTCTTACGCTAATGATAATTTTTATGCATAAAATTTTGGATGTTCATTTTGGTATCCCTACTTGGTTTTGCTGAGAAGTTTTCAGCACCTCCTCATATATAAATCTGTTTTTTTCTTATTTTTTATTTTTTATTTTTTTAAGCGTATCACCCCAAGCAAGGCTGGTGGCCACTATCACGCATGGGGTTACAGAAGGGTTGGAGGAAGAGCAGATAGGAGTGGTAAAGGAAGGGATGTGGAGAAAGAAGGACGGAGGGTCGATCAAGGCAGGGGGGTTACAGAAGATTTAGAGCGAGAGCAGACAGGAATGAAAGATGAAATAAGTGGAGAAGGGAAGTGGATAGATCAAGGCAATTGGAGATGACGATTGACGCTACACTTAAACCGTTGGAGATTGTATTTGTCAGGGAAACAGTAATAGGGAAGGGAGTTCCATAGGCGAGATGCACGAGACATGAAGCTATTGGAGTAGAAAAGACGTCTACATCTAACAGTTTCAACGGTGAAGGGGTGGGAACGGGATGCCAGCCTCGTAGGACGCTTAAATTCACGAGGCTTAGGGACAAGCGAAAGCAACTCCTCGGAGCAATTACCGTGGAAGTACTTGTAGAAAAGGCAGAGCGATGCAACATCGCGTCTGTGAGAGAGCAACTGCAGACGAGATGACAGATCAGGGCCAATCACATTGCATATCCGTCACTGGATCTTATCAAGAACCCTGAGGCAACACGCAGGGGCCCCAGACCATAAATGGCAGCAATACTCCATGCAAGGGAGAATGGTAGACTTATAGACTTGGAGGATCGATGCCGGGGAGAAGAATTTCCTAGCTCGGCACAGGGAACCAACTTTTCTTTCGGTGGATGATGCAACTGACTCGATGTATTTGTTCCATCTCAGATCAGCGGACAGCGTGAGACCGAGCAGCCGCAGAGAGGAGCTCTCGAGAAGTTGGTCCTCAGACATTCTGATAGGATGCAGGGATGGGTCCTTGTGGTGGTTAATGGAGAGCAGTTTTTCACATATCCTGATTAAAGTCATAATCGTCACTTCTTATCACCGCCTAACATTCATATCACACACCACATTCAGTAACCCATATAGCTGAAGCCATAAAATTGCATATAACTTATTTAAATTTCGGTATTAAATAACCCATAGATGTGTTGATATGCCGCCAAAGAAAATCAACTAAACCTAATCGTTCAGTAACTCTCTATCTTGAGCGTATTGGATGAAAAAAACAGCAATGTTTGTTTTTATATATTTTAACGATAAAAGGGTAGAAATTGCAGTATCTGTAACATGTTAGCAATGCATATATTTTGTGCGTAAATGCTTATACGAATTGTTTATTTTCGTTTCATTGATTATTTAAATTGTTTTACCAATAGTGTTTCTTTGTTTAGCGGCATATTAATACATTATGGGTCATTTAATACCGAAATTCAATATTGTTGGGAACATTAGTAACTGTTTACAAAAAAGGCATATGGTAATATTTTTTGAGAATGTATTACTGGTAATTTATATAAATAGGAAAATGTATTTCTGGTATTTTTACGATGAAAATGCATTTTTATACTTTCATAGTAATTTGGCTTCAGTTTGAGGGTTAATTGTTTGTCCCCTAGCTGAGGCCTTAACAGATTCTACCACTCGGGGACAAGTGGAACAACAGCAATTAAGAGGTGATTCCATGCTAATCAAAAAAAAAAAAAAAAAACAGATCAGGGGCCTTGCTGCCGTGTGTAGAGCATTATCATACCTAGCACGTACAGAACATGACCTGAAATATCTTACTATGATTATTATTGTCTTCGTATATTTCCACTAATTCTTCTTAATTCTAAACAAAAAAGGAACCAAAATTCATCTGTGACTCTTCGTACATCGTTCTTAAATCCCCCCTCCATAACCCCCACTAGAAAACTATCTTTCTGATTATGAATTCACTTGATGATAATTAACTCGATGTCTCTTAATGCGTTTGCATCGATCCTTCTGCTACGATCGAGAATGTAGCCACACAGGTGTCGAAAGTGAATATTCTTTGACTATATTTCTAAAGACAAGCCGAACGACAAACATGGTAGAGAACGTCATTAATGGACTTCTCATGCATAAAATTCTTGATGCTATTTTGGTATTCTTGATTTTGCTGAGAGGTTTTCAACACCTCTTCATATATAAGTTTGTCCTATCTCCTTCTTCCCCATATTCTGCTTAAATTAACATTCAGACAGCATATATCATTCATTAACTATCTTATGTGACTGTCGGACCTTGAACTGGACGAAAAGAATAACAGGAACCTCTTATATTTTAAGGCTATAGGGACGAGGTTTTCTCGCCTGATTCTTTCACTTGTTCCCAAACTGCATGAATTTAAGCGTGCTATTAGGTTGTCCCATCCTTTTACTGTCGAAACGGTTAAATGTAGCCGTCTCTTATACTCGACCCGATTCTTATCTTGCACTTCCTTTCAGTGGAACTCCCTTCCTCTTACTTGCTTCTCTCATAGCTACAATCTTCAAATATTCAAATGTAATGTCAATCAACATTATCTGATGCCTTGATCTTGATCCCCGTCCTTCCCTATAACCTTTCCTCAAACAACCGTCTTTACTCTGGCTTTCACTGTCTGTGACCCCTTGCGTGCTTGTGGTACCCCCGCCTTGCTTTTCCTTATTTTTGCTTTATTTAATGTCTGAAAAAGGAACCAAAATTTGTCTGTGTTTTCTGTATATAGTTCATTTAAAAAAAACAAAAAAACGAGAAAAATGTTATTCTGATCCTGAATTCGCAGCATTTGTAACAAATGAAGTCCGAGTTTTTTTTTTTTTTTTTTTTGTTTTTTAAGCTTATCACCCCAAGCAAGCCTGGAAGCCACTAGCACGCAATAGGTTACAGAAGGTTTGGAGGAAGAGCAAATAGGAGTGGTAAAGGAGAGGATGTGGAGAAAGATAGTGGATCGATCAAGGCAAGGGGGTTACACAAGATTTGGAGCGAGAGCAGATAGGAATGAAAGGTGAAAGGATGTGGAGAAAGGAAGTGGATAGATCAAGGCAACTTACATAGTTGGAGATTGTATTTGTCAGGGAAACAGGAATAAGGAAGGGAGTTCCACAGGCGAGATGTGCGAAACATGAAGCTATTGACGTAGAAGAGACGTCTACATCTAACAGTTTCAACGGTGAAGGGGTGGGAACGGGATGCCAGCCTCGTAGGACGTTTAAATTCATGAGGCCTAGGAACCAGCGAAAGCAGCTCCTCGAAGCAATTACCGTGAAAGTATTTGTAAAAAAGACAGAGCGAGGCAACGTCGCGTCTGTGAGAGAGCGACTGCAGACGGGATGACAGATCAGGGCCAATTACATTGCATATCCGTCTCTGGATCTTATCAAGAACCCTGAGGCAAACAGCAGGGTCTCCAGACCATATATGGCAGCAATACTCCATGCAAGGGCGAATGGTCGATTTATAGATTTGGAGGATCGATTCCGGGGAGAAAAATATCCTGGCTCAGCACAGGGAGCCAACTTTCATTGCGGTGGATGATGCAATTGACTCGATGTATTTGTTAACTCGATGTCTCTGAATCATTCTGATCCGATCTAGAATATAGCCACACAGATATCAGAAGTGAATATCCTTTGTTTTTTCTCCTTTTATGTGCCGCTTCGCATCAGGACATAGGCGATCATAACTCTCCACAACTTTCTGTCTCGTGTGGCTCTTAGTAGTTTTTTTTTTACCTTTTCGTGAGCCCTCCCATACCGCCATCTATTTACAAAAGGTTCGCTGCGTTCTCCTATCTTCCTTGCTCTCAGTGTGCCCCGTGACAGTTATGTTTGACAAGCCTTCCTTCCTCATTATGTGCCCGAAAAATTTCAGCTGATTTTGAGTATAAGTGTTTCTTTCTGTTGCCATTTGCTTTAAGAATTCTTTTTTGCTTACTCTCTCCGTCCATAGAATGATTTTATTATGTCTTTAAATCTCCGTAATGAATTGCAACAATATTGCAAAAACTTTACTCAGGCGATATAAAAAGGAATAATAGGTTGTTCGCTACAATGGGCGTGTCCTGAAAATCTAGAACTGGAGAAACAAATGAACGTAGTTCATCTGAACGCTCACCATGGAAATAGCGATAGAGCAATGAAAGGGTTGCGATATTTCGTCCGTGTTAAAAAGGATTGCAGAGTGGAAAATAAACTGCCGCCTACAAGAACACGGAGACGCTTTTGAACTCTACTGAGAGAGGAGTGTGAAGACTGGGGATTTCCCGTCCATATAGGGCGCCAGTACTCCATTTTCGGCCTGATATGGCTATTGTAAAGTGAAGGATATAAGAATAAGAGAAACAGTTCCAGGAACCGAACATTTATCAAGCATATTTAGCGATGGATCGTATGTACCAGTTCCGCTTGAGGTCTGGCTTGAGTTTAAGTCAAAATCGGCGCTCAAGGTAGGAGACCCTCCCTAAGGGAACTTCCCTTCATCACAAAGGTGAAAGTTATGGAGTCGACAGATAATGGCGGAAGCCGGAACAAATCAAGTTTTTAGTTTCGTATGTAAAAAAACTAATATTTACCAAACCCGCAACGAAGTAAAGTTTATTTTAAATCTAATTTTGGTATCACATAACCCATAAACTGTTGACATATCATAAAACTTACCAGCCCAAACTAAACCGGCTCTTTTCAAACAGCGATAGCCTGAAGATGCGAGGTGGGGGTCATGATAAGATAGTATTTATATTCTGACACGGCTGGTTGATGTATTGCTTTGCCAAAACCCTGCATGATTCATGAACATTCTCTTCTGATTGGTTGTCAACTTAAATTAATGTCACACAAAAGGTATATAATTTCTCCAAAATAGTTTACTGCTTTTTGGAAAGTCGTCCTATACGAGGATTGGTCAAACATTATCGAGAATGTTGCTATGGCAACGGAGCTAAAGTGATCAGAGTGAACAGCTTGGCAAGGATTGATTTTGAACGCTGTCACGTATACACACTAAGTTATAACGTTCTCGCTCGCACGTTGTTTCTAGCAGTAATTTGAAGGAAAGTGTGTAGAATGTGGCCGTCTCACCAGACCACAGAGGTTCCCTCATTGAACATGGATTTTACGGAAGTTTGTGGTCAAGTACAATCATCATATATCCCCTAGATCTCTGAGTGCTGTTATTTTCTTCGGCTATTTAATAGCCGAGAAAAATAACAGCACTCGTGGCCTGACGATTGCATCTAGCATGAAACAGACTGTCGCCTCTAAGTGTTGACTTCTATGTTCACTTTTATATTTGCACACGCTCTATCTATGATATTGAGCACTTTACCCCATAAATATTGCACATCTTAAGACTATATTTCTTCATATATATATATATATATATATATATATATATATATATATATATATATATATATATATATATATATATATGCACATTTCATTAAATACGACAGGCAAGGTGCTTTTATTTAGTTCGTTATACAATTTCCCTACGATCTAATAATTCTTTTTCTCTTAGGATGATAAATTTTATAAAAACTGTCCGGATCTTCTTTTTATCCGAGCGATTTCCGTTATACATTTAGCCATTTTCAAGGATTAAATATTTTAACTGTTAAATAAGAAATAGTTTACATTTTTCAAAACACGGTCAATATATTGTGTCCATGATCAAAGTTAATTTTATTGTGCTGTTATTTTTGTTTTTATTTATAATGCTTCCATTATTTTTAGCCTTTTTTGCATGTAGATGATGCTATTATATTAGAGTTGTCAACAAGTATATTACGGATAGTGTCCGGTATGTTTCCATGAATATTTAAATGAGATCTAATTGAGTTATTTCCAGAAAGGTGTAGAGTTAGTCTGCGTG
>OZ038506.1:27378358-27390858 GCA_964036315.1 Acanthosepion esculentum | reverse complement strand
ATCAACCTCCAATAAAGCGTGAATTAGCCGTGGGCGATAAGTTTTCAACGCAATAGATTTCAGGATTCGAATGATAGAGGCTCGTGAAATCCTCAATTTCAAAGAGGTTCTTCTGGTGGACTTTTTGGGACCCTGAACAAATGTTTCGGCAACAAGTTGCTTATAATCCTCTCTACAAACTGTTTTAGGTCGACCAGTTTTTTTGAGCATTAGTGGCTTCGAATTTGTCACGAATGAGGTAAATGGTTTGTCTCTTTGGGGCTTGAGTACCAAATGTTTCAACCCAGTTCCTTCTATCGGTTTCAGCATTTTGAGATTTCCAAGACTCTTTTAACAGCCATTTTCTTTCATCTGTATTTACATTATTTAACATTATGGCTTCTCTGAATTATCTGCAAAGAAAACAGATTAAATTTAAATAATTGTACTTATAAAAGTATCAATAATATAGCACAAATAGCATAGTTATAATGAACACAGATGTAATAATATAACCTTCACATAAACCTATTCCACATACAGTCCACCTACTTTTGGACCACCCTGTATATGTGCAAAAAAAGCCATCGTTGTATCTCAACACAGCAACTCGTAATAAACGTTCAAAATGTACTACACTTGTTTCTCCGGACGCATGCTCCCGTCAGATCAGTGTCTGGCAGACCCTTTCAGATATTCTCACAATTGGTTTGCAGTTCCCCAAGACACGAAGCCTCTCTGCATTATTAATGTCTGCTGCACAAACCAATTTTTTTAGGGGGGCTCCAGAGACAAAAATACAAAAAGTTGTGGTCGGGGTACATGCTGGCCATGGAACCGTTTCTCCATTACCTATCCGTCTTTCATGGTAAATGTCAGCTAGTGGATCGCAAAGAATGTGACTAAAATGTGCTGGAGCCCCATCATGCGTTAACCACATGGGTTTTCGTAATAGCAGCGTTACATCGTCTAGCAGGTCTGGAAGTGTGTTCAAAATAAAGTCCTTGTAGACAGCTCCTGTAAGACGTGCTCGAAGATCATATGGACCTACCAGACAGACACCTATAATTCCAGCCCATACATAAATCGTAAACTGATGCTGTTGTCTAACCTCTATTGTACCATAGGCATTCCGATCCCCCTACAAGTGATGGTTGTTTAAATTTATTATTCCACCTCCTCCGTAAACATGACTGAAGAGACAAACATGAGATAGATAGATAGATAGATAGATAGATAGATAATAAACTTACTAGAGACAGATAGCTAGATAAATAAATGGATAATGAACATGCAAGAGACATGCAGAGACAGCTAGCAAGCTAGCTAGATAAATAGATAGATAGATAGATAGAAAGAAAGAAAGAAAGAAAAAATATCTTGGTCTGATAATTGCAGTTAGAAAATTATTCGAATTTTGTTTGCATAACTGAATTATGCCAGCAGTGGAAAAGTAGCGGCTTTTTAAAAAGTACCAGCTAATTACATGACCGTTCATTAAGCAATATTTTTGAAGATCGGGAAAAGATCGAACAAACAAGAAAAAATACAAGCAACATATGAATAACAATATATACACACATATATATATATATATATATATATATATATATATATATATTCTAACTTATTAATAGTATTATAGTGTTTATTATTAATATTATTACTGCAACCATAAATATTTTCTAATATATATATATATATATATATATATATAAAAGTGAACATTGAAGTTAACACTTAGAGGCTGTTTCATGCTAGACGCAATCATCAGGCCAATCGTCATTGCGTCTAGCATGAAACAGCCTGTCGGGTCTAAGTGTTGACTTCAATGTTCCCTTTTATATTTACACACGCTCTATCTCGGATATTGAGCACTTAATCCCAACTTAAGACTATATTTCTTCATATATATATATATATATATATATATATATATATATATATATATATATATATATATATATATATATATAAAATAGAAATATAAAAGACGAAATATTCTCTTACATTTAGTTCCATTTACAACCACTACACACATCGTACAAGACAATGTAAAAACTCAGCCGGAGAGAAAAGCTACCCCCGTGATATGCAAGATTGTGTTGTGTCATGACCTACGAGTACAATTTATATATGTGCATGCACTCTATCGCTGATATTGAGCACTTTTACTCATAAATATAGCATACGTTAAAATTATATATATATATATATATATATATATATATATATATATATATATATATATATATATATATTCCCTATTATTAATATTATTATTATAATTAATATCATTATAGTGATTATTGTTATTACTGTAACCAGACTTATTTTCTTATTTAAAAAGATTCAAATTTATTGGTATGTTCCATTTCCATTTTAATATATAAGAAAGCAATAAATAGTAACGATTCCACAGACAGACGTACATACACACACGCACACATAGATAGATAGATGGTAAGCATATATAAATATATACGTATGTATATATATAAATATATATATATATATATATATATATATATATATATATATATATATATATATATATATATATACATATATATATAGATGGATAAACAGATAGATAATGAACATATATATACATATATCTACATATATTTATAGATAGGTAGATAGATAATGAACACACACACACGCGCATACACACACACACACACACACACACACACATATATATATATATATATATATATATATGTAAATCACGTAGGCTACTTGGGGATCAGTGGGACGCCCTATGCATTGTTAATGTTTGTTCACAGGATTAGTTTTTTAACGAGATGGATGTCCCCAACCGATTTTAAATTTAGAGTTTTCCTATTCTTACTCTGACTACCAATCGCGGCTTAGCGTTCAGTTTTCGCTAAAATTTACTTTTTGGTTCTTTGATTAGTTTGAATTTTTTGTTTATATAACTCAGGGAGCCTAGTTTAAAAACTAAGGGAAATAACCATGACCAACAAACGTATCTCAAGTCTAGATATAAAATCTCTCTACACCAACGTCCCAGTTAAAAAATGACTAAATCTCCTTAAACTAAACTGTTAAGGCTTAAGATCTCTCTACCAACAACTAAAATAATATAAATCTAGCACCTCGTCACCTATCAATGCTACTTCACATTTAATCATGATTGTTACAAACAAAACGTGGGAGTGTCCATGGGATAGCCTCTCGGTTGAGTGATGACAAGTATCTTCTTAGAATTTCTCGAATCCGGTTTTTCCGAACAAGCAACATCCGTTATATTGATGATGCTCTACTTATATATCCACGTGATACTGATTTACCAGACTTAGTAGAACAACTAAAAAAAGTCGAATGCACAATGGAATTTACATATGAAATGGAAGAACACAATTCATTACTCTTCCTAGATATCAAGTTACACCATGTTAACAACAGTTTAAATCTCGGTGTCCAACGGGAATCAGCCAATAAATACGATCTAATAAATTTCTATTCAACTTCTATTTTATCAACAACATAAAATCCGGCATAATCATCGGATTATTCCTAAGAGCACTAACAATATGCAGCCCGGATTATATACACGAAGACGATAAATACATTGAAAACACATTCAAAATTCTACAGTTCTTTAATTATTTTATGTTCATTGCGAAACAAAAGGCCCATAAATTTTCTAAAACACAAAAATTGGCCACTCCTAAAAAAACTCAGTGAATCAAAGATATATATTATCCTACGAACTAACACTATCACATCTACAATCGAAAAGAGTCAGTCGGAACTCAACATAAAATTTGTTACTACTACATCCAAATCAATACTTAACAAAACGATAATCTAAAATCTGAAGAAGGAGTGTAATCCAACATTTGTAATAATTGTCAGAAAATATACAGAGGAAAAACCTCAAGGAATTTAATAATATTTTATATGAACACAAAAGGGACATTTTACAAAATAATATGTCAAATGCATTAGTCACCCACTGTAAGGAGACTGACCACGATTGTGACATAAAAAATGCTACTTTGACCAAAGGAGAAGTAAATCATTACGACGTAAATGTCTAGAGAGTTCCTTAATCACAAGGCCATCTACAGTAAATTTGCGTCTTGTCTTTTACAAAATTTCACCATTCATGGCGGATCTCATGATAATCACAGTGTGGATTACCTACAAAAATATTGAATGAAATAAAAAGAAAAATCTCAGAATGAATAAAAAAGAACAACACAAAAATCCCAGCACCCCTCGTTCGTCGCAAATGTAGTCATATGAACATAACAAATTAAGTTCGAAGGCGTCCTTAAAGACGCAACGCTTCACAAGTAATTTTTTCACATACTTTGGCTTACAATTTCCCAAATACTGTTCATGATATATATATATATATATATATATATATATATATATATATATATATATATTAAGGCATGTCTCATTAGCCAATTTAGACTATTTTGTCTACTTATATTTAAAATGATCCACTTATATTCACGGATAAGATTTTTAGTAACCTTATTAGAAGAAGGAAGAAAGTTATTTACTCCGAGTACTTTCGACATTAGCAAAATGTCATTTTAATATTTTGGCAAGCTGCTCGATCATGCTGTTTAAAGTGCGTGTATTTTGGCAGCATGTTTTCTTCAAGACTTCAAAAGGGTTCTCGAGCAATTTAAAAGATAGTGGCCTCGAAGTTATAGTAGTGAGCTAATTCAACTATCTTTTCTGGATTATCAGCAATAGGTCTCTAGAACAGAATAGAAAACTGTTCCTTTTGGAACACTCGGGACTATTTCCCGGATTCTTTCTACTTTGCAGTCTCTAATCAACTCAGAATTGGTTAAACATTTCACCTCGCTGAGTCCTCTTTCAGATAAGCAACATGGTGTTTGCTTCTCTAGGTCAAGTGCTGAAGTGTTAACAGTTATTGCTGAAAGAGTCTGTCCAACTTTAGATAAGAATGCTTGGTCTATTACTTTGGATTACTCGTAAAGGTATTTGACAAGTTTTAGCATATTGATCTTCTTCACAAGTTGAAACGTTCTGGTATTTCCCGCCGAATTTTTGAACTGATCCACTCTTTTGTATTGAATCTCGAAATGAAAGTACTCTTGAACGGCCACTCTTCTAGATCTTGCACATTTGCGCATACACATTTTGGCAGCATGTTTTCTTTAAGACTTGTCTCATTTATAAAGCTTTGTCTATTTATTTTTAATAGAATCCCATCAAATTCACGGAGTTAATATCTTCATTAAAATAGACTCAATTTCAGGCTGTGTTCAAACTGTTGAAACAGCATATTATACGTTCGCCCTGAGTAATTGCAACTAAGCTCCTCTCGGCACTTGTTGGTTATGAGGGCGTTGAATTAACGTAAATGTGCACGAGCTTGCATCTGTAACAGAGATTGGCTGGGAGACAAGCATTTCAGATACGAGCGGACACCCATCATATATACATTTGCGCATACACATTCGCGCGTTTACACACGCGCGTGCGTACACACACACAAACACCCCCCTTATATATATATATATATATATATATATATATATATATATATATACATATATATATATATATATATATATATATATATATATATATATATATAGAGAGAGAGAGAGAGAGAGAGAGAGAGAGTATTAATACAAATATAAAGATTATCACTTAGCTGATTGGTGTTACCCGACAATTGAAGTTCGTAGGCGGAGCCCCCAGTAATCACTGCTTCCACTCGTCAGGGGATATCAGGCATTTAGCAATTGTATATATATATATATATATATATATATGTATATATATATATATATATATATCAACACTATATATCTATCAACGCTATATATAAATTTCTGTCTATATATATATATATATATATATATTAAAATATATATACATATAATACTATATATATATACGTATTAACAATACATATATATATATAAACAATATTTATATTATATGATATATATATATATATATATATATATATATATATATATATATATATATATATATGTATGTGTGTGTGTGTGTGTACATTAGGCAGCAGCAATAGCCCACACCGCACATATTACTCGGTAGTGAACTTAGTATTCACTTTTATATTTACATACACTCTATCGCTACCAATGAATAAATTAGAACTATATTTTTCTCACACACATACATATATACGTTCATATATATATATATATGTATATATATATATATGCATATACATATATATATATATATATATAATTACATATATATACATATATATATATAATTATATATATATATGCATATACATTTATATATATAATTATATATATATACATATATATATATAAATTATATATATATATGCATATACATATATATGTAATTATATATATATACATATATATATATAATTATATATATATATATGCATATACATAGATATATATATATATATATATATATATATATATATATATATATATATATATATATATATATATATATATATATATATACATATATATATATATATATATGTATATATATATATGTCTGTTGATTTCCTGAACGTCCCGTGGGTTCATTAAAACACGAGTTTTGCATTCAACTTGTTAGCCATGTAAATCGCTTCCATTTTTTCTCTAATTATTTTTTTTTCATCTTGATTGCTTTTCGTTCGCGGTTTCTCACTACTGTTGTTAATTAATTCAGGAAGCACTTAACCTTCTAGTCTATTCATTTGGTTGTTTGCCAGTTTCAGTGCGTAAAACACAGTACAACAAGGAAGTCATGTAAATCACCAAAGAATTCTATTCATCTGTTACGTCGAAGAATTTGTCGTGAGTGCATAACATTATCCGAGGACATCATAACGAAAATTGAACTTCATTATCAATTATTAATTTGCGTTTTACGCTATTCGGCAAAATACTGGACATCCTTTAGAAAATGAATGTATTTGTGAAGAATTCACAGACAAGTTTATTGCAAGAACACTTAGCTAGGTGTGCTAGAATATGAACATAATGTATTTCGTTTATTTACCTTTTGACAGCACTGTTTCCCGCTTCAATTCTTAAAATATGTTGTTGTGCATGTGTGTATAGGTATGTGTTTTTGAACATAGAAATATAGGTTCTTTCTGGATTAGATAATCGTTATTTTTATATGTTTATATTAGATTTGTAACCTGTAGTCGATATTGATTACACAGCGGCCCTTTTATAAATGCCATTCGGTTTTAGTTCCACCACCCAATCTCCCCCATCCTTTTTTCTTTTCCTCTCTCTCTCTCATCTTCTGAGCTTTAAGATTATATCGTCTATTGTGTGTGTATGTCACCACAAAATGTATACTCTTTTCTGGTGTATCTTTAATGTATTAGACATTTGAAAATATTCATATTTCTCTCACTTAAACCGTACCCTCTTTAAAACTTCTCTCTGTTAAATTTTAATCCTCCCTTCATCTTTAGACCTTCCTGTCCTTCTCTCGTCTGTTACCCCTCCCTATAGCTTTCATTTACTCTAGCATTCATCCCACACTCTCATACATACACTCTCACTAAATACTATTTTTTTTGTTCTCGGCGTTGTAGGTCTGATGAATTGGATCGTATTTACGATTCCAATGGAATAAATTATGATCATGGAATATTATTGTTTAAGCCTTTTTATTATATATATATATATATATATATATATATATATATATATATATATATATATATATATATATATATAATATTTTTTAAATATGACTCCTTCACTACATAAGAGTTCTCATGTTTCAAAAACTAGATCCGAAACCCTCAATATAATTATTGAAATTAAATTGAATTAAGTTATCGAGTCCCCTTTCATCCTCAAGCGAAAACTTAGGAATAAGCTATCTTGTGTTTGCGCGTGTTTATAAGTATGGTCTCTTGCAACATTAATTACTATGGAAACGGCTGGGTGCGGCCATATTGGTTAGGTGATCAAAGAGTAAGAACTTCGGAAAGTTTATGTCAGGTTATGGTGGGGTCTCTATTTCAAATCTGTTGTTGCCGGTCACCGTGTAGTTAGTTTAAAATGGAAGATATTTCATTGCGCTCCGGCAGGTCATTAAGTTTCGAGAGGATTCTGTTTTATCATTATCTATCTATTAATCTCTTTATTTATTTGTTTATTCAAATGGTTATTTCTTATACAAACGTGTTGGACTGGACTACAATTTGTTTCTTTTTACGATTTCACAAAGGGTTTTTCTATTTAATGATTGGGCTAAGCTTTTAATTCTTTTATTAAACTATGGAATTTATTTGTTTATCTATTTTTTATGTTAATTATTTAATGGGAAATTTTTTTGATGTCGGCAAAAAACCGTTAACTTCTGCCTATGGTTTAATAACTTTTCATTATTTAGAAATTTAATGATGTGTAGTTTTTCATGTAGGCATAAAGGGCATGGGTCATCCCAGGCTTTACAAGTTCCTGTTCTATTTATTATTTTCCATTTTACTTTTGGTGTTTTATTGCCAGAAATATTGGGATAGAGATGCCTGATTTCTATTTTGAATATTGTTGAAGGAGCTCTTGTGTTGTCCCCATCTAAGTTTAAATTTATTCTTCGTTGACCCAATGTATCTCCTATCAGTGTTAGGACTCTCAATGGATGAGATAGTGCATTGGTATACCACGAATTTTGTGAGGCATTTATTTTCTAACGGGCAGTCGTTAGGGTTTCTACAATCACATAATTTTTGTCTAATTGCAGTTTTGGAGTTTTATTGATACCGTTTTGGCATGCGTGTTTATTATGTTTTTTATGATTCTTTCTAGATTTTCAGTGCAGCTGTAACTTAATTTTAAGATGTTTTTATTAAAGATCTCGCTACGATTGATATTAGTGGGAAAGCGTTTTTCAATTAAAGCTAGGAGCTTATGCCCTAGTTTAGTGCTGACCATTTGGTTGAACGGAGGGGTATACCATATGATCTTTTATTTCCTGTTTTTCTTACTGTTGGTACTATTGTTTCTATTGCTTATGTCAGCGCTTTTGTATCCGCTGTTTTTCAGGGCAGTGTTATAAAAATTACTGTGCTGTCGGATTATTTCATTATTTGGGGAGTTCATGCTTATTCTTTTCTCTGTTGATGTGGGTATATGCCTAATTATAGATGGAGGGTGATTTGACTTAGGGTGTACATACAAAGGATTACGGTGTTAGTTTCAAAATATTTTGAAATAATTTGAAATCTACCCAAATTCATCTATATTCTTTTCCTCTGCATCATCTTTGTAATTAAATATCCCAGATTGTGATAATAGTAAATTTGCCAAGAATGATGAAACGTTTTAAGAACCTGGACGTAAATTTACTGTCGCTGAATAAGCGATTAAAGCCCTTTGGTCTTAATTAATTATTTCTCATTTTATTTAGAGTAGCATTTTTTTATACCAAAATTGTGTTCAATTTGGTTACGCTGAACAACCAATGCATTTTGTGTGTTGTTTTTTATAATATTTCTTTTGCGTTCATATAATATTTTGTTTAACACTTTTTGATGTTTCTCCAAACAATACATTCTTTCTGGAAATCCCTGCAGTTGATAGAAGAAATATTTCCTTCAAGATTTCGCTTGTTTTCTTTTTTGTTTTGTATTGATTAAGTTTTTTTTATCTTTTAGAATTATTTGTGTCGAATTTTATATTAATTATATATATATATATATATATATATATATATATATATATATATATATATATATATATATATATATATATATATATATATATATATGTTGAAATGGAGAAAGTCCGACAATTATTTTGAGACATTTTTAATGTTTATACCGATTGAACGTAAAAACATAACCAAAAAACCCCAGTTAAATCGACCTTGCTAACCGAAACGTTTCTCTGTGGCTCAATCGGTAAAAGCACGTCAGGCTATATAACGGTTCCGTATAGGATACAGTTTCGATTCCTGTCGGAGGACGCATGTTTTCTATCAAAATTTCTCGGACATTCAGGCCGGTAAATGTTGTTAATATTGTTTATTATAAACAGAGCATTTACTTAAATACTTGTATCTATAAAAAGAACGTATAAACATAAAAATTGTCTGTTATACATACATATATATATATATATATATATATATATATATATATATACAAGTTTAGGATTGGTATATACGGAGTGAAATCCAATAACCAACATTTGCCTATGTGTGGTTTGATTTTTTGTATGTGTGTGTATATATGTAAATACGTCTGAGCGCTTAAGATTCGTGTGTTCGAATGATTTCGCGGGAGAGGCGACTAACATGTTGAAATGAAACTAAAGTGTATACATTTCTGTCTGGGATTCTGAACATCCCTTTCAACATAATTTCAATGAAAATACAAATTAAATAGCATATATATCTTTTATTTTTATTTTTATATTTTTTCTCCTTGGTAATTCTACAAATTAAAACTTAATAGAGATTTGATTTAGATTTCTAATTAGGTAATTTTAATTTTTTACTTTTAATTTTAATTTCAAATTTTATAAATCTTTTAATATCTATGATAACCTTGCTTAGTTGTCAAATTTTTTGAATCACCCTATACTTGTATCTTGATTGGCTACTCTAGCTTATGTAACAGCGTTTACTCCTAGCTAAGGATCGTTGATTAATTTGAAACTTTTAAAACCATTTATTCTATATTCTATATCATCACTTGACAAGACACAAGAAGTGTTGAAACAAAATGGCTACTTTTGTCGTGATTTTATAACATATTTATGTTGTAATATTCAAATAAATAATTATATATATATATATATATATATATATATATATTCATATGTATATAATTAATGTGTAAAAATCTTTGTACGACACGCTTCACCGAAAAGAAATCTGTTTACATTGATGTAATTTCGCATGTGCACATTGTTCTGCTATATTATAATGTATGCGTTACTTCTCACACACAAACACGCACACATATATGAACGAGATTAGATAGATAGATAGATAGAGAGAGAGAGATGTATATATGCCAACATTATGTAAAAAAACAACTGATATTTTTTCGTTTAGGATTTTTTAAAAATATTCTACGATTTAGAAATCTTTTTCTTGTTTCCGATGAGAATTTAAACAAAAAATATTCAAATTCATCTGGCATGAAACCCATCGATGTGTGAAACAATACAAACAAAAGCCACAAGAGAATTATGTTGCAATCTAAAATACATAATAATAACTACACAACAGAAATTCTTTGATAGTCCCTTACGAAGCGCTCGAAGGACATTGGAAATTTACATTCATATTCTTGTCAGGCATCAATAAATGTGACCTAAACCTTAAAATTACATAAAATTATTTAAAAAGTATTTCGAAACAAAATTGCATAGCAATTCCTATTTAATACATGTTTCGTTCAACAAGTCTCATATGATAAATCTGTTCGTGTTCCTATAGGTTTCTTTTACGACTATAAGTGTTATTTATCCTGCTCGGAATCGAAAGGTTATAGATTTCGAAATCTTTTGAATGAAAACTTGCATAGCAATACCTATTTAATTCATTTTTCTTCCAAAAAGTCTTACATGTTATTTGTCTGTATTTTGTTATAGGTTTCTTTGATGGCTACACGTTTCTTTATTATATTTTTTGCTCGCAGTCGAAAGGAATGTGGGTTCTGAAAACCTTCGATTGAAAACTTGTATAGCAATTCCTATTTAATACATGTTTCGTTCAACAAGTCTCATATGATAAATCTGTTCATGTTCTTATAGTTTTCTTTTACGAGTACAAGTGTTAATTTTTCTGCTCTCTGTCCAAAGGTTTTTTGATTCCGAACATATTCGACTGAATTATTAGCCATCTGCAACGACATTTTAAAACTAGCACGGAATTGTACCTACCTTGATACGCTATATATTCGCCGAGAACACGAATGAGATACGTACTTCCAACCGAAAAATGTTACGGAAGACGTTATTATAAAAATAAAAATAATTAGATAGACAGCCATAAAATACGGACATTTGGAAAATTAAAGACTATATCTACTTTACATTAAGGAAATCTATTTTCGGCGATTTATACACCATTTATTATAGTAGTACAGTAAAAAATAGTCTTTGAAAATTGTTATTAAGTCGAGAAAAGATTTTTGTTCAACTATATATATATATATATATATATATATATATATATATTTTATCATCCCATATGTTCTGTCTGAATTTTAAGGTTTTGTTAAAATGAAAAAAGTTTAAAGAGTATTTTATAATGTCTAATGGAGCTGAACATTATTTTTATGTTTAGATGCATTTAAACTGATCAAATTTTATTTCAGAGAACAATAAAGTTAAATTTTGTTTGATTAAAACCCTGCTAACATGTAAATACCCAAGAATCATTTGAGACACATGATGCTTTATGAGTTCAAGAAAGGAAACTCAGCAGTTTATGGAGAGGAATGTGTGAATGAAAGAACTTGCAGAAGATGGTTTGCAATATTCAGAGGTGGT
>OZ038506.1:27373358-27375858 GCA_964036315.1 Acanthosepion esculentum | reverse complement strand
TGATGACCAATACTTATCTCCAATCTCTGATTGGTCCGTTCTATGCATGCAGCATCTCTGATTGGTCCGTCCTATACATGCAGCATTTCTGATTGGTCCGTACTAAGCATGCAGGATCTCTGATTGGTCCATTCTATGCATGCAGCATCACACTGTCATTTAAATTTTTATACCACGGAACTATTTTTTAAATAGGACAGACCATCGTTAACGAAAGATGGGAACACCGAACGCGTCTCAAAAGTAACACGTAACTTAATAGTCGAAGAAATTGGTGAAATACACGGCAATACCATGTCGGCGAGTACTTGACTATTTCTACCTAGCCATGTTAGTTTTAAATATAGGAGACACAATGAGGAACCAAAAACGACTGGCTCCTTGAATCGTTTAATTTTCTGTTCAACAATGCGTTTGATAACATATAAAATAAAGTTGTTTAACTGTTTGAGCCCTGCGTTCCTGAACAGTTTTTGACCCCTGAGTCAAAATTTGCAAATAATTGGTATGTAATGTTTCACGGTAGATATAAACATAGTTACAGGTGTTTACCCACCGTTCAAACTGTGGCTGGGCATCAAGTCATTTTTCTGTACCACTGTTCAACCGTTGACTGGGCATTACTTCATTTTTCTCTACCATCGGTAAAAAGGAGGTCAGGTCTCGAGGGGTTAAGAACAAGGTTGGGGGGAGACCACCTGGATGATGTTTTGCACCTGTCATCGATAAATATTTCACCTGTTGTGAAGTTATCAAACTATAAGCAGAAATATGTGTCTCATTAAATAATTCGACATTTCTAACTGTATTTCGTTTGTAGTAAGGAATTTGTATTTTTTGTTGATTGTATTAGTCGCTATCCTGTTATTCATGCAGTAAAATAAGGAACCTTGTTTAAATAATGTAATATTGTTTTTTCTTTAAACATCGCGACAAAAGCAGCCATCTAGACGCAGCGGTCTGTGGTCGAGGCAATTTATTATAGTAAGTTTCATATTATGGCCCTTCTTTGTTGCCGATCCCTCCTATAAACGTATAATACATATGCAGAGGAACGTGTGGGTTTACGTGTTGTTGAATTAGGAACACGAGCTGTTTATTCTTGCAAGAAGAGGATCCAACTACAAGAACAATGGCGGACTCAAGTTGAGTCTAACCGAAGATGTAAAGAAAACAAACAAGACCGATGTATATATTCCAACAAATATATGAATTAAACAAGAAATTTACAAGTGACAAAGACATCAACATTTCTGTTCGCCTGTGAACGTAAAGGGTTTGTATGCTTGTGAATGTTCGTACTTACGAGTATGTGTGTTTAATGGCGTTTCCCCATAAGTGGGCGAAAACGGTGATTTCTACGAGAGATCTCACTTTTAAATGTGTCCGCTGAAATTGAAAGTAGGAAAGAGAGCGAGGCAAGAAGTCGCCCAGTAATTATAATGTAGGGAGAGCGTCCCCTAGTGGACAATTAGGGAATTAAGGAGGAGATAACTCTGACACATATACTCATGATTGAAATACATTTTAAATAAGGTGGATTACCTGTTTTTGTTGTAAAGGTGTTCCAACGTGTTCATCGATTTTAACAACATGTATGGGGGAGTAAAATTACATATCTAAATGTGACGTAATTGGAATTGGCGTCGTAGAATTTTGATTTATAATGATATATTTTATTTACATTATTCGGACTATTGTCCTCATCATTTGCGACATATTTATTACATTCGGCCTTCTTCAGGTGGTTGGAATGTCGAACAGAACCTTTTTTTCGCTAACTGGGGTAGACTGTTCTAGTTCCATGTGCCACGTCTAATGGATGTCAGTTATGAGCTATCTCTTGTTAATTCCCGGGTATTGAACTCACAATCTTTGGATCCTGTCACTGGATCGAACTAACGCCTTTATCCACTGTGCCATGTGTCCTTGAGGACATCTGTATATGAATTTCTGGGTATTATATATCTAATGTCTTCAGCAACCGTTTTTACCAGTGCCCAGATTGCATTTTTTTCTGTTATCATCCATGTTTTTACCAGAGGTCATATTGCAATTTTTTTTGTTATTATCGTTTTTCTCTGGCGTTCCTTATTACTGGTTACCATATTGTATTCATTTATATGCTTGGTCGGCTCAGGAGTTTTTTGTGGCCTAGCATATGTGCTGATTCCTTAAGTTTACGAATTTTCCAATGGTGTTCCCTGTCTATTATCTCACCTGATTCAACAGAGGGCGGTGATCTTCCTTTTCTCTTCATTATATATATATATATATATATATATATATATATATATATATATATATATATATATATATATATAAACCTATCCGGAGAGATAACCAGTCAATCTTGAATTGTTGAGGTAAAGGCCTATTTAAGATCGGATATTTACTCTTTTGTATTTTAAAAGAAGAGACACGGTGGATTTGGGTTTAATATTTACATATGACAGGTCAATATATATTCGTGTTATTTTCTTATCAACAACGGAGGCAC
>OZ038506.1:27348358-27368358 GCA_964036315.1 Acanthosepion esculentum | reverse complement strand
TCGCCATATTTATTACAACGTTTCGGCCGTTGTACGCTCCGACCTTCTTCGGGTATTTGGAATGTCGAACTGAACCATTTATTTCGCTCAGTGGGGTAAACTGTTCTAGTTCCACGTGCCATGTCTAATGGATGTCAGTTATCAGTTATCTCCTGCTTAATTCCCTCTCCAAGTTCTCAGGAGAGAACCAGGTATTGAACCCACGCTCTTTGGTTCTAACTAAACCTTTATCCACTGTGACATTTTAAAAGCAATTATCTTGAAATTGAATAGTTTAGGTATTGAACATCATAAGTTTATTATGGGACTGATTTCATAAGTTCTCAATATGTGGTAGTCAAGTTGGTAGTCAAGCTCTTGCCAATCACGCTGTAGCATGTCTCCGGTAACATTATCCAGTACGGAAGTGATCCTCTGCTTGAGTTTATCAATGCTAACAGGAAGAGGGTGGGACACAGACCAGTCCCTTCACATATCCCTATAAAAATATCACTCGGGACAAATCCGGTGACAGCGGTGGCCATTTCATCAGAAAACAGTCTTCATCTCCACCACGCCCGATCCATCTCTCTGGCAGATTTTCATTGCGATAACAAAAATAAAAAGTTAAATATAAAATCTTGATCTGTTTCTATACTTTCTGCGAAAATTTGAGGTGATTTAAAGAAGAATTGCCAGAATTATTGGCCAGGGAAATGATGTCAAATTTGTTGGGAGACCCTGTATTTATTTTGTGATCTAAGTGTATTGATGCGTCTTAACTCTCACGGATATAATAAAGAAGTTATACAGTTAATTTACACACACCTCACATATATATTGAAAATGAGGAAAATATTGAAAGTGAAGACGAGAGAACGATAAATAAACAGTTGTGAACGAACGGCCTATTTCCAGTCTAATAAAATTATTTTGGAACAAATGTCCAGAGACAAAGAAAATCCCGCGAAATACCGGTAATCAATTCTCAATCAATAATCCAGTTATCGCGATTGATTATGCTTTGTAGATGTTACGCCGAGACGAAGTTCGCGAAAAATAACTCGAACATATATAGCCGGCCGTTAATCGATATCTTTTTTGCCTTGATCAATACCCTGATGATATTGATTTCCATACAGTGTCATGTCGACTAACAAAGAGATTGAGGTTTGAATGCGTTTTGCTCCCGAAATAGTAACTAACGACTCTTAATTTCTTCTAATATATGTTTGTCGCCGAAATCACGGTTCAAAATAACGACTTGTCCGTCGGGTAAAGTTTTTCGCACGTTTCACCTTTGGCAATTTTTGCTTAGGTGTAAATAATTTGCTGGTCACATTTGTTGGCGGATTCCAGATTCAATGAAATCTGGCGTGTTTACAGAGTGGAGAATGGATTTTGATCACTGAACAATGAATCTATCTCTGAAACGTCAGAACTGACGCGAGAAGGGAAGACATATGTGCAGTGAGAGTGAAAGAGATACAAAAAGAGGGAGAAGAATGAAAATAGGAAATGCGAGAGTGAAGTATTCTCACACATCACACTCTTCAGCATCACATTATTCTTATACGCCTTCTCATAAAGAAATCCAACATGCTTGCCTTATCTATACACACACACATACACGCACACACACACATGCACAGACATACACACACACACACACACACACACATATATATATATATATATATATATATATATATATATATATATATATATATATAAATGAACATTGAAGTCAACACTGAGGCGACAGGCTGTTTCATGCGTGACGCAATCTTCAGGCTGCGAGTGTTGTTTTTTTTTCTAGGCTATTTATATATATGGGCCAGTGGTGTATATTATTATTAAATATGCGACCAAAGCACCCCCCCATTTTTTACTACGTTAATAAAACATCAAAAACCGTAAAGAATAAGTAAATATATAAAATAAAAATAAAAATAAATAAATAAATTAACCCAAATAAATAAACAAAGAAATAAATCAACAAACTAGCCAATCCCGCCAAAATAACCGCCAGCATGTATTACCCACAATGCACCACTGGCCCATATATATAAATAGTCGAGAAAAAATCGAACACTCGCGGCCTGACGATTGCGCCTAGCATGAAACAGGCTATCGCCTTTGAGTGTTGAATTGAATATTCACTTTTATATTTATATTTACATACGCTCGTTCTCTGATATTGAGCGCTTTATATTATAAATATAGCACAGCTCAAAATTATATTTCTTCATATATATATTTATATGTATATATATATATATTTCATTGGCTGACGCTGACTGACATGTGTCAATAAGAACGGTCGAAGTCCAGCCTTACTATCGAAAATTACTGTTTTTTGCAATGTCGCGGTGCGTAGCACGACGCTTTCAAGGAGGCGGCCTGTTTCACCTAGAATCAGGTCGGGGTTGCTGTTGGAGCCGATATGATGCGAAACCCGAAATCGGCGATGAGAACAGTGCATCACTGAAGACCACCCTTGATGCAACTAAAATGTATGACTTAACTATATATATATATATATATATATATAATATGGAATAAACAATTGAAAAGTTGTAAATTAAAAAAAATTGAATGTTTTTGTGAAAGTATTTATATATATATATATATATATATATATATATATATATATATATATATATATATATATTTGATATTTCAGATCTGCCCCGATCTTTCATCAGAAATAACTGTATTCAGAAGTTTGTTTACAAGTAGCGTCCGTCACGAGACGCGGACGTCACGTGATGTGGAATGCAACTTTGTTTGAATATTTCTAACGTAAATCTAACGATAATAATATTTTAGATGTTGTTTAAAAAGGTTGTTTTAACTACATCTAAAAAAAAAATTTTAACTATTGAAATATTTACACAGATTTAAAATTCCCAAGTTTTTGTTTAATCCTAGTTTATATGCGTTTAATTTTAAAATTCAGTATTTTTCTTTTTTTCTGCGTGTGTATGTGGAACTAAAATCGGAATCTATCAATAAACATTTACAGTTGTCTAATGAGTGTCTTGATTGATTAAAGTGTTCAGCTATGGGGGAATGAGGATTGTTTTGACGGATGGTTAGTTTATGATTGTTGAAGCGAAAGTATACGTGGCTTCTCATTATTATATATATATATACTGGCCCATATATATAAATAGCCTATATATATATATATATATATATATATATATATATATATATATATATATATATATATATATATGCATGCATTTATAAAATAAAGTCCGGCAATTATTTAATATATTTTCTATTTATACGATATCTTTATATTATTTAAGTAAATGCACTGTTCTAATTAAACAGTATTAATTATATTTACCGACCTGAATGTTCCAGAAATATAAACGCGTACTTTCTAAGAAATTTCTCCAAAATTCAAGCCGGTCAATGTAATTAATATTTAATTAAAAACAGAACAGTTACTTAAATAAATTTTATGTATAAAAATAACATATAAACAACAAATATATTAAATAATTTTCGGACTTAATCCACTCAATTATGTTGTCAGTGTTTTCGTTAAGATACGTTTCATGAGCAGATATTATCGATCGAGAAATATCGTCGAAGATTGTGTTTCTAAGCAGTAATTTGGACACTTCTCTGTAGCTGAATGGTAGGGCACGCCAGATCAAATATCGGATCCGTATAGAAATACGGCTTCAATTTCTGTCGGAGAACGCAATTTTTTTATGAAATATCTCGAACATAAAGGCCGGTAAATGTAATTAACAGTGTTTAATTAAAAGCAGAGCATTTACTTAAATAAACTGTATCTATAATAATAACGTATAAACAGAATATATATATATATATATATATATATATATATATATATATATATATATATATATATATATATATATAAATATATATATATATATATATGGATATATATGGATATATATGGATATATATGGAGAGAGAGAGAGAATATTAATATATAGAAAAATGCTTAATGTATTAAAATATTTATATGTAATATTTATAATACATTAATTCTTACAGAGAATTTTTAAAATTGTTTTGCTTACATGCAAGCACTCTACAAGCACTCCACAATAACGGTGAAGCTCGTTCCTTGGCTCTAGATATATCTAAAGCATTTGATATGGTCTGGCATGCCGGCCTCCTTCGTAAGCTTACGGGATACGGAATTTTTGGTTGATTATTAGACTTAATACAATTATTCCTTTCAAATCATGTAATGAAGTCACTCTTAATGGATTCTCTTCCAGTTCCTTTCCCACGAACACAGGTGTTCCCCAAGGCTCTATTAACGATCTTCCCGATGTATCAATTACCAAGTAGACATCTATGCTGGCGACACTACTCTTTAATACTGCTTCAATAGCAAGTCTGCTATCGCTGACAACGCTAACCTGGCCGTTAGTCTCGAAAAGGACTTCCGATCGGTTGTAGACTGGGGCAGGAATTGGCTGGTTAACTTTTATGCCTCTAAAAAAAAACTGTTCTCTATTACTTACCACAGGGGACCATACCTGACTCCTGTTAGAATATCTCTTTGCGACTGCTTGGTCTCACACTGTCAGCTGACCTGAGATGGAACAAATACATTGAATCAATTGCTTCATCCACCACAAGGAAAGTTGGTTCTCTGTGTCCTGCCAGAAAGTTTTTTCTCGCCTGAGTCTATCCTTCAAATCTATAAATCAACCATTCGCCCTTGGATGGAATACTGCTGCCATATATGGTCTTGTACCATTGCTGTTCGCCTTAAGGTCCACGACAAAATCCAGAGACAGATATGATTTGTCCTGATCTGGCATCTCGTTTACAGTCGCTCTCTCACAGACGTGCCGTCGCCTCCCTTTGTCTTTTCTACAAATACTTTCACGATAACTGCCCCGACGAGCTACTTTCGCTAGTTCTCAGACTGCATGAATTTAAGCGTGCTACTAGGCTGGCATCACGGTCCCACCCTTTCACTATCGAAGCGGTTAAATGTGTCCGTCTCTTCTACTCCAATAGCTTCATGTCTCGCACCTCCCGTCAGTGGAATTCCCTTTCTATTACTTGCTTCCCTGATAGCTATAATCTCCAATTATTCAAATGTAATGTCAATCGATATCTGTAGATTCCATGTCCTTTTATTCATCCATTACTCTCTCACACCTCCTTAGTCTTGCTCCCACTTTCTGTAACCCGTTGCGTGCTTTGGAGAGAGAGAGAGAGAATTTTTAACGTATGCGATATTTATGGGTTAAATTGCTCAATAACATTCTAGGCTTTTATTTAGTACTTGGGAGAAGAAGAACAGTTAGAATCATACCTTACCCAGGGAGAAACGTACGTAAGTGAATTTAACGATTTTCACTGGAATTTCTCAATCCAAGCTGCTCATCGTTACTCCACCATACCTCCATATTAACGGAAAGTAGAAAACAAAATATGAAAATGTCAGTGTTCCTTCGTGCGCATGCGTAGATACATCAACGGGAAAATCACTTTAGTTCGATAAAATCCTACATTACGTAACGCGCCATGCGAAAAGATGTCATTAATTTTCTTATATTATGAAATGCAATAGTAAGTACAACACAAATTTACAGTAAAATCTCGATTTATCGACCCCCGATTCTAGGAAAATCGAATCGAATATGGGCGATAACAAAGTGTCTTTTTCTTTTTATTGAATGAAATAAGATAAATTCCGGGGCAAATCTTTCATCAAATCCATATTAAGTTAGCCAGCACTTGTTAGTTATAAGTTTAGCTAGAAATGAAAATTCTCACTGATTGTTAAATACGGTTTTCCCTATAAATTACAGACCCTACTTGTCAACATATATAAGTGAACATAGAAGTCAACACTTAGAGGCGACAGTCTGTTTCATGCTAGATACAATCGTCGTGCCACGAGTGCTGTTACTTTCCTCGGCTATTTATATATACGGGCCAGTGGTGCATTGTTGGTAGTCTATTTTTTGACTACCCACTATGTTCACTTTTATATTTACACACGCTCTATCTCTGATATTGAGCACTTTATCCCATAAATATAGCACACTTTAAGACTATATTTCTTCATATATATATATATATATATATATATATATATATATATATATATATATATATAAATATATATATATATATATAATGAAAAGGCGTAAACACTAATATTCCATGGTCATGATTTATTCCATTGGAATGGTAAATATGATCCAATTCATCAGACCTACAAATTCAAACAGAAAAACAGAAAAAAACAACTCCGAGAATAAATTTTTGAATTTGTAGGTCTAATGAATTGGATCGTATTTACGATTCCAATGGAATAAATTATGACCATGGAATATTAGTGTTTAAGTCTTTTTATTATATCCTTACTCTGTCCTGGACATTGAGATCTACCTGGATTCTATCGTCTTGAAATTTATTTTTTATACAATTTTGCTCTCTTCTGGACATATGTTATGTAGACACAGTCTGAATATTCTGTATATTCGAGCGCTTTTGGCTATACTTTTAGCCATTAGAAGTGTTATTTTATTTTCACATTTAACTGAATGTATGGATAGTTTTATGTGTGTATCTAAAAATAATGGAAGCATTATTAAGAAACAAAGGAAACGCCAACACACAGTGACATCAGCCTTGAACACGGCCACAATGTGTTTGTAAAATAAAACATTCCTATAACTTTAGATACATACATGAAAACATCCATGCATTCCTTTAAAAGTCAAAATAAAATCATCCCTGATAATGGCTAAAAGTATATCCGAAAATGGACGTTCCCTAAAAATACATTCGAACAAATTCTGCATTTATGTCCAAAAAAGAAGAAAATTTTACGAATACGAGATAAATAAAAGAGAAAACCATAACGCATTACCATTTGAAACTTATCTCTATCTATCTATCTATCTATCTATCTATCTATCTATCTATCTATCTATATTTACATAAATGCATCATCACTTCTATCTCTCTCTCTCTCTCTCTCTCTCTCTCTCTCTATATATATATATATATATATATATATATATATATATATATATATATATATATATATATATATATATATATATATATATATATATCACATGAATCATTCATAAAATAAGTAGATTAGTAAATATGAATGGAAATTAATTTGTTGTTAGTAACTCCAGATAGTAGAGGGACACGAAAGATTAAATGCAAATTGAAATGTTTTTTTTTTGTTAGAAATGTGTTATTGTTAACGGATTTAAAAAGAACTGATCCGACGTGCAAATTTTCGGGATAACAACTGAGACATTACTCTATTTATTGAACAATTTAGTTCATGCCACATTCACTGATAAACTCCTACAGCAAAAAAAGTCCTCAAATTATCATATTAGTAAAAAAAAAAAAACGCACTCTCTTAAATTTTCGAAAAAAATTCAACCTGCACGCTCCATAAGTTTTTATCCGTTAACAATAACAAACCAAAAACATATTTCGATTCGCATTTAATCCTTCGTGTCCCGCTACTTCCTGGAGTTACTAAAAAAAAAAACAAATTAATTTCCATGCCTGAGGATGGCTGTATGTACAGCTGAAAGTACTAACAGAATAAAAAAAAAGACCTTATACAACTTGAAGTTATTAAAAACAAAGATCATAACAAGTGAACATTGTAGTCAACACTTCGAGGCGACAGTCTGTTTCATGCTAGATGCAATCGTCAGGCCACGAGTTAACTTCTATGTTCACTTTCATATTTATATATAACAATATATATATAGTTATAACAATATAGTTTCATATATATATATATATATTTATATATATATATAATGATAAAAATATAGTTTCACTGTATGCGAGATTTATGGGTTAAAGTGCACAATTTGAAGGATAGAGCGTAAATAATATAAAAGCGGATATTAAGGTCAATTGTTTCGTGTTGACCTCCGTGTACAGTTATATATATATATATATATATATATATATATATATATATATATATATATATATATATATATATATATATATATAAATGGGGAGAGAGAAACACAGACAGATATATAGATAACTACATCAATGTTTCTACTTGTTTAATGTAAGACAATCTTATTTTAAATGACTCTTCACAGAGGCTCTCTGTTGCGTACCAATGTCTTCAGGGAACTATTGGACATTCTTTACCTGAACTAGTCACTTTAAATTTAGGTTTCACCTACTATTTTTATAATATAAATTGGTTTTAATTAAATTTCATAACTTAAATCAAATTTCGTAGTGTTGATTTTCCAACAAACCTTCTTCACAATGTTCGTAGTTAAATTAAATTTAATCAAACTTAAGTAAAAAAATTGCAATTTAGTTATAAAATAATATCATTTGGGATCAATGAACAGTAATTTTTCGGCTTTTTTACCATAAAGTTCAAAGCCCAGGTGTCACTTGAGGTAGAAGTTTACGTTAAGGGGTAGTTTATATAGATAGGATGAAAGATGACGGTTAATTTGAACAGGTTAAGATTGTACTGATCGGGGAAACATCCTCCTATGTGTTCCACAGGGCAGTGGTTCACGGGACGAAGGTGTTTGAGTGGAACGTAGTTCTCGCCGATTGAGTACGGAGTGAATGTGGATGATTTGAGACGATATAAGTGGCATGGCTGAACCAAGGAATGTAGTTCGTCCGAGCACTTTCCATGGTAGTAGCAACAGAGTAGTGAGAGGGTCTGTACATCCCACCTGTGAGGAAGATGGTGGGTGGAAAACTATTCGGCACTAACAAGGAATCGGAGACGCAAATTGAACAATATCAAGACTTGATAATGGGGTCTGGACAACTCCAGCCAAATATGACAATAGTACTCCACGCTGGAGTAATTGATAGCGGCTCGGATTGAGAAATCGGAGAGCCGAGTTCGAATTCCAGTCGAATCCTTTATATTCACATACGTGCTAATAACCTTGAGAAAGCTATGAATCTTCTTCTCCTCCGTCAGCTATGGGTAAATAGCAGGACAGACCGGGTTTTATAGCCTTGGATGGAAAGTGGTCTACCGCAGAAAGAAATGGAAACCTACTGCGGGAAAAAATCTGCCTCGTCCGTCATGTATCGAAAGGTACATGATTGCCTAAGCGTGTATCACGCATGGCAAATAACTGACTCAAAATTTAGAGGCCATTTTTTATTCTCAGTTCAGTAAAAACTTGATAACTGTCCCGCATGGCACATAACTGACTGACTTTCTTATTCTTCTGACTCGTGTTTATATATAATTATTTATAAAGGTTGAATTTCTGACCCCGTTTACGTTACTACACTGACGGACCGTGCTAATAACCTTGGGAAAGGTATGAATCATCTTCTTCTCCCTCACCCAGCTAATAGCAGAACAGACCGCATTCTATAGCCTTGAATGGCAACTGGTCTACTGCAGAAAGAAATGGCAACCTACTGCGGGAAAAAATCTGCCTCGTCAGTCATATATCGAAAGATACATGATCGTCGAAGCGTGTATTGCACATAATTGACTAACTCTATTTTAGTTATTATGTTTATAATTCAATCGGCCAGAGGACATTTCAGCAAGGTCCTTTAGATCTATATATATGAGCGATATACTGTCTCTATGACAGAAGGTCTTTACTAAGTTTACATTAGTCTAATGCGAGGTCCTTAATGAGGAGTGAACAGACTACCATAGAGTTTGCATGATTAGCGTTTAAATGCAAGGTGATATTTTGTGATGGTATTTGTTAAAGTATGCGAAGTCGAGAATTATTCAAACGTAAAATTATTCAGATAAACCATTTAGTTCAGTATCAGTTGAAAGATCGAAAATATCGACTTTTTTAAACGCTTCTTTCAATCATCGGAATATTCGGGAATTTAAATTTTCAAAATCGGGTCTGTCTTATTTTTCTTTTCTTTTTTACTCAATGTTCAACAAATGCATGGACCGAGATCCACTCAATCAAGTTTTTAACATTTTTTTTCATTAAAAATATACACTAAAACCTCTTTTACGGTTTGTGATGAGGAGTGCAGTTTTTACAATGATGTATCGTCATAAGTTTAAGAATCACCACGTTCCGTGGTCAGGTATAAGGATAAAAATTCACATCAAAATCAACGTTTACACGAAGCAGAAGAATAAGTATCTTTTAGCTTTATAAACAAACTTGTATTAGAAAGAAGGATAAAAGAAAGACTAACTTCAAAATCAGACTTAACACTAGGTATTAACTCTGTCTCCCCACTAAGACGAGTTGTGACACAAGGTCTTTTTAAGGTTGGGTCTCAAGTTGCGTACACCCGGGCGAGTAACATAAATTGCCCGCAGCCCCCCGCAACCGTCGGTTGCGCTGGCCTCGATGCTAGCACCGATCCCTCTCTCTCTGGTACAATGAGGGGGTGCGGCTTCGGGCATCACTTCCCCACGGCCGGGCACCTCTAAGTATAATTTTCCTCAGTTGTGACTTTGTCTTTGACGGAGACGCCACTGGGTGCAACCTGTCCTTTGTCGGAGAGGCCCCTGAGTGCACTCTGCCCAAAGATGGAGAGGCAACTGAGAGATGATTAATAGATGTGTTACAAATACCTCAGGAGAGTGGTTTACACACTAAAATAATTTTTTTGCAGCTTACATGTGGCACATGCCCGAAAGGATGGAACTCCCAGTGAGGACTGAAGTCACTAGTCAGGCGTAATGGTTGTAGCGAGACAAGCTTGCTAGCCATTGTACCGCGTCGAAAGGCCTAACAAAAAAGAAAAGATTTTCTAAGCGTAGCTTAGATGTGGCACATGCCGAAAGGATAAAACACCCAGTGCGGATTGAACACACCATCCAGCTGTAATGTTTCTAGCGAGAAAAGCTTGCTAGCCATTTCACCGCGGCGAAAAGCGCAGCAAGATAAAAAAAAATATTTCCAAAGCGTAGCTTAGATGTGGCATACGGCCGAGAACGTGGAGAACACAGTGAGGATCGAATTCACTACTCGGCTAAAATGGTTCTAGCGAGACAAGCTTGCTTGCCATTACACCCGGTCGAAATGCCTAAAAAAAAAAAAGAAAAGAAAAGATTTTCTAAGCGTAGTTTAGATGTCGCACATGCCCGAAAGGGCAGAATACCCAGTGAGGATTGACCTCTCTACTCAGCTGTAATGTAATCTACACCGCGTCGAAATGCCAAAAAAAAAATTTTTTTTTTGAAAGCGTCGCATGCGACCGAGAAAGGCTCGAACTCACTAGTCAGCTGTAAAGGTTTTAGCGAGACAAGCTTGTTAGCCATTACAACGCGTCGAAATGCTTATTTTTTTTTCTAAGCATAGCTTGGATGTGGCATGCGGCCGAGAAGGTGGAGATCCCAGCGAGGATCGAACACACTATTCAGTGTTAACTGTTTTAGCGATAGATGTTTTCTAACCAATACACAACGCCGAGGTGCTCAACAAAGACTTACTTAACCCTATGCAGAAATATAAGTATATCTTTGCTCCATACACAATAATGTATTAGAAAAGATGATGAAAAGACTACCTTCAAAATCCCCTTGATACAACGTAGAAGAATACGGGTCCCTTATTTCGATATTGTATTAGAAAGTAGGATAAAAGTACTACTTTCAAATTACTCCTTGATACAACGTAGAAGAATTCGGATCCTTTATCTAGATATTGTATTATAAAATAGGATAAAAGGAATACCTTCAAAATCCTCCTTGATACAACGTAGAATACGGATCCCTTATCACGATATTGTATTAGAAAGTAGAATAAGAATACAAACTTCAATGTATCACTTGATGCGACGTAGAGGAAGACGGTACCTTCAGCTCCATAAACAAACTTGCATGAGGAAGTAGGAAAAAAGATTACCTTCAAATTAACTTTTGGAACAACATAGGAGAATTTGTATCTCTTAACTCCACTATCTTGTATTTGAAAGAATGATAAGAATACCTTCAAAATCACCCTTGATACAATCTAGATGAGTCAGTACCACTTAGCTCCATAAACAATCTTCTAATAGAATGTAGGATAAAAAGACTAACCTCAAAATCACCCTTGATAAAACATAGGAAAATAAGTCTCTCTCAATTCCATAAACAATCTGGTATTCGAAAGTAGGATAAAAAGATTAACATCAAAACCACCATTAGTACAGCATAGACATATACATATCTCTTAACTCCAGAAACAATCTTGTATTAAGAAGTAGCATAAAAAAACTACCTTTAAAATCGCACGTAATAAAATAATAGGGGGAAAGTATCTGTCACCTCCATAAACACTCTTGTATCAGAAAGTGCGATAAAAAGATTACCTTCAAAATCACCTTTGATACTACATAGAAGAATACGGATGTCTTATCTTCATAAACAATCTTGTACTAGAAAGTAGGATAAACAGATTACCTTCAAAATTACACTTAATACATCGTAGAAAAATAAGTATCACTTAACTCCGTAGACGATCTTGTATTAGAAAGTATGATAATAAAAAATACATTCAAAATCACCCTTGATACAACATTGAAAAATATGTATCTTTTAGCTCCATAAACAATATTGCATTAGAAAGTAGGATATAAATACTACTGCCTTCATAATTACCCTTGATACAACGTAGAAGAATAGGGATCCCTTACTTGTATAAACAATATTGTATTGGAAAGTAGAATAAAAAGACTACTTGCAAAATCACCCTTGCTACAACGTGAAACAAATACGGATTTCTTACCTCCTAAAACAATCTTGTATTAGAAAGTAGGATAAAAAATACTTGCAAAATCACCCTTGATATAGCGTAAAACGAATACGAATTTCTTACCTCCTTAACAAATCTTGTATTAGAAAGTAAGATAAAAAGACTGATTGCAAAATCACCCTTGCTACGATGTAAAACGAATACGAATTTCTTACCTCCTTAAACAATCTTGTATTAGAAAGTAGGATAAAAAGACTGCTTGCAAAATCACCCTTTATACAACGTAAAACGAATACGAATTTCTTACCTCCTTAAACCATCTTGAATTAGAAAGTAGGATAAAAAAATACTTGCAAAATCACCCTTGCTACAGCGTAAAACGAATACGAATTTCTTACCTCGTTAAACAATCTTGTATTAGAAAGTAGGATAAAAAGATTACCTCCAAAATTATAGTTGATACAATCCTTTATCTCCCTAAAAAATCTTTTATTAGAAAACAGGATAAAAATACTACCTTTAGAATCATGCCTGATACAACATTGAAGAATATGGTCCCCTTAGCGCAATAGATAATGTTTGAAACAGTGATTAGGTTAAAAGAACTACTTTTAAAATCACACTTGGCACTAGTAGAGGAATAAGTATCTCTTAGCTCCATAATCAATCTTGTATTTGAATTTATGATAAATATCTATCCGGATACGACGTGGAAAAATAACAATGACTTCGCTACATTGATAAAGTCTATAACAGTGATTAGGATAAAAATACTGCTTTCAAATCATTCTTTAATGAGTCTCTGTTATCTTAATAGTTCGTCTTGTATTAGAAGACTGCCATCAAAATCACATTTGATACAATGAAGAAAAAAACGGATTTCTTATCTCCATGTACAATCATGTAGCCACTGGATAAAATATACCACACTCAAAATAACCATTTTCCTGAGTATAGACAAAAGAATCAATTACATTCGCCGTTTATTAAAGGCGGATGTAACGCCGATCTTTTTGCTTTTATATTTCAGTCCGAACTGGAAGAAAAACACGACTTCCGACATCAAATTAAGCAGAAGAGTCGAAATCCTTTATTTTCACCGTCCAGTTTAACCCGACTTATTACCGTCGCTAATTGCTAATATATTTATTATCTACCTTGGCAGGTGTCAATAGAATAATTGGCCCATTTTCGATTGCGGGAAGAAGGAAGGCTAATTTCTTTTATTTATTGCAACGTATCACAACTATTTGCCAGTACTGTGAACTGGTCAAACACTTTCGCAAAGCAGTACTCGATATTTATACCGAAAGCCGCGAAATGGTGACGTCTAAGCACTCAAATAAATACACACTTTCAACGGAGAGTTACTTTAAGACATGCGCGCCTGGCTTCCTCGTTATCTTGACTCCATAATAAATATCCGAATTGCATTTGACAAAAGAGGTGGATTAGAGATTATTCGCATTAAATCCGAAACATGCGGCATGCTTAAGTCGCATGCTTTGATGTAGTCGCCAATAAAAGTTCGGGAAACGAAGAAGCGAACTATTTTTGACGTTTCTTGAGTTACGCACACGAAGAGGAACCCAGGAACAATGCATCGCAAAACAAGGGCTCTAATTACGATTCAGTTAAACAAGAAAGGCTAAAGAACCATAATCAGACCTATTATTATCGAGAAGGGTCATGAGTATTCTGTGCTGGCTTCGTAGGTAATGCGTATGAGGTTATATATATATATATATATATATATATATATATATATATATATATATATATATATATATATATATATATATGATAGATAGATAGATAGATAGATATCCACACCAAAAATAAGTATCAAATCAATAAAAACATATGTCCACAAATCCTTCGATTTTGATTTGTTAACTTTAAAGTTTACGGTAGACTACGTTAAATGTACTTATCGGTCTTCCTCGGGCAATAGTTTATGTTGTCACAGATCCTGTCTCAGCAACATAAATAGCATCAAAGGTTGGATGACTGAGCTGCCTTCGGTTGGGAAACGCAATCTGATACAGCCGTGCCGCCTCTCGTCCATTACCATTCGCGCGGTTCTATGTTAAAATCATATTTGCCTGCTAACGATATGAATGTCATGTCGTTGAAAAGCGAAACACTTCTCATTTAACTCATTACTACACATGTTAAACGTTGAAGACAGGCTAGCCACAAATTTACACGAATGACAAATGTAAACTAGTCCACATGTTATCTAACTTTTTGTATGCATGTATATATATTATGCATGTATATGTTTTATGTATGTATATAAGTTTTAAAGAAGAAAAGCTAAAGAAACATAATCAAATCAATTATTTTCGGGAAGGGCCATGAGTATTCTGTGCTGGCTCCGTAGGTAACGCGTATGAGGTCATATATATATATATATATATATATATATATATATATATATATATATATATATATATATATATATATCAGAACTTTTAATGATTCACCTGCTCGTACGTTTGTAGAAGAAATTATTTTACATGACCAGATACACGTCTAGGTTGCCAATATATATAACAGATTTACATCCTTTGTGCAAATTAATTGAAACAACCGTTTTAGTTTTCTTTCTTTCACCATACGGTCAGTTTAAGACCCACTCGAGTGACAGGGTATAATCGATTTCTATTTTTTCCTTAGATTAGGTCATTTGCAGTGGTGTGCAGTAATATGAATGTATTTTCGGGATGTATGAAGAAATTTGTTTTGCCTTGAAAAATATTGCATCAGATTTTTATCACACCCAGAAACTATTGTCTTGACTGTCGATTAGCTGTCCTGCGGCCATTGTCTGCGATAGACGTTACTCCAAGGAAAATTTTGACGCTGCATGACCACACCTGCAAGCCTTACCAGTGAGCAAATCAAAGTATTATAGCCTGGCCTGAAAATACTCCTGATTAAATCGAATCGAGAATCTGTCGTCAATCTGCAATAAATTGTCTACTAACCAGACATTTACTAATACCTGATGAGATGCGTTGTTACACATCGAAACATGATTGCATGTATTCACATGTTGAAGTAATATTCTAAAATAAAGAATACAGCTCTACTTTTGTATTGAACCGTCTTTTAAATTAATGTTACAATTTATATTCGATTCATTCACATTTAACATATATATGATATAAATTGTCAGGAGGATTTGCTAATTATAATTAAGTAATTTACTGAGTCTGAAAGAAACCTGAACAGAATGCAGAAAGCCGATTCGTCCTATATTTGGGACTCATCAGCAGTGCGCATCCACTACCGAGAATTGAAACCCTGATAGATAGGTTGTCAAGCAAACATCATACCAACTGTTCCAACGGGACTCGGTGACGAAGTGGTATCAAATCAGACTCAATATAGCGCCGCTCGCTCACGTATTCCGTGGTGGAACACAACTGAAGTTCTCTGTAACCATAGGACTGTGCCCCCCGGAGCCACGACTACTATCACCAAGACGCTCAAACTGAAGCATTAGAAGCCGGATCAAGCAATGATATACATACGATAGAAATTGTAAGGAGGTTGACAACCTAACTGTCAGGGTTTCAATTCTCGGTAGTGGATGCGCACTGCTGATGAGTCCCAATTATAGGACGAAACGGCTGTCCAGTGCTTTCTGCATTCTGTTCAGGTTTCTTTCAGACTCAAGGAATTACTTAATTATAATTATCAAATCATCCTTACAATTTATATTGTATTTATATTTATATTTTATACAATTATATATATATATATATATATATATATATATATATATATATATATATATATATATATATTCATGAATGTCACTGTGTGTTTCTGTTTCCTCTTCCCTACTTCCCTGATCTTCATGTTGTCCATTTATCTTTGTCACTTGTTTTGTTTGCCGTTGCATTCTCTCAAGAAAAATCTCATTGATACCATCGTAAAACAATAAAATTTGCTTAAGTGGGCTTTATCAGAAAGTGGCAATTGGAATTTCTATGGAAGAAATCGACACTCGAAGGCCTTGCGGAATGCAAGATGAAAGAACCGAGTTAACGTGCAAAGAGATAGCAGAAAAGAGATCGGGTTATTATAAGGGGATGAATATTTCTTAGACATACAAATGATAGACGGTTGTGGGGAGTAATTAAAGGAAACGCCATGAAAGGACACGTCACATAGAATAATATTAACGAGCCGGTAACCTATTTGGCAAACATATTTCTATTAATAAGACCATTTATTTGGAAGGATATATAATATATTTTATTGTCATACGTTATTTATATAGACACAAATATTTAAGTAAATGCACTCTTTATAATAAACAGTATTAACAACATTTACCGGACTGAACATCCCTCATAGAAAATATGTGTCCTCCGACAGAAATCGGACCTGTATCCTACACGCAACCATCATATAGGCTGACATACTATACCAGTTTACCTACGAAAGAGCGTTTGGTTAGTAAAGGTCGAATGTTACTGCTTTTAAACTACAAACTTTCCATGATTTTCCTCGAGCGTCCATATCTGCTCGAAACTTATCTTAACGTAAACAAATGACGTCACACACTTTGAGAAAGTCCAGCAATTATTTTAATATATTTTATTATTATACGTTATTTATATATACACAAATATATTTAAGGACGGTAAATTATGTTAATACTCTTTATTATAAAACAGAGCATTTACTTAAATAGTTGTGTATATATATATAAATAAGGTAGAACCATAAAATATTTTAAGTAATTTTCGTAGTGTGTAATAAGGGTATACAATTTAAAAGATTTCAAATAGACAAGTCTTTCCATTTCACTGAAATGTTTTATACCCCCCCCCACTCATGCTGTGAGGTCAACGTCAACAATTTAATTATAATGTTTCATATCTTCTCTTGGCCGGTGTTCGCTAGATTTGTTGGTTAAGAGATGAAAGGTCCTCAAACACGGATAATTTTCAGTTACCTATTTTATTAATATCGACATATACTAACTATCCAGTGGGAGTCGTTCCCCCCTCACTGGGGAGACATTTCAGACACGAAAGCGAACACATCTACATCGCTTGACCCTGAAGAAACAACTTACTGAAAACCCTTTCTTTAGGTATCATTCCCACGCTAGCACAGAAAATGAAATTCGACTTCCTTGTTATGTCTTCCATCTGACCTCGGAGATCAACCTCCGGAAGTCGGAGTCAAGATACAGTTCTACTGAAAGTAATTGTCTGCTAAATACTTTCATCTTAATTCTTTCTTTCTTTCTTTTTCTCCCTAAAATCAAGTAGCTTCTCTGATATGTCAGTTCCGTGTTTTCACGGTATAAAAACGGAATTCATTATTTATGAGGTATTGGCAAAGCGTAGCGGTCTTGCTAACTAATGGAGGGTTAAACATAATTACAATAGAGGCAATAACTTTCATTATAGCCTACACATCCTACACCATTAAATTTGTAATTCGCCTTTGCTTTATATGAAAAAAAAAAGGTTTTGCAAGTGTTGCTAATACCTGCCACACGCTTGATGACAGCGTTCATCTTCATAACTAGTTGGCCTATTTTATGACGTAAGTTGAAATTTGGTTTGAGGCCTCGTTACCCACTGTCCTGTTGACCGGTTCCAAGTCTCCAGTAGATCAGTATGTGACCCAAAAGTATCTGTGTGGTTTTCTAGAAACATGAGACTGAGAGTTTATTATATACATCGACTACAGTCGAAATGTTAGTTGTAAAGACCATGAAAGACTGAGAAAGTGAATGAAGTAAGGCATACCTGATCATGTGTGAAGTGAATTAGTGAGTCTAAAACATACTTTAAAATGCAGTTAGAATAAGTGAGAGCAATATTATAGGATAAGCAGAGTGACAGATTCGACAAACACGTTCGTTATTGATAGCCTCCCAAGCAAACCTATCCTAGAATTGAGCACCATACAATCGAATTTGATTGCAAGAGTGAATTAGTATAATTTAAAGTTTACGAATGGAATGAGAACAGTCTTGGTATCGGATGATGTTTGCTAATTACGTCGGCTGGAATAATTTAAACAAAACAAAGAGGACGGGGACAGAAGATGCAATCAGTGTGTCGTAATATTTCTCCATGACAGACAGAAGTAATGCATGTACGCAAATATGTCGTATTTAAATGCGTCCGGACGTACGTACAGATACACTGACGTTTATACATAAGAATATACCGAATTTTGATGCATATGCGTTGTATGTATGTGTGTAGAGAGAACAAACGAGAGAGAAAGAAAGAAAGAGAGAGAGAGAGAGAAATGCTTGCCTATACATGTAAATAAAATATGTAAGCGAGCATACAAGGCCCTACGCGTATGCAGTCAAGTGTCTATAATGAAGAATCAATATATAGCAATTAAGGCGATGCGTAAACAATTTAAATCTTAATTAAAATTTCCTTGCAGATTTCATTTGAGCAATCAATTTACATCTAATCTACCAGTGAAATGGGGAATCTTGATGCCAATATTTTGCGAGGGTAAAAAAAAAAATACAAACAGAAAACTGAGTTTCCCAAATAAATACAAATGTATTACGTTGTCACACGTGAAATGACGCACTTTATAGGAAATAAGTAAAATGTTCCTGAAATGTTAAATAACTAATTTATTTAGTTGAAATAGGCACCATGACTGTCCTCCAAAGTACCTCTAAAGTCTTGTCACATCCTTAAAAAATCTCAGCCTTTGATGTGATAAGGATTTCAAATGCTTCGATTACCTCTTCTTATTGGATAATGTTTTTTAGCGTATGAAAAGCTCAAAATGATTAACTAAGTAATAATCAGTAGGAGAGATATTAAGTGTATATGGAAGATTATGCAAAATCTTTGTAACACTGGCTATACACCTTTTGGGCAGTTGATTGAGAAGCGTGTGGCCATGGGTTGTCGTGCAGCACATTGGGCCATTCCTATTCATATGTCTAAGATATTTCTTTTTCAATTTTTTCTGTGCAGACACTCACTTTCTGCACGACACAAGGTTATTATTGTTTTCCCTTGAGGTAAGACTGGATGACGACTAACCACTTGCGCTGTCACCAAGCACGTGGCAGGTATTAGCAACACATGCAAAATCTCTTACAGGTTAACATGAATAACAATCGTTTTTTTTTTCATATAAAGCAAAGGCGAATTACAAATTTAAAGGTGTATGACATGTAGGCTATAGTGAAATATAAAAGACCCGACATAACGTTAGAGCAGCTTAAACAGTAATTAGATTATACAAATATAACCTTTAAGAGTGTATGCGACAAATCTGAAAACTTAT
>OZ038506.1:27298358-27343358 GCA_964036315.1 Acanthosepion esculentum | reverse complement strand
AATTAAAAAAGGGTACAGTCGGCCATAACTGGTGTATTAAGTATTCAAGCTTTTTTCAGTGGTATGAATGAAAGAAATATACTCGGTTAGAATTGGAACTCGGCACGCAGATTTTACTTTCTGTTACACCATACAGACATCCACAACTGAAGGAGCTTCATTAAAAAAAAACAAAAAAAAAACAATATGGCGTAAAACCTGTAATAAAAATCATAATGTCGAAAATGCCTAATCTAAAAACTAGCCAGGCGTCAACTTTGCAGATTTCCAAAGAGAAAATACAATGAGAGGGTGAAACAGTTTGGCGATAACTATAGAAAGAAGCATCAATAAGTACAACATAATAGATAAGATAGAAAAATAATCTAAAAAAGCATAATAGAATTCTATTTTCCTTATCACACAGAGGTTCAAAATGGTATTTACCCTAAAATTAGATTCGGAAATCAATTATGTGTTAGAAAGTGTTGTAATATATTATCTTTTCTTCCCTTTGACAAAATCAGTTCGGACAGCCAAAACCTCACACTTCACAATCAACGCTTCTGAGACATGAAGGTGGGAAATGTTTAACTCATCGATTATCAAATCAAACATGAGCCTCCTGGCAAAAGAAACATTGATCTCATTTGAGACACAGAAACGTTTCGGCGATCATAAATTTTATGCTTTCCATTCACTTTGAGGTTTACAGTTTACGATTATTTTGTTTATAAGGAGGGTAATCGTTTTTATGAATATATTGTATGGCACATTCGGTGGGTCACATCGCCTATTTCCTTTGTGCATTTTAAGCAGAGATGTAGGGAATCAATACAATCATTTATGAAGATCACAGGCTAACCTACAAACAATCAGTAATATGATTCAAATAACAGGCTTGCGACCAATGTAGAAATTTATACGATAATACTTCTTTAAGAGTAATCAGTTTGGGATCTGCATTTTTTGATTCGCTCGCCCATTCATCTTACCATATTTGAACAAGATTTTACAGGATAGGACTGCAAGCCGAACCTGTAATTTTGACTACTTTAAAGAAACGGGAACAAAAGCGGGAGGTTTTATCTGGGGTTTTAATTCAAAGTTATTATTTTATCGTAGACTAGTTGCGAAACAAGGCTGAAATGTATGTTCTGCTCTTTATCCGTAGCTGTGCTGAGAGTAAGAAACATGCATTCTTGACTTCCCGAAGATCTTAACGTTTCCTGCGAATGTAAGACGAGACATTCCGATTAAATTCTGCTGCTTAACCACTACGTCACCTTCGACAGCAAACAAGAATATGAACCATCTTTCGAGAAAGCCGAGAGGTGCAGCAATTAAAGGAATCTCTATAAGAGATGCATTTTGCAAAAAAACATCTGACCCTAACTCCTCGGCACCGTCATCCCCTTCAACAAAACAACACCCCATGGCTCCTCCACCACTCCTGAGATCCTAATCTCCTTGTCCCTCTAAAAGTACAACCTTAAAAAAGGGCTCCCATTACGAGATCATCTTCTAAGGACTATCCTACCTCTTCCACTACCGCTATTAGCCCTAAACCACCCCCTGTCTAAACTCCCGCCGGTACACCTAAAAAGACGGGCAGTCCCAAAAGGCAAATAATGTTTGTCACTCCACAAATGACACCGTCATAAAATCGCTGAAGTCCCTGGGGATTGAACCGCAGAGAGTCATAAAAGGTAAAGGCTTTTAACAATGTATTCAACACACAAGAAAAGACTAAACCCGTTTTTAATTCAGTGGAAGACGTGTGCCGGGTTTCCAAACGACTGGAAGACAAGGCGCTGCTGTATTCCAGGAAAAATGAAAAATATAAAAAGGCAAGGCACTGGAACTACTCAAGATGGAGTATTACAGAGTCAGAGGTACAGCTATGCGAATATTTGTGGAAGATAACTTTAAATTTTGACAGGTTAAGCTTTAGGTCATTTGGGAAGCAGCCCCCACGGGACAATGGTCGAAGGGAGAAGCTGATTGAGTAGAACTTACAGCACGCCAGGAAAATACGAAAGAAACGAGAGTTGTCGTTACAATGTGCCTGGCATGGCGGTGGTTAGCCGTGAATATTAAGAGTGGTGAATCTAAGGCATTATGGAAATAACGATAAAAGAGCGACAGGCACACGATGTCTCGTATGTGCTAAAGGGGTTAGAGAGGGGAAACAAATGACCGCCTACAAGGACGCATGGGAAGTGAAGACTGGGAAGCTCCCGCCCAAACATGACAACAGTATTTTTAAGACCTATATATGAGGAAAGTTTTATGGTCTGCTATATTTATGGGATAAACTGCTCAATATCAGAGATAGAGCTTATGTAAATATAACTATAAAAGTGAACAGCGTCTAGCATGAAATAGCCTGTCACCTCTGAGTGTTGACTTCAATAGTACTTCATAGTACTTGATATATATATATATATATATATTACTCGAGCAAAATGGCTCAACATATGTTCCATCTGTATAAAGGCTTAAAAACACCTGTAGGCGTTGAGAGATACATGGATGCCTACAGAAGTAGAGTACCTCTTTGTTTTACTGTCCCCTCATTTGTCCACAGCGAGAGAGTACAACTTATATATATATATATATATATATATATATATATATATGTATATATATATATATATATATATATATATATATATATATATATATATATATATATATATATATATATATGTATGTGTGTGTGTGTATATATATATATATACATGTGTGTGTGTAATTTGGCAGCAACTTTTCTTTTAAACATGTAGTATTGAATGTTAAAGACAACATAGTCTTGCATATTTTCTTTTGAATTTTCTCATATTCTCTAATGAGACTTTTTATTGTAAAATGATTTCGAAATATGTATTGTCCATACGATGACCTAGAGCTTTCGAACATCATTGTTCATCTTCAGGGTCAATATTTTTAGTCATTTTTTTTTAAACAAACATTTGCCAATTATCTTGTAGCGTAATCATATTGCTATTTTTTTACAAACTAAATAAACGTTAAAATCCTTTTAAATTCAAAAGACGCGATGATGTTATCACGTGCAGGGCGAAGATATATATATATATATATATATATATATATATATATATATATATATATATATATATATATATGTGTGTGTGTGTGTGTGTGTGTGTGTGTGTGGCATTTCAGCAAATTTTCACAATACGCTCCAAATTAAAATATTTAAAATTGACAATTTCCCCATTTACTTGAAAGAGACGTTAAACACTACTATCTTTCTTTATTTCTTATTTACTTTTGATTTCACGCTGAAACCAAGTAGCGCCTCAGATATGTCTGTTCCGTGTTTACATACAGTCCAACAGTATAGTCCATTATTTACGTAACATTGGCAAAGCGTAACGGTTGCGCGAACTCATTAAGGAACTAACTAACTAATGAATCAAAATTCTAATAGAGATACTCAATCTTATAATTATTTTCGTTTTTAGATTAAATATTTTAACATAATTTTATTACAAGTTATACTCTTATTAATATTGCTTTTATATTAAACTTTATTTTTACTGTTACCGAAACTATTTATAGTATTAATTGTATTTAAATTATTAGTAAAATGACGTATGGTTTTTCTTCACTACTATTATCACAAGACTAAAAATGTATCTGGCCTGTAGACGGTTAAACATTGTAAACGAATGCCTAATTTTATGAAGTGGATGACTCGTTTTTAATTAGTACGAATTTGAATAATCATTGAATATGGAAACAGTTACGACTATATAAAAGAAACTGAAAAAATAATCGCACTAAAGCAAAAAAAAAAAGGAAAGAAAAAATACGGCTACATCTTCGAGTTCACTGAGAGATCTATGACAAAAGGCGATTTTCGGGGTATTGGAAGCCATTTTGTTAGATTCATTTGTAGGACAAGACGAAATATAATGTAACAAACCGATCATATTCTAATATTTGCCCGAGGCTTGCTTTACGATGGATGAACAAATGAGCCGGATATCTTCGATCTGAAATCAATAGTTTATGCTTCCTTTTCTGTTCTTCTTCTTCTTTTCCCCCACGAACATTTTTTAAGAAAATTCTGTGTTGGGTATCAGGTGGGTGAAGGAGTGGATCTTTTGAAGATGAAGATTGGATGGATTAATAAATCTAAGACAAAAGCGAAATTTAAATTCTCCAAAGAAAAATTATTAAGGGATTAAAACAACAAAATGAATTCGGTGAGTTTGTTGCTGAAGGAAGGAAACTGAGGCGATGGGAGATGAAAGAGATTAAACTTGAGAAAAAAAAATACAGTGAAAGCCAAAAAAGAAAGAAAGAAAGAAAGAAATTTAGAAAAAGAACAATGAAGTCTAGAAAGAAAGAAAGATGAAGAAAAAAAGAATAGATCGACAGAAATAGAAAAAAGTCAGGAAGACATTGAATAGACGAAAGAAGAACATATAGAGAAAGGAGAAAAAAAGAGTGGGAAAAAGATTGAAAGAAATATTGAAGGAAGGGGGGAAGAAAGAAAGAAAGAAAGAAAGAAAGAAAAAATGAAGGAAGGGGGGAAGAAAGAATGAACGAAAGAAAGAAAGAAAGAAGGAAAGAAAGGACGAAATAAGAAAGAAAGAAAAATTGAAAGACGAAATATCATTTCAAAGAAGAAATAACGAGTAGGCAATATAAAAAGCTATCAAAAAAAGTAGATGAAAATAGAAAGGGGGAAAGCTAGCTTTGAAATGTAGAGAGGAAACAGGAGAAAGAAAAAAGGGCTAGAAAGAAAAAGAATGAAAGATAAAGAACGAAAAAGAAAGAAAGGGGAAATGGTATTACATCAATGAAGAAACGAAGAATAAAATGAAGAACTGAATAAAGAAAGAACGAAAAAAGAAAGAAAGATTTTAGATATTCAAAAAAAAAAGAAAAGAAAACAAAGAAATAATAAATGGCATTACACACAAGAAAATCACGTGGGCAATGAAAAGAACGAAGTAAATGCAACAAAAGAAAAAGAGAGCGAAGAAAAAAGGTATAGAAAGAAAGAAAGAAAGAGAAAAAGAAAGAAATGAAGAAAAAAAGAAAGCAAGAAAAATAAAGAAAGAGTAAATGGCATTACATATTTCAAAATCACGAGGACAATGAAAAACAAAGAAGAAAATCATGAGGAAAAGACAAAAGAAAAGACACCAAAGAAAATCAGCGAGGGAAAAGATTAAAAAAAGGAGGAAAGAAAGAAAGAAAGAAAGAAAGAAAGAAAGAAAGAAAGAACAGATGGCATTATAGATTAGATGACGAAGATTATGAAAAAAGAAGCAGGAAATGTATTTGAAAATGCAAAGGAGGAAAGCAAAGAAAGGTAAAAATGCAGAGAATGAAAGAAAGAAAATAAGAAAGAAAATGAAAGAACAAGGTAATAAATAAAAGTGAGAAAACGAAACATATATAAGAGAAAAATGAAGGACATACAAATTAGGTAAAACTAAAAGTCGAAAGAAAAAAGAAAATAACCAAACGAATAGGAAAAATTGAAAGAAATATTGAGAAATAAAATTTGATATAAAATAAACAAAACAAATCCAGATCGTTAAAACGAAACTGAGTTAAAAAGACAACAAAGTGAATGTAACACATAAAAAACAATAACAATGAGAGTAAAAAAAAAAATAAGGAAAACGAAAATGAAAGAATGGAAGAAAAAATTTGAATTAAAACAAAATAAATTTTTTAAAAATCTGTTTTAACCAAATCGAATAATTTTTGTTTCTTATCTATAAAACAAACTTGTCATCTCAAATATTAGAATACCATATGTACCATATGCGCAAATATAAACTTATTTTGAACCGGGAAGACAGGTAACGATGACAAACTTTCAATGTACAAGCCATTTTTTTTAAAGAACAGACTATTTTGCCGGTCCCAGTAAAATTAATAAACATGATTAAATCTTGTTTTACTGGTCCCGGTAAAATAAACTGCTAGGCTTAGTTTTATTATTATGAAAATATAATGTTAAGAATAAAAACAAATCTACATTTAACACAGAAGTTTATTTGTTTTCACCATTTAAAATCTTTTCCACCACCATTTTTTAAAAAGTTTTAAGTTAAATCATTTATTCATCATCAATTATTAAAATAAATACAGAAGACTGGATATTTAAGCAGTTCAGGCGTAAGACTTTCTGCAAATCCCAAATTTGCCCTTCTCTTGGCAATACACTTCAGGTGCACCCACTGAAGACAACAGTCAAAAACCAGAGAAACCATGCTGTTCAAGTCTTGTCTACACAGCTCACACAGCCACTAAAACACTATTTACATTTACCGGCAACAAAGCCTTCATGATTATCTTTCTAGAAAATTGCCTATCCGCTTATATATATATATATATATATATATATATATATATATATATATATATATATATATATATATATATATATATATATAAAAGATTGGTAATCCGTATAGGTAGTCCAAACGAGGATGAAATCCTGAGAGCTCAATGTAAATTCAGAGCTAATAATTTAAAGAAAAACAGACCACTTTAAGGCTCCATGTAATAATTTATTTCACCATAGCCCTTTTAAAGGACGCTGGATCATCAGACTACACTTCCAACAGGTGAAAAGAAAAATGAAATAAACATTTACACTTTTCGCGGGTAGTATTAAGTTTATGTAATTTAACAGAGAGGGTAATGAGGGGTGGTGTGAGAGACATGATCGAGTTTAGAGAGGGTTTATTTTAATATTTATATCTATCATATTTAGTATTAGGGAAGGAGGGACCAGACATTGACCTATTTAATTGGTTAACTTAACGGAAGAGATATATTGAAAGGGAAGGGGGGGAAAAGAGAAAAGAAAAGAAAAAAAAAAGAAAGAAAGAAGGGGGAAGTAAGGAGAAAGAAGCTGTAAGTAGGCTTTACTAAGAGAGGAGGAGTGGTAATTTTTAGCAATTTATGTAAAAAAAAGAGATATTAGTATTTGATAGTAATTTAATTTTTTAAAATCGCCGAAGAAATTAATTTAAAGTTTGCTAAAACTTTAAATATTTAACTCTTTTACAAATAATTTAAGGGTTTATATATATATATACATATATATATATATATATAAATTCCCAAAAGGATAGAATCCAGGTAGAACTCAATGTCCAGGACAGAGTAAGAATATAATATAAAAGGCTCAAACACTAATATTCCATGGTTGTATTTTATTACATTGGAATCGTAATCACGATCCAATTCATCAGACCAACAAATTCAAAATATTAGTGTTTGAGCCTTTATATATATATATATATATATATATATATATATATATATATATATATATATATATATATATATATATATATAAAAGGCTCAAACACTAATATATATATACACTATTAAAATACCTTGACGTCTAATACCAGATGAATAAGTTCACCTGCAAATATCTCGATGAGCAGTGCCTTTGGCCTTGTATTGGGTGAAATAAAATTAAAATTATTAAAAAATTATTTAATGTTTCAAAATACTTATTTTCGCATGATGATCTTTTCTTATTTGTTTATCAGTGATTAGGTGCCAAAAATGAACCGTGTCCCTTCAAGACGTGAGCGATCATGGTTCTCCGCAATTTCCTTTCGTTTGTAGCCTAGACAGGTTATGCTTTGTTTTCTACAGTCACTCTTGAATTCAATGTGTGTATCAGTATTTCTAAGCCTTCTTTCTTCATTATGAGCTCTAGAAATTTGAACTGTCACTTTCGGATGCTGATTGTATGTGTCCCTTTGTATCTAGTTTCATCTGAAAGGTTCATTCTCAGTATCCTTCTGTAGAACCACCTTTCTGTTGCTTCAAATCTCTTTTTCATCGGTGAGTGAATGATTCGTTTTAAACAGCTTATCAGCCCTTTGTAAGGAAATACCTCTGCAAACGTCGCAAATGATATGGATACAGAATGCAGGTAATATGAGAGGTACGACATGCTAGGTTTACTTGATGTGTGCAGCCTGCAGTATGTGATCTTCGTGGCCAGACGTACGAGTGGATCACGGTCTTCCTCGATACACCGTTTGTGGTGCCAAGGATCCTGTCTCAGCAACGCGACGTTAAACAACAGCATAGTTTGAATGACTCGGCTGCATTCGGTCTGGAAACGCAAGCTGATACAGCCGTGCTGCCTCGTGTCCACCACCATTGGCGCGGTCGTGTGTAAAAATCATATCTACATGCACACGATATGAGTATCATGTGATTGTTAAAAGACTACTCACTTAACTAAATACTATACACGTTAAACATAGAAGATAGACGGTTCAGAAATGTACACGAATGAGAAATGTAACCTAGTCTCCATGACAACCAAGTGTCATCTAGTTTATACTTTCTTTAAACTTAATTTAAAAAGGATTTGTGGACATACGTTTATATGGATTTTGTACATATATGTATATATATATATATATATATATATATATATATATATATATATATATATATATATATATATATATATATATAATCTACATATTTTGTATTTTTCTTTTTTCTGTATATATATATATATATATATATATACATTCAGAGGCGACAGACTGTTTCATGCTAAACGAAATCATCAGGCCTTTATATTTACATATGCTCTATCTCTGCTATTGAAAACTTTATCCCATGAATATAGTACACCTTAAAAATATATTACTTCATATATATATGTATATAAATATAAAAGTAAACATAGTAGTCAACACTTATAGGCGACAGTCTGTTTCATGCTAGATGCAATCGTCAGGCCACCCTGACGATTGCATCTAGCACGAAACAGACTGTCGCTTCTAAGTGTTCACTTTTATATTTACACACGCTCTATCTCTGATATTGATCACTTTATCCTATAAATATAGGACATCTTAAGACTATATGTCTTCATATATATATATATATATATATATATATATATATATATATATATATGCATATATACATACATACATACATACATACATATATATATATATATATATATATATATATATATATAAACTGTTATATGTAGACGTCTCTTCTACTCCAATAGCTTCATGTCTCGCACTTCTCGCCTGTGGAACACCCTTCCTTATTCCTGTTTCCATGACAAATATAATCTCCAACTATTTAAGTGTAACGTCAACCGACATCTCCAGTTACCTTGATCTATCCACTTCCCTTCTCCACATCCTTTCCGCTTTCATCTGCTTTCGCTCCAAATCTTCTGTAACCCGCTTGCCTTGATCGATCCACTATCTTTCTCCACATCCTTTCCTCTACCACTCCTATCTGCTCTTCCTCCAAACCTTCTGTAACCCCTTGCGTGCTAGTGGCTTTCAGCCTTGCTTGAGGTGAAAAGCTTAACATATATATATATATATATATATATATATAAATAAAGAAGCAAGACTCTTCTTTCCAACCAGATACATAGATAGATTTACCTATATATATATATATATATATATATATATATATATATATATATATATATATATATATATATATAAGACTCTTCTTTCCAACCAGATACATAGATAGATTTACCTATATATATATATATATATATATATATATATATATAGGTAAATCTATCTATGTATCTGGTTGGAAAGAAGAGTCTTGCTTTTCGTAGAATATTAACTTTATTTAGAAACAGCGATAACCTTTCAACCAGATAGATAGATAGATAGAAAGAAAAGGACCGGGGATAGATAGATAGATAGATAGATAGATAGATAGATAGATAGATAGATAGATAGATAGATAACGTTACACATACAAGGGGATATTGATAATTTCTCGGCCCAGATAAGAACCAACTCCCCAAAATCTGTTGATGCTTTGCCATTTTTTAGAGCTTTTCACTGTATAATGTTAGATTCTTAAAATTATCTGAGGACACAGAAAAAGAAAGAAAGAAAAAATAATGAAAAAAGGAAAGCATAAAGAAAAGAAAGAAAACAGGAACCTACGAAAGAGTTGGAGAATGAACAAAGATATAAAAGAAGACTAGAAGAAGGAAATCAAATAAAGAATTATCAATATGAAACCCTTGGAGGCATGAACCAATTGATTCTAATCAGAATCATCAATCTTTTTCTGCTTTTGCTGATCATAATCTTCTTATATGATGACTTTTTTCCCGTAAAGAAAACAAAATCAATCGAAATGTCCTGTCTATTTTCCCTCTGGAAATAACGATCTTGTATTAATATTATTATTATTATTGTTTTTTTTTTCAAATAAGAATATTCTTCAAGGAGTTGATTTCAAGAACAATTCTACTTGAAGATTTCCATACAATTACCCCTCCCTCACTCTCTTTCTCTCTCCTCCCTCTCTCCTTCTTTCTGTCTTTCTCGCTCGTCCCTCTCTCTTTGTCTCCCTCTTTCTCTCTCTCTCTCTCTCTCTCTCCATATATATATATATATATATATATATATATATATATAATTTGTATGGATATGAGTTTGTGACCCCGGGTTTCACGCTTTTGCAAGCATCAGACAAAGAGTTTTATATGCTAATTTTCTATGTAAGCCGGCTATATTTTGCAAAACAAACTACGTATCTTTATACACCAGATTAATTTGATCTCTACTTTGCTGTCTACAATAGAGAGAGAGAGAGAGAGAGGGGGGGAGGGAGAGAGATGTTTGGCGTAGCATAATCTTCCCGTTTTCTTGTTTGTTTTATGCAAAATTAATTTCTTTGACGAAACGCAATCACCTCTCGTTATTTTGTCTTAAATCAGAATAAGCTGACCGATGTAACAAAATCGTTTTGATTTATTTATATTTTCTGTCGGATTTATTTCTGACAGATTAGGCTTATCGGTGCAACACAATATTATCGCCTTATATTATTTTCTACCTGACTATTTCACACACTGCAACACAATCTTCTTAATTTATTTTATTTGGGGACCAAACTAAGCCGACTGGCGTAATACAATCTTGGATATTCATTTTGTTTTTATCTTTGAATTTCCGGGACGAGTATTTATCGTTGTTTTACACTTGGAATGATTGTTTCATCTTTCTTTTTATTAATACAATATTTTCGCCGTTCTACTCTTCAGCCTTGATCAGGTGCCTGTCATTCCGACAAGGTTCAGAGATTTTCGAATGAACCCTTTATTGGTATCGTTCCGTTATTCATACCAATAGTTAACCGGATTGGGACGTTCACACTCTCCAATTAGGCTATGAGACATACGAAGAGGAAAAAGGTCTGGCTATGAGTTTGCCTTTGTTACCAATGATGTCGACCTATATACTGAATACTTCGAGGAAATAGTTTTCATACCTTCAGGATTAAAGACAACATTATGGCAGAGATAAATAGACGACACCTTCATATTCTGAATTCACAGGAATACTTACAAATTCTACTAGACAAGTGCACGGAATAAGACCTCCGATTAAGTTCACAATGGAAGAAGGAAAACGTGCTGGCTTTTATGAATAACTCACACAGAGAATTGGTTGAAATCATTTATATATCACAAGCCAGCTTTCACAACTTTTCAGGATATAACTTTAACTTCAATTCCAAATATCCATAAAGTGTAAAAAAGACTGATTATAAGTGGCAACTCAGATACATGGCAAAAAAACATACCCTTCAGAATAATAACTACCCTTAAAACATAACATCAGCTTCTTCAAGCAAAAAGTGGTTTCGAGGATTAGGAATGAGATGATGGAAAAAGTGCACCAGTTTGTCTCCCTTGCATACATTTCTAATCGCTAATGATTCATAGGATCTGTGGTCCTTACAGCACATAGAGAAATCTCTGCTGAGTTCAAGGTCTGTGTGTATTCTATCCCATACAATGATCGCAAAGAAGACAAAGGTGAAAAGCAAAACGTAAGGCTGCAGAAACATCGAAAAGCCATAATTGAGTTTGAAACAGTAAAATCAGGCATGGCTGATCATGTATGGAGGGAAATGTATAGTTAGCAACCACTGTGAAATGGCATAAAATATAACATACAAAGAAGGACACTGAGAGACAAACATCTGAAGTTTTCAGCGCAGATGCCTAGTATGCATAGCATAGAAACAGATACTATATGGGTGTCGTTAATAAAAAAGGAGAAATCGCGGTCAAGTCTTCAACAGCGAAAGCATCAGTCGCAGTAGAAAATAAAAAACCTCAGTGAATTGTAAGATATTTTTAGACACTTTTACTGCGATTGTATTTAAAAATTTAGTTTTTCCAGAAACCAGCTTTGAATTTGAATTCAAGTAACAAAGATTTTAAACCACGCCACTTGCAAGAAAAATAAAATAAAGCAGACGGTGATGGAAAACGCCATTTAATGAAAACAATAAAATGCAAGAATTTTCTCTCAGCCTGTAACTACGTAGTTTATGTCTGTCGTCCAAGAAATCAGAGTTTATATGATAATTGAACAAGTTGACGGACATTTTATTTTTTTATATCTGCTTGATTATAAAAGCAATTGCTATTCAAATGCTGTTGATGAGCTTGGCGATATAAAATCAATAGTGAAAAAGAGAGAAACAACAATATCTCTAGTTCGTCTTCTGGAAGTATACAAAATTCCATCCTCTTCCTTTATGTTGCAGTGTTTACCAAATAAATATTTCTATGAGAAATAAATTTACAGAGTACCAGCAAACAGTCCCGCACTCGTTTCTAACCAATTGAAGTGTTATTTGTCTTCAATATGGTGAACTTTAAAAAAATGGTATTTAAACAAGTTTCGTCCCTGTCTAATCGTAGTACCAAAAACAACAACTGTTGTGTTTTTATAGTCAATACCAATGATAGCATTTACGAACTTCTAGTTTCGGCAAGAAAATTGAAAAAATAGATTTGTACTTAATGTAGCAATTATAGTTATTTGGAACTCCATAATTAACCAACGAGACTACAGACAACAGTACCTTTTCTTTTGGAAATCTTTGTTCATATTTTAATCAAGCGAACTAAAAAGGGTGCAAATAACAGTTTCTTTTTTACACAACACAATTGAACAATTATGAAAGCATGTGGTTGCTATAGCAACCTTACAATACGGTCTCTTTTTTGACGTCGATAAGATGTCAACGGCATTTTGGTGTCACGCACCACATATTGATTTTGCACAACTTCCGGTCTGGATGAAGCATCATTTGACTTCTTTTTTTTTAAGCTTGGAAACGGGCCGGAGAACTTGGAACTAAACACGAAGAATTACCTCTGCGTTGCATTTGTCTCCCATGAAGGCTTTTAATGCGGAAAAAGTAAGAAATAATGGGTGCAAATAAAAAGAATGTGATTGCAATGAATAGCATCGTGAACAAGTGAATTCATCATTTCAACAATGAAGATGGTGGCCCTGAAATAAATGAATACAGCGTCATCGATGTCGTTTGGGAAATTAATTTCCTCTTTTTGTCGTGTTCATTTTCGCGTCGTTTCTACTATTTTTGTCATCCGTACATTATTCTTTGTTTTTCTATATTGACCTCGCATTGTTTTCTTGCTGATAATTCTTTTCATTCTCTCCTTCTTTTCTCGCTTTCTTCCTTATTTGATTCTTTTATCCATAGTTTAAGTTTTTATCGCTATTTTTTAGCTCACTAATTCTTTTTATTTATTGCATATCATTTTTCTTCCTTCGTTTCTAATTTTAGGTTTCTTGTCATTTTTAGGTTTCTTTCGCTCGATTTTCGATTTTCTTTCTTTTTTCTTCAATTTCACTTTTATTCTGTTTCACTTCTCCTATATATTTTATTATTTTTCCAGTCACTATTTGTAATGACAAAAGTACGCAGGTGTAAGCTTTTAGAAGGCTTTATCCGACTGAGAATACAAAGTTTGTGTCATGTTATACTCCCAGTAAACAGAAATAGCTCTCTAAAAGACGAGAGGAACGAATCAAGGGGAGACCACTCTTGAATATTTATAACAGATACCTCGTAATATAAACACACCTAGCCAAATACATCCTAACCCATGATATCATGTGTTTTATAATTTATTGGCGTTAAAAGTAGCCTTAAAATGTAGCTAACACTGAATACAGTTTAAATACTGCATCCAGGCAGTAATGACAAAAGTACGCAGAAAGAAAATCTTTAAAAAAGATTTATTCAACTGAGAATACAAGGTTCAAAGTATAGTGCCCTTTTATAGTCCCAGTAAACAGAAATAGCTCTCTCAATGAGGAGTAATAAAACAAAGGGAGACCACTCTTGATTACCCATAACAGTATTGATATTTTATTTTATTTATCGTGTTTGATAGCTTTCTATAATGTTTTCTTTTTACTTTGTTTTTCTCAATTCTCCTCCATTTCTCTTCGTTTTTTCCCAGATTGTTTTCCTTTTCCTTCGTTTGTTCGCATCTAATATGTTCACATTTCTTTCTGAATCTCGAATTAATTTCTGTTATTATTTCTAAGCTATCAAACATAATCAGTAGTCAGAAAAGAAAGCTCTTTTGAAAAATGACTTTCTATTGAATTTATTATATTACTGTTATTGTAGTACATTACGAATAAAAACAACTGTTTATTGACTATTAAAAATAAATAAAAAATCCTATCTAACTCAGTAACTTTTTAAGCCAATCATAATTCATCAATGTTATTTAAGTGTGATTTTTAAACTTATAATATTCGAAATATTATCTATATTACAGTAGAATAAACCCGGATTAAGAAAGCATTCCGGATAATTGGTTGCAAAGTCCGGATATGAGGGGTTATATTTAGATTAAAATAAAAGAATTGAAATCAGGTTTAACATTCATTTTCAGTGTTTTATAGTAAACAAAATAAGCTAATGGTGAGTGAAATATAACGGAATTGATTTTAAGGAAAAAGAAATAAATTATGTAATGTTTATGAAAATTCATTAAATTAAGTATGCCACGTACGGAAAACAAATAATGTAACGACGATTTTTGCGATAACTCCAAAGTTGTTCTTTTCCTCTTATTCCCATCATCTTTTGCACCAACAGAAGCCATTAGGGTGAAATAAGCATAAGCAATTATCAAAAGGAAATTACGAGAAAAACAACAATTTCAAATCAGTTACATGTCACCCAAATAGTTCAAATATACACATCAAAATCATATCCGGATATGCGGGATTCCGGATATGAGGCAATCCAGATATGAGGGATTCCGGATATGAGAGATTCTACTGAGTACTATGAGAAAGAAATAATACTGAAATTATAGCAATATCGATTACAGTATTCAATCAATGTATACTACAGCCGTAACAGCAGTGGTGTGTCTTCAGGCTTATAGGAATTCATTGTTTTTTCTGGTTGCCAACAAACAAGACAGAATCTAGTTTACTCCTGATTTTTACTCCTAGCTAAGCGGAGAATAGATGGATTCATGTCTTTCCTAAGGTTATTTGCGTAATTGTCATGAAGTCGAGTAAATGTAAACCTGATTCTAATAAACGCTGTACTCTGATTTCTCCTTCCGAGCTGCTATCCACACAGATCATCATTCCAACAAAACCTAATACAGGAGAATCCCTGACAATCGCGCTAAGAAGGCCTTCCGGATATGAGGAATTGGTTACAAAGTCTGGATATGAGGGGTTATATTTAGATAAAAACAACAGAACTGAAATCAGGTTTAACATTTATTTTCAATGTTTTAAAGTAAACAAAATAAGCTAATGCTGGGTGAAATATAACAAAATTGATTTTAAGGAAAAAGAAATAAATGATGTAATTTTAATGAAAATTCATTAAATTAAGTATGTTACGTATGCAAACAAATAATGTAACGTGGATTTTTTAATCGCTGTTGCATGATTCTTTCTCTTCTAATGACATTCTCAACTTTTTCCGTATTTCATTTTCCATTTGTTCTTGAAATTTCTTAAACCAAAGACACTTTTTAACTGCGTGCGTTATTGCAATCGTCGTAGTTGACTGCTGGCTTTCTTTCCATAAAACTGACAACCTTTTCAATAATTTTTTTAAAATTTCCGTCTAGGTTTCATCACAATCATTCTAAGAAACTTAAGCTTTGTAACATAATCGATCATTTACACAGATTACGTTTTTTTATATCTGAACTGACACGAGATATTGGAAAGGATAACAGAGTAGATTCTCGTTGCTTTCTTCTCGGCTTTGAATTTAGAATTTCTATTCTACTACATTACCATCCAAAGCTTGAGACCTCCGTCTACCTTACTATTTAACCCATAACTGAATTTGATGGAAGAAAGAACACGTTAATACATTTCTCTCAATGGCAATAGTTCAAATAAATTTAACAGACTGGGCTGGAACTTGAACTCTGCATTAGGAGTTCACTTTCCTCACTGTTATTATTTAGGCTGCCAGAACATCTATGTATAACATAACGATCTAAAGTTATTTTATTATCATATTAATTGCAAATGATATACTTCATTGTTAAAAATTAAAAGCAATCATGAATAATCTATCATATTAATGATTATTAATAAACTATTATATTAATTCTATCACATAATAAAAATGCTATACCGGGAGTAAGAGCAAAATTGTCCAAATCGGGTAACAGCAAAATTGTCCAAATATTAGACTAATTTAGAAACTTGTTGTAACTTAGAAATGATTAAATAAATATTACTGGATTTCTCACAGTTTTTTTTATAATGAACTCTACTTTGAAAAATAAGAATGTATAATTCCTCTCGAAGAAGAATCGTGATGAAATCGATCATAAACGAAAATGTCATGTTCATCATTAATTAATCATAGCTATGAATCGGAAGCTCATAAAGTATTGAAATAAAGTTTATATATATATATATATAATATTTCGGGATCATTTTCCAAAGTTTCTAGGCGATGATCTTCGCCCTCTCTGACCTTCTAACTTTCTGACTTGGCGTAACTAGGTGACTCACATGTTTCAGGTACGATTTAATTTCCAAGTGTTTTTTCACTGCTCTTTGGGCTGTCATAGGTGAATCTCCTCTCTCACGTGCCAAATGTCTCATGGATTGAGTTGGATCTTTTCTAACTGATCTCTTTAGCTCGTTTCCTGTTGTGACCTCCCGATCCAGTTTTCCTCTCTACTCTTCCTTCTTTTTTAATCTTATTCACCGTTCACTTGATGGTTCTTGTATGGACTTTGTAAAACTTGAACTCTTCTTTCGATCTAAAGTTATTTTATTAATATGCCAATAATAAATGGTATATTTCATTGTTAAACAAATTGAAAGCAATTCTGATTAAGTTATGACTTTCCACCCGGAGCATGGCGTTAAAGTCACTAAGACGCAAGAATTCACTGAGCGTGAATACGTCAGAGAAAAAATATTGAGGAGATAGAATAGTCAAACAAAAAAAAAGGATCCAAGTAAACAGAAAATAACAATTGATATTGCATTTAAATTTTGTAAGATCAAAGTTAACTGCAAAGCAAAAAGCCAGAAAATGGGTTCCACAAGCGAGAAGTTTTAACGAAGAAACTATTAGCATATAATTTACGGCTACATCTAGCAGTTCCAACAGCAAAATGATGAGACCTAACAGACAACCTAGTACTCCGATTCAATTCTATAAGGCGAGGTACCAAAGAGGAAGGAACATCAGAAAACTTACCCTGAAAATATTTATAGAAATATCATAGGGAAGCTACGTTACGACTGTGGGTAGTGACCTAAGCCGGGTTGCCAGGCTAGTACCGATAACATCTCAGATTTTGTTATGGATTTCTAGGTCAAAACTAGAAGCACAATTCCAGATGTGACAGAAATACTGAATTAAAACAATTCTGCATAACACGCACATTGAATTGTTACACGGAAATGTCTATTACACTCTTGAAACTCTACTACATATTGGTTGAGTGTTTCAATGAATTTGAAAAAAATATCCTTCTTCTATGAACCATAGCTCTAAGTAGGGAAATCTCAGTATATACAAAATATGTATTTATTTTTCTGTGGGTATAATAACAGGATGAAACATCAACAGTACAACTGGAAAAGTAAAACCAATACTGTTTGTCGTTCAGGTGGTTGTTTCTGGTGAGGTAAGCAACTATCTCCTGGTTGATAAGAGACTCAAAGTAGTTGCTAATTGCAGTAAAGACGCTGATGGGGTGATATTTTTAACGTGGATGAGTACTCACTAGCATTCCTGAAAACACAACAAACAGCTGTCAAATTCTACAGGCTTTCTCTTTCGGGCAGCGGCTAAACAACTTTGCCAGAATTGAAGATCCTGGAGATCGGAAAGGCACTTGATATCAAGCGTAAGTTTTTATTGTATTATGATTACGAAACATTAAAATAAAAGCAAGAATGGTATTGATGCGCGATCTTCTTTACAGCTTTTCAGCAAAGTTGTCAGACAATCAGAATAGAGAATAATTAATCAGGAACAACTCGTTTCAGAACCTTTCTGATCGTGGTCGGCACCGCTTTAACTCACAGCCGAAAAGTGGACGCCATCCTTACCAAGACAGTATCCACGCTCAGGTAACAGGCCCGGTAATAACTCCACTCACGTTGATCCTTGACGCAGCATCATTTTAATAGAGAGACATATATTGAGGTCTCTTTGATTGGTCACTAAATACAAAATGTTTTTTTACTGCCAATCAAATGCTTCCTAGTGAATTGCCAGCAGAAAATAAAAAATAAAAAAATTAATAATGACTAGAAACGAGCACGAGTGCCAGTAATCTCGAAGAGAAACTTGTGAGTTTAGCTTTAAAAGACCCTATTATCTAAAGGTTTTAAATGCAATTCATTGAATTTTGAGTCAGGATGATTTCCGGTAATATCTGTCAGGTGGAACAGCTTGTCACGCCCTGGCCTTTCCAACTGCTAAATCACCTTATGTTTTTTACTCGATTAATTAACTTCTTACACTATCTTTTGAATTGATATACACCCTTCTGCAAATTAATTGAAACAAAACAAATAATTCCGTTATTATTTACTTTTATTTCGTATTTTCCAATGTAACATGACCCAGTTCACATGTAAGAACTTCGTATGTCCATTCCATGAAGTCGTTCCTTGCAGATTGATCACAGATTCTCGATTGGATTTAAATCAGGAGATTTTCCGAACCAGTCTACAGTACTTTGATTTGCTCACTGGTAAGGCTTGCCATTGTGTCCGTGCAGCGTTACAATTTTCGTACGCTTCCTTGGAATAATGCCAACCACAGACAATGGCTGTGGGACAACTAATCGACAGTCGAGACAATAGTGTCTGGGTGTGATAAAAATCTGACGCAATCTCGGATGACGCAATATTTTTCAAGGCAAAACAAATTTCATCATACACCCCGAAAACAGATTCATATTGCTGCACACCATTGCAAATGACATAATAATGTTAATTCTTATTTTACGGCAATTTTTAAAAGATATTTTGTAGCTGTGCATAATACGCACCCTGATTTTGCTTAATATCTTTTTTTTTAGAAAAAATGGGTATTATACATGGGAAATTATGGTTATAAAAACAGCCAGGCGAAAGACATTTTGTAAATAGATTAATTAGCTTAGTGTCAATCACAGGAGAAATATTACGAGATTAAGCTTCTTCTTCTTCTTCTTCAACGATACATTACGGCCATATTCGCGGGCATTTTATAGTTGTGGAGCGCAAGAGGTGTTTATTCAATCATTAACTTCAGAAAGATTCTTCTTCTTTCTTCTTCTTCTTCTTCTTCTTCTTCTTCTTCTTCTTCTTCTTCTTCTTCTTCTTCTTCTTCTTCTTTCTTCTTCTTCTTCTTCTTCTATTATTATTATTATTATTATTATTATTATTATTTGTGTTTGTGATATTTCCTCATTTGTATCCTATAGAGCCGATCCAAACTATGGTCCTTAGGACGTAGAGCATAATTATCGTTTAATTGATAGCACTTTGCGCAGTATATCAGATGTTCTTATTAGAGCGATCTTATGAGCAACTTGTATGTTGACGTTATCTGGGACACTGTTAGTAAAATTATCCATTCCTTTTTTCACGAGGCCTATAGCCCCGATTACTATTGGTACAATCTCAGTCTTCATTCCACACATCTTGTTAATCTCGTTCTCCAGGTCCTTGTATTATTATTATTATTATTATTATTATTATTATTATTATTTCCTTTGATTTCTGGCGTTTACACATTTCTTTCCGGGTCCCGCGCAGGGACCTAAGGTTAGAAATGACATCATGAGACTTTCCACTGACAAAAAAAAAAAGATTACATAGATAAGCCCTTCGTAAAGTGTGGGCTGGACTTGTCAGAATAATTTTTGTATCTCTTTGAGGCATTGACTTCCAGAGATCACTTCAATTAGTCTACTGGAATCTTTTCCAACAAATCCTAGGGCTCCAACTACAACATGGATTGTTGATGTTCCCATGTGCCACATTTTTGAGATTTCAATTTCAAGGTCCTTGTATTTTGACAGCTTTTTGAATAGCTTCAAAGATACATTGCAGTCTGCAGGGACTGCCATATCAATAAGGTGTCACTTTTTTGTTTGTGGTCTCTAATAACAATGTCTGGGCGGTTGGCTTTGATTGTTCTGTCAGTGTATATTGTGTAGTCCCATAGAATTGTAACTGGTCCTATCTCCGTAACCGGGTCTGGGTGGTGTTCATACCAGTTTCTTTCAGTTTCCTTCCCGTAGAAGGTGCAAATTTTCCAGTGCAGATATTGGCCCAGTCTGTCATGCCGGTTTTTATATTCAGTGGGTGCCAATATCGTGCAACCTGATACAAGATGATCAATGGTTTCTGGATATTTATCACAGAATCTGCATTTTGGGCTAACACAGTATTTTAGTATATGTGCTTGATAATTCCTAGTTAACAAGCATTGGTCCTGTACAGCAAGGTTAAAACCTTCGGTTTCAGATTTCAACCATGCACTATGTAGCCACTGATGGGTACGGTTTTTGTCTACGTCAGCTTGTTTGGTACGGGCAGAGTATTGGCCATGAAGCGGTTTATCTTGCCATTGTTTCTGTATCTGGTCTTTGTCTTTGCTTTCTTTTTTAAGTATTTTGCAGCTTCAGCCGGTGTACTGTGCTTTACTTGTATTTCTGAGCCCATTTGAAACTCCATTTTGAATTTGTTGTCTTTATTATTATTATTATTATTATTATTATTATTATTATTATTATTATTATTATTTTTACTTAGTTACTTACTTACTTACTTCCTTCATATCTGTTATACTTAATTCTTTCTGGGTCTTAACCAGAAACCCAAGATCAGAAATTGCACCATTATATTTTTTCCTCTGAAAATTTTTGTAAAAAACATAAATAAATAAATATATATATATATATATATATATATATATATATATATATATATATATATATATATACAGTCTTAAAGTGTGATATATTTATGCGATAAAGTGCTCAATATCAGAGATAGAGCGTGTGTAAATATAAAAGTGGACATGGAAGTCAGCACTTAGAGGCGACAGTCTGTTTCATGCTAGTGCAATCGTCAGGCGACTAGTATATATATATATATATATATATATATATATATATATATATATATATATATATATATATATATATGTACGTGTATATACATGTGTGTGTGTTTATGTGTGTGGTATATCCATATTGCTACGTTTTTCTTTTAGCAATCTTAATAAGTAACCATATACCTTGAGTGGTTATTGTACATTTTACAGCGTGAACTAAAGCAAAGTATATAAAAAAAAATATCTCAAAGTGATTGATTCTGCCGGCCTTGAAAATCACCGTTTAAAGTACTACATTTTATTTGTTTTGAACACTGTTCGTAGGTACTGGGATCAAAATTACAATCTGTATAATTGATCATATATCAAATGGAGTTTTTCTAAAGGCTTTATACATTGTGTTATCTTCGTCAGTTCAGTGGACATTTTTTCATTCGAAAATTCCGTGTGGCAAACTACCTCACGGAAAATTCCATTAGCATTAACAAACTTGTTTTCATTTTTATTTTTTTTATTTTATTTTTTCTTGTACTTATTTTATTTATTTTTGACTTACTTAAATCTGCCTACGTTTTTTCACCTCCGTGTGTTCAGGTTCGGAATCCATTTAAACAAAGCAATATGATGAATCCACATCTGTCATCAGTCGACCGCGTTCGGCGCGAATTACGATTTGAAATTTAGAAAAGAAGAAGAAAAAAAATCGATACGAGCCTTTTAAGTGTTTCGGAAAGGCATTGATTTTTTTTTTTATTGAAATACATTTTGGGAGATAAAGAACTGAGGGTGATGAGAAAAAAATGTGTAGGTAATCCGAAGCTTATAAGAACGCCATGAATTCTTTATTTGATTCGATATGTAATTCTAACACAAACTATCTGTACCCCATATATATATATATATGGTAATAAGTCATATATATTGCCTCGACATTCTAGTCGCTATTGATGTCCCTTCTGTTTCAAGTAGCATTTTACAGGATTTGATTTGGAAGGGACACGGACCAACGCTTTGGAATTCAGAGTTGTTCACTTGGTACACTGATTATCATCTGAAGCTGGAGACCAAAGTTTGCTGTGGTATTAATCCCTCCTCCCCGTGCGGAGAGAAGAGGTGGCTTCAAAAATTTCCATATGCATTTGTTCAAAAGCGAGCGGCACGTACATGGATGGATCTTGAGTTCACCAATTTCCGCACCAATAACTACTCCTCTCGCGCGCGCTCTCTCTCTCTCTCTCTCTCTCACACACACACACACACACACACACACACACACATATATATATATATAGAGAGAGAGAGAGAGTGTGTGTGTGTGAGAGAGAGAGAGAGAAAGAAAGAAAGAAAGAAATTCATGAACATGTAACACTTTTCATTCTCTTTGTATAATACGTTTGTCAAACTTTTTCTTATATATATGTAAAATCTATAGTCATCACAGATGCAGTGCTCAATATACAGTATAATAATATATACAAAAACAGAGCAAACATGAAATATATTCAAATCAATACTCAAATGTCATTGTCGGCCGCAACTACAGGTTTCATATAGGTTTAAAGGTGAGAATGTTATTTTGCACGAATACTTTTTTCACCCATTAAAATGGATAAATGGAAATTATTCCTATTAAATCATTATTTCTATTTTATATGCATATTTATTTATTAAGCATCTGTGCACCATTAATTATATGAAAAGTATATTTATTCATTACTTGGAAATACATTAAATTATTAATTTGTATGTGTAAGAATATTTCTTGCCCTCCAATCGTGCGTATATATATATATATATATATATATATATATATATATATATATATATATATATATATATAATTACTTATTTAAAAATTATAAGTTAAATATGTTATAAAATCACTACAAAAATAGCCATTTTGTTTCAAGTGAAGAAGCTCGAATGTAGAACCTACATTCTACATTTAACATCATCAATTGATAAAACACCGGAGGTGTTGAAACAAAATGGCTATTTTTGTAGTGATTTTATAACATATTTATGTTATAATTTTTAAATAAATAATTATATCTGCTCTACTCTGTATTGAGCACTCTTTTAAGAATAGTAATTGTTGGTCATTGGAATTTATTCCGTATACAGCAATCCTATACTTGTATATATATATATATATATATATATATATATATATATATATATATATATATATATATATATATATATATATATATATATATATATATATATATATACATATATATATATTGTCCGAGAAACACTATATATATATATAATGTCCCAGAAATTTTCATAGAAAATATATTGTATTTTAAAACAGTAAAATCGACCTTACTAATCGAAATTCTCCTCTGTGGCTCAACGTTAAAAGCACGTCAGGCTATATGACGGTTCCGTATAGGATACAGGTTCGATTCCACTCGGAGGACACATATTTTCTATAAAATTGTCTCGAACATTCAGGCTGGTAAATGTCGTTAATACTGTTTATTATAAAACAGAGCATTTACTTACAAATTTGTACCTATAAAAAGATCATATAATCATAAAAAATATCTTAAACGAATTGTCGAACATTGTCCATTTCATAATGTTTGACGTCATATATATATATATATATATATATATATATGTCTCTTTATCTCAGCAATTCATTCTTATCTTTATTTATTATCATCCTGTTGCGTATCCGTCAAAATCTTCCTAGGACGTCAGCATATTTCCTTTTCTCGATGTTTTACTGGCACACAAATTATACTTTTCTTGCGAATGTTTAAAATAGACGCTATTAGGCGCTGCTCTAAATTTCCCGCCGGTTCTACGTTAAAAAGGGTTTCATCCATTTTAGAGATTTATTCCTTGTGCTGAAGCTAGCACAAATTCGAACAGATTTTCCTTGAAATCTCCAAATGACGTTCAATTCAAATGTCGATATTTTTAACTACGTTTCATTTTGGAAATCTCTCAGCAATTAGTGACATTTTAAGAGATGCATTTTAAGATGCATTTTCTTAACTTCCATTATTTCCAATAACCTTATTTCGGAAACGATTTTAAACGAACTGAATCAGTGTGTGTGTCCATATATATATATATATATATATATATATATATATATATATATATATATATAATCTCAATTATGAACGTAGAAAGGATGAACCAAATAGGTCTTTTTATTATAAAATATTAAAAAGATAGATCCATAAAGAGAGGTCAATGTATGAATACAGAGCAATAGATTAAAAAAATTTAAAACATTTGTAATTTGGGTCTAATGAGATGGGTATTAAAAGTTAAGTTTCTTCCACTGCATGTGTAGTTGAGGAGAAGGGTGAGGGGGAATGGCAGGTGGCTGGCAGGACCAGTGGGAACCGTCGGACAGCGCGTCCTCAGTCCCCTGAAGCCCCTAGGACTAAAGAGCACATACAGCCCCACTCCCTCGGACAACAGTAAGGGCGACGCCCCGTCCTCCATTCTGACCTTCCAAGATTTACAGAAAAAATAGGACCCAGCGTATGAGAAAACTGAAAAAATCAAAGACCTCAAGCTTAAGTTAGACCAACAAAGGAAAACAATCATCTCCATCAAGAAAACTCTTCCTCCCAATTCCACTACACTGTCTCCTCAGCCCTCTACATCGCGTCAGCAAAAGTCCTCCTCCTCAAAGAAGGCCACTCACTCCACATCCTTCGACCAACCACTTTCTCCCCATCCCTCAACCTCTCTTGGTAGAGAGAAGTCATCACCTGCCTCTCCCTCCACTCATTTTGCCCAATCCACAATTCCTCTCAGTAGAGACCCCAATACTTTTAGACAAACATATGCACCCCCCAGTCCTTCTCCCATTAAATCTTCAGAAATGCCCCCTCTACTAAACAAAAGGCACAGAAGCCCCACGTAGTATTCAATCGAAAGCAAAAAAAAAACACATATAATCCCGGTTCAGACATTTTCAAAATATCACCTTTGCAAGCGGAAAAAGCCAGGAATTATGGCAACAGGATTAAAAATTTAAAATACCTCTTATCGATCAAGCAATTTGGGGGAAAGAACCGCTTAATTACCCAAACGCTCAAAGGGTTTCTAACAGTGATAAGATCTGAGATAGGGGCTAAACAAGTTTGGTCAATGATGGACGAAGCTATAGCTTCATTCAAAATGACCTCGCCCATTAATATCGTCTAGAACGAAAAATTGAGAAAAATGAAACAATTTTGTGCGGGGAGGGTCCCGGTTTTTGTTCACTCCTCCCTTTATTGAGCACTAAAATTCACTTTCCCCTGGGATATCGGCGGAATCTTCCAAGACGGTACCATCAAGACTGGGTTGGGCCATGGGTCTATAGGGGAGGCTGTCGGTATCCTTACCCCGACCATGTTCAATTCAGGAAAGCAACCCTAATTGGTCTTCACTATGGCTCGCTGGTTAACAAGTGTAAATGTCCGAGGCCTGAGGTCGGAGTCTCGCTGGATCCGACTTTTGTATGCGACTCCCAGTGCGCTGGTGGAAGTGAATGTGTTAAGATCGGAGCCTTTCGTATTGCCTCGCTCCATTCGTCAGGGTTGTCCGCTTTCGCCTTTGTTTTACGTTCTCGCGTTGGAACCTTTACTTCGCAAGTTAAAGGCGAATCCGGTCTTGCCCGTAATTTCCCTATCTGGTGCTACCATCTAGCTCAGGTATTCTGCCTATGCTGATGACGTTTCGGTTCTTGTGTCGAGCAGAGCCGAGATTGACGAAGTCAGCAAAGAGATCAGTGGTTATGAGATGGTGACAGGGGCCAAGGCCAACTGCGATGTCTGTTGGCTTGCGGTTGGGTGCATGGAAGGGAGTTTCATTTCCCGGACCTTTCCTCTGGACGGATGGGCTGGTCAAGGTACTCGGCGTCTGCTTCGGTTTTGAGCTCCAGTTGGAAATGAATTGGTCGGAGGTGCAAGGGAAGGTCGATATCGCGGTTAATCTGTGGTCTCGGAAGAAGCTTTCCTTAAAGGGGATGGCGGAAGTATGTGTTTCACACATCTACGCGATTCTCCTTTACCGACTCTCTGTACTTCCACTTCCGTATACCACACTAATATCATTAGTAAGGTTCCTGTTCTCTTTCTTGTGGAGAGACAAGGCCGCTATGGTGTCTCGGGAGATCTGTTGCCTTCATCCTTCTGAAGGTGGTCTGGGTATGCCTATAATTGAGATTCGTCAATATATGATTCACATCGCCTTCCTAGACCGAATGTGTCACGAATCGGATGAGGAGGGCGCCTTCTGGAAGGAAGACGTCCGTAGAAACTTCCCATCACTGAGAAGTGTGCACTCGAGCGAGGAGGAGGCCCGCCGTTTAGCCCGAGCCGAATGCACCTTCTATCGCGAATGTACTGTTGCTCTGAAACGCCTCTTATAGGAGTCGGGTGGCCTCTCCAACGCCCAGGCGTTGTCTCGTAGTTAGTCAGGGGTGGGGGCGTGCAGGATTATCTGATTGACGAGCTCGGTCTTACGAAGCAGGAGGCTCGATCAATATGGCCTTGGGCGTCTGGGTTGAAATGCCTCAATAACGGCCCTCTGGGTCGCCAAAAGATTTTGTTCAGCGGGATTGGAGAATTCTCCAAACTGCCGACGCTGTATTCGTGAAGTCGAGACCATTGGTCTCACCTTCTTTCATTGCAGGGTGGTAGCGCCGTTGTGCAAGTTTGTTGAACGCCTCATGGTCCGCATGCTTCAGGGAAAGTTCTTTATCCTTGAGGCCAGTTCTGTTTGTAGCAATGTTTTGCCGCAGTTGACGAAGGCTGAACACTATATGTTCTTTTGCTTACTAGGTGTTATGAGAGTCGTGATTTGGACGACGCGTCAGAAGGAAGTTCACTTCTTCCCAACTGATCTTGTACTTTAAGCATCAGCTTAAATCAAGATTAGGACGGAAAAGCGGCGGCTCACCTCATCAGAATTTGGCAAAAGGTGGGTGAGTCTTGCGCGCTTCTGCCGAGTAAAAGGGGCTGAACGGGAGTGACATTTTGATGCCGGTTAGGCATCAGGATATTGATTTCTTGGTTTGAACTTGGGCAACCCTTCCCTGGATATAGGCTAGAGTAGGTTTTTGTATTTGATTCTTTAGTTTTTATTTTATTTTTCTGTAAACCTTGCTAGGGCGTGTTTGCTCATTGACCTCTTTTATTTCTGTCCATTTTTTCCTTTAGTTTAACTTCCCAACCCGTCCCTCATTACGTGGTCAGTGATGTCAGTTCTCTGGTGGATGCGGGGCCCCTTTCGTTTCGCGTGTGTTTTTCGTATTTGTTGTTGTCAGAATGAGTGCATGTCTGTGTGAGTGTTTGGGATGGAGGAATGTTTTCTATATTTTTATAGTTCCGCATCGATTTCGTCCAGTTAACTGATTTTTCTGCCACATTTAAGGTTTGTAGGGGGGTATTACTAAGAAGATTTTGTTTAGTTTCATGTAAATAATTTTAATTCATATTGTACATAATCATTGGGGATCTTTTAACTTGTTGTTTTTTATTCCCCTCCCCCCACAGACAATATTTGTACATATGGAGACTATTTAGGATTTTCATTGAGACAATGAGGTCTTTTGTTGGATGTAGTACGAAAGGTATGTATAAATGTGTTGGTTTGATGGTAGGATTATTGTTTTGTATGATTGGGTCAGTGGTTGTGGCTAGCTAAGTTTCAAATTAAGACAAATGATGACCGTCATTTTCCCCACCCCATTTTCGGCCTTGTGCCACATTTTCTGTATTTTTTTTTTATTACAGAAATAAATATTGTCAGCCACCGGAGTTCAACGAGATGCTACCAAACTCCACGCATGACAATTCACTGACTCACACACCACATTGAAATCTCAACAAACTCAGCAAACTTTCATCAACCACTGTCCGCGTGTTAATCAACATCTACAGTTGACTTGAAAAGTGAAACAATTTCACTACTAAAAAGTAATTGTATATTTCACCAACTTAGCCTACACAGATAAAGGCATGCAACTTTTAATAACATTTATTCTTACTTGTAAATTACACGCGTACACCCACCGATAAATGAACGAACACATATAATTTCTTTTTTCTTGCAGAAACCAAATAATTTTAAATTTCTTATCAATCAAAAGATAGCAACATTTATTAACAACATTCCTTCACAGACATTCTTTATGACATTATTTTAATTATCACAACAGCAAACATTGTAACTGTCGTTACATGTATATTTTATTGTTGATATAAAAATTTCTTTAATGTAAAATCTTTAACAACAGTATTTAGTAGTTTCTTGCCATGTTCTTAAATTGTTTGTATAACCTATATTTTGTGGGATACGGACGCTATAAGCACGCATAACCTTCATCTTACTTAATTTTACCTTCTGATATATTTCACTCCGTGTACATCACGCAACAATCCCTTCTTGCCGACACAATTCAATGCAAATCCGGAGATGACAGATCTGAGAAGAGAAAATCTCACATACAAAAGAATAACAGATGAATTCCTGAAATCAATCAGGTTAAAAGGAATGAGAGCAGGCGAATTAAGAAGAAAAGTGGGGAATTCAAAAGGAATGAAAATATATCGAATGAAAATAGAGAGAAAGAAATATAGTACTGAAAGTACCAGAGAAAAGAAAAGAACTCTTAAAGAGATAAGTTTATTCATCCCAGCTCATAGTCTTCTAGCACACAGACATATACTAATAAAGTGTTTTATTCATCATTACATGAAAACGTTAAGGGACCTCAAAATGGTTCACCATCTTAACCGGGTATTGAACTCACTCTACGTGGGTCGTCTCACTAGATCTAACTATCGCCTTTATCCACTGCGGCATGTTTCCTTGAGGAAATTTAACAGGAGATAACTGATAACTGACATCCATTAAACATGGCACGTGGAACTAGAAGAGTCTACCCCAGTGAGCGAAATAAAGGGTTCAGTTCGACATTCCAACCAACTAAAGAAGGCCGGAGCGTACAACGATCGAAACGTTGTAATAAGTATGGCGACAAAGATGAGGACAATAGTCCGAATAATGTAAATAGTGTACATAATACCTCATCTCATTAATATACACAGATACTGAAAGGCCGAAACGTTGTGATATATATGGTAACAAAGATGGGGACAATAATCCGAATAATGTAAATAGTGTACATAATATCTCATCACAGAAATATAGACAGATACTGAAGGACCGAAACGTTGTAATAAATATGGTAACAAAGATGAGGACAATAGTCCGAATAATGTAAATAGTGTACATAATATCTCATCACAGAAATATAGACAGATACTGAAGGGCCGAAACGTTGTAATAAATATGGTAACAAAGATGAGGACAATAGTCCGAATAATGTAAATAGTGTACATAATACCTCATCTCAGAAATATAGACAGATACTGAAAGGCCGAAACGTTGTAATAAATATGGTAACAAAGATGAGGACAATAGTCCGAATAATGTAAATAGTGTACATAATACCTCATCTCAGAAATATAGACAGATACTGAAAGGCCGAAACGTTGTAATAAATATGGTAACAAAGATGAGGACAATAGTCCGAATAATGTAAATAGTGTACATAATACCTCATCTCAGAAATATAGACAGATACTGAAGGGCCGAAACGTTGTAATAAATATGGTAACAAAGATGAGGACAATCGTCCGAATAATGTAAATAGTGGTTCACCATGTTTGCTCATTCACTATTGAGAGATAATATAACTGGACATTGTTTTGATCATCACTTAAAGTAATGGTTATCTATTTCCTTTTTCTCCTGTTATCATTAAAATTATAATTAATCTAATGATCTTTATGTCTCGTTTATGAGGGTCAATCTGTGCATGTGGGTGAAAAGGAATCCGGGAGTAGAGAATTTCTACTATATGTTTTCTTTGTTTTGTGATGCTTGTGTAGACATTTAAATATTATGAATATTTACAGTCAAAAGGAGTTACCCTGATTTCTCTTCATCTAAATACCCATAACACACAGCTTCAGAGAAATACAAATAACTGTCTTGATCAGTACAACCCACACATTAAGAACTTTGTCCATGTAACGCTAGAGATGTTATGGGAATTAGGAAAAACAAGTCATGAAATGGAGCCATAACAACACTACCTGCCTTAGGTCTTTCTGTAGCCTTGGTAGGTAGTGTGACCATAGCAGAAAACCAAATATAATAATAATAATAATAATAATAATAATAATTGGTATGAACATCACCCAGACCCGATTTCGGCGATAGGACCTATTACAATTTTATAGGACCACACAATACACACAGATAGAACAATCAAAGCTAACCTCTCAGACATTGTCATTAGAGACCACAAACAAAAAAGTGCCTCCTTATTGATATGGCAGTCTCTGCGGACTGCAATTTATCTTTGAAGGTCTTCAAAAAGCTATCAAAATACAAGGACATTGAAATCGAAACCTAAACAATGTGGCACATGGGAACATCAACAATCCCTGTTATAGTTGGAGACCTCGGATTGGTTGGAAAAGATTCCAGTAGACTAATTGAAGGGATTCCTGGAAGTCCAAATTTTTCTCACGAGTAGAGCCCACATCTTACGAAGGGCTTTATCTATGTAAAATATTTTCTGTGTGTGTGTGTGTGTGTGTGTCAGCGTAGAATGTCATGATGCCATTCTTAACCTTAGATCTTTGGGCGGGACGCGAAACGAAATGTGTACACACCAGAAACCAAAATAATTAAAATAATAAAAAGTATACAGTTATAAAGTAACACTGAGCAAGGTGCAAATTATTGAAAATAATTCATCTTATGTGAATTCTACAAAAAATCAGTTCGTATCAGTAATCATGACAGTATTATTTTTATTATTATTATTATTATTATTATTATTATTATTATTATTATTATTATAATTAAAAAATCAGAATACACCAGCCATTAATTAAAGCATGAACTATAGACTTGTGGGAGACAAGCACAGTATATGTAACTGTACTACGTAACTGTACTACTGCTGCTGCTATAATGCTAAGCACTTCTCAGTGAATAGAGGACCCTGACAATTGATAATGGTTATATCACGTATATAATGCGTTAAAAATCCCTTTCTCATTAGCGTGCGCTGAAAGCCTAAGGGCAAGTGTTTCCGACTGATGTCAAATCGGTTTAGTTTTGAATCCGGCTTGACACAAACGCTTGTCTAGTCACAACGAAGACCTGTGATACAGCAAAACTGTCTGTCTGTGGGTGATTATATATATATATATATATATATATATATATATATATATATATATATATATATATATATATATATATATATATATTACACACATCATACTCACTCACTCCCTAAGAACGAAATAACACACACACACACACTTAACAGAGACCCTTTCTAGGAACCAATAACACTGTCAAAATGACCAAGTGAATTAAGAGCAGCATGAATCCATCCAGCTCTAATATCAAATAACAAACATAAAAGAGTCTGTTTGACCAACACAAGGACTGACCAAATTTCATGATAAAAAATTAAAAAAAACAAATTAAAACTATAGACAAAAGTTCATTTTCTCCATCAAGAAATTCATTTTTGTAGTTCACTGCTACTAACAAGCAGATTTTTTTCTCCTGATGATGGCCATGTTGGCCGAAACTAAGAATCTAACTGAAATAATAAAAACTAAAGAATGTTAATATACAACCCAGCGTGTCAGAAGATTTTAATTTTTTAAATATTTTTTATTGTTCAAAATATGTGTGTGTGTGTGTGTGTGTGTGTGTGTGTGTGTGTGTGTGTGTGTGTGTGTGTGTGTGTGTGTGTGTGTACAAGTCACAGATCGTATATTTAAAAATAAGAGAATCCTATCAATGTTCGATTATGCTATTCCTCCTCTGCTCGGGCTCAAATATGTACGTTGCGTTAGCTCCTCGTGGTCTTCACTTTTTATGTATTTTCTTCCGCGCAGTTTTTAGTTTTCAACCGGAGATCTTGCATTATGGGTGTTCTCAAAGAAGACGTCCTTAGTCAAACAGATAGCACCTTTCGTAGAATATTTGCAGAGCAAAATAACAGATATCTGAAGCTAGTGAGAAATTCGGTTTTATTCGGATTTTCTTAATATACATGGTGGTCCAAAAATATTGTCACCTGCAATCAAAAAATAATGAGAACAATAGAAGAACAAGTACTACAGTAATACAAAGCGCATACATTGTATTCAGTTCACCCAGTTTCATTGACGCTATCAAACATCGAGGAGGTGTGCATAAACACCATCATTTTTTGTCAGCCATTTGAAATAGAAAATTATCTTATGTAGAGTGACAAGACTTTTGGACCATAGTGTAGATTCATATATGAAATTACAAAACATCATTATAGATAGTCAAATTAAACGATGATAAAAAGTGAGGGATCAGTTTTGTATTGTTCTTTTGTATTAGACACATCCCCCATTTCTTGGCCATAGAACAGGGTGCTCCAAAAGAGTTGTCACGCGGAATGAAAAAATAATGTGAACAATAGGAGAACGAGCAATACAAAGCACATGTACTAGATTCAGTTTATTCACTTTCACTGACGCTGTTACACATCAAGGAGGTCTGTATGCACACAATCATTTTCCTGGCACAAAATGAGGAGTCGCCATGAACTTTGTTATAATTTACTAAGCTGTGATTTGTTTATTGTTGCTAAGGCTCTCCGAACGGCGTCCTTCATTTGATGGGTAATCTGCTATCGTTTATGTGAAACTATCTCCTTGATAATACCCCTACAGGGCGTTGAAATAGAAAATTATATTATGCAGGGATCACAAGACATAGGAACCACCCTGTAGTTCTTTAGGTTTTGTGGTATAGATAGACCTCAAAGTACCAATTATAACTGAGATAGTAAAAGTCACAATAGTCACAAATTCTGGCATTATCAATGCTTGAGTCAAAGTATATTTGAAGCTTTTCAGTTTAACAGACACAGCCTCAACGATAAGGAAGAATTTTCTGCTTTTTTGCTTTTTTTTTACGAACTTCATATCTAGGATGCTATCACTTTGGATATTGAAATCTTTATTGGGTCGTTTCGATCAGCTTCTGTTAAAATTATGATTAATATTATATAGAAAATTAGATAAATATATTTTTTACGGGAATTCTCTGAAGAAGGTATCCAGGTTTAAATATTTAGGAGCAGTCTTGTCTCAAGATGGTACCTGCAACTCGGAAATCCGCACAAGGATTGCCGCATTCATGGCAGCCATGGCAAAATTCACAAGAATATAGAGGACAAAATCAGCTTTCAAACAAAGTACTGACTGTACAAATCACTGGTAGTCTCCAGTCTCGTATATGGATGTGAAACGTGGACACTATAGTCAGATAAAGAAAGACGGGTCTAAGAACAAATGCATCAGAAAACGCCTAGGCATTTTCTATTGGGAACAAAAAAAAACAATGGGTTTGCGCGGAAAAAAATTTTGTGGGACACCAGGAAGCTCTTCTTGCCACTGTCAAACGGAGAAAATGGTGGGATTGGATATGTTACAAGAAAATACAGCCTGTGCAAAGACCATCATACAAGGCACCGTTGAAGGTAGACGTAGGAGAGGACGGCAACGTAAAAACAACGGACAGGCATAACTGTACCAGAATTACTGATGACTGCCGTTGATAGACTGTTGTGGAAAAGAGCGTGGCTTCTGCATCTGGATCCTCTCTGCGATTACAAAAGTCAAGGGGATGATGATGATTTTGTACTTGCAATAAATATTTTGTTTGAATTACTTCATCTAGCGCTAAATTCTTTTGTTTGGCTGACGTCTTTAGGTCAAGAATACAATAATGGCTCCAAGGAGACGAGCCGAAAATGGGTGTGGTCTAACTGTAATGTGGGAAAACACGTCCATCAAAAACATTTAACCGATTGGGCCACAGAGGAGCGTTCGGTAAGCAAGGTCGATTTTACTGCCTTTAAACTTCAATCCTCCATGAACCTCTCACGTACATTCATATCTGCTCATGGCGTATCCAAATGTAAACAAATGACGTCACACATTATGAAATGGACAATTATTTTGTATCTATAAAAAGAATGTATAAACAAAAATGTCTTAAAATAATTGTGTTTTATATATATATATATATATATATATATATATGAAATATATATATATAATCAAAAAATCATTTTACTTCACTCACACACATATATTTATATATATATATATATATATATATATATATATATATATATATATATATATACTCATGACATTTTAAATTAAAATTTTTGTTAAGTTTTTTTCATCAAAATAGCCTAACGGACTAATTTCTTGTTTAAATAAGAATGCGGTGATATAAGATCTTTATTCTGTTGGCAAAATATTTACACAGGGAATTCCCAAGAGGATTCTCAAAGCAAGTGATAGCGGAAATTACAAATGTACAAAAAAGAAAGAAACGAAGAATAAAAAAAGTAAGGAAATAATTTTTTCTCGTAATGGGAAAATATAATATAATGACACGTTATCAGACCATCAAATCTCGTGAGAAATCCATTATATCAGATATAATTGAGAGTGATACTAAAGGGTGACAATGTTAATGACTACTTTCATCTACGGCAGTGACATGTCAGCCGAGGAATACGTATTTAAATCTGCTTGTTTCTATTTAATGAAAGAACATTTTTATAAGGATGTTAGCACAGGTCACATTAACAAAATAAGAACCGATTCGCTCTACTTTTAGATTATAGTAGGTACAGCTAATATACAGGCTGTATCAAAAATATATATTTACAAAATTTGGTGGTGAGTTCCTCGGACCAAAATTAGCACAAAAGTCCATATAAACATATGCTTGCAAATCCTTCGTTTGTTAATTAAGTTTAGAGTTTATGGTAGACACTGTTAAATGTACAATCCAAAAATTCTTTTACAAACTTTTCCGGTGGGTTCCTGACACCAAAACAAGGTAAAATGAACATATAAACGTATATATATAAAAGGCCAACATTGTGCTTCAACACAGCAACTCATAACAAATGTTCAAAATATCTTCCGCTTGCTTGTAAAAACACCCGTCGGATCATTAACTGGCAAGCCGTTGGTGTCGAATGGTTTCGCAGGTCCCAATTTTACGTTGATAAAGCGTCTGTGCTTTACCAATGTCTGATTCATAAAGCAATTGTTTTGGGTGGCTCTATAGATAAAAATACCTTTTATACTTCTTGGGAGTGAGGAACCCAACCCAAAGTTGGTAAAATTATTTCTGATACACCGTACATATATATATATATATATATATATATATATATATATATATATATATATATATATATATATATATATGCACATTTCATTAAAAACGACTGACAAGTTGCTTTTATTTAGTTTTTTATACAATTTCTCATGCGATCTAATAATGTTTTTCTTTTCGGATGATAAATTATATAAAAACTGTCCGAATGTTCTTTTTTATCCGAGCGCTTTCGGCTATACATTTAGCCATTTTCAAGGATTATATTTTAACTGTTAGAATTTTGTCGACAACACTAATATAATAGCATCATCCACATGCAAGAAAAAGGCTAAAAATAATGGAAGCCTTATTAATAAAAACAAACAAACCAACACTTAATAATATTACCTTTGAACATAGACATAATATATTGACCGTGTTTTGAAACAAAAAAATGAAACATTTTATAAAACATACATATAACAAACTATTTCTAATTCTAAATTCTCTTTTTTTATAGATACTAATATTTAAGTAAATGTTCTGTTTATAATAAACAGTATTAACGAGAAAGGTCGATTTTGCTTTTTTTAAACTACAATTTTCCATGATTTTTCTTTTGTACATTCATATCTGCTCGATGCGTATCCAAATGTAAACAAATGCCGTCACACATTATGAAATGGACAACAATTATTTTAAGACATTTTTATGTTTATACATTCTTTTTTTTTATAGATACAAATATTTAAGTAAATGCTCTGTTTATAATAAATATATGACGATTCCGTATAGGATACAATCCGTTGTGTCATGAATATTTGGATGAGTATAATCGCGGAATTTGTGAGTAGCGGCGTTATATCGAGTCTAGTCAGTGTCTCCATCGTCACCGAGGCCTGTTGGTACAGTTGGTGTGACGCTTGAGTTGTATCGAAAGGTTCCGGGTTCGATTCTCTGTAGTGGATGCTCACTGCTTACGAGTTCCCAAAAGAGTGCGAAATTGCTACTTTTGTTATCTCTCCATAATCTTGATCCTCGATTTATTCTCCCAAGATCTCTAAGTATATAAGTATATATATATATATATATATATATATATGTATAACGCGTTATTTTTCTCTGTCCCACTTGTCCCTTCTGTGAGTATCAAATTTTACAAAACCCCATACTTCATAATATGCCCTAGAAATTTCACCTGTATCATCCTGGTGTAAAGTATACGTGTCCACGTTGTTTGCATAGGTTTTTTTACCAACACTTGCAATGTATTTTTAGTAAATATTTTACCATATTCTTCTTGTATACGTTCACAAGGTAACTTTCTATTCTCTCTCAGGTGGGGGTGCTTTTTTTTATTTCGAGCTGATCTCGCAAAAAACTTTGCATACGTCCAACCACTCTCGCCAATTCTCGTAGCTCAGAGACCGTGTTTTTTTTAAAATTAAGGTATCAGGACGGCCATACTTCTTTTTCCTTTTCTTTATTTGTTTTGTACGCCAGTGATACACGTGCTCGCTTTTGTCACACGAGGTAAATCATCTTCTCTTCTACATATATAATGCATATATTGTGCATATTTCAAAGAATTCGTTTTTAGTTTTCTGTTTTCAGTAGCGGAGTAAAGATCTGATTTCTTGTTTGCATTTTGAATAAGGCTCTCAAGGTTTATTAATCAATGTTCGTTGGTCTGAGAAGCTGATTAGGGTTATTATCTCCACCAAGCAAGGTTTACATGTTTTGTATTTATTGTTTTAGGTTGATGCTTCTTATTGTATTTATATTTTACATATACATACATACATATATATATATATATATATATATATATATATATATATATATATATATATATATATATATATATATATATATATATATATATATTTATATATATATATTTATATATATATATATATAGTTATATATATATATTTATATATATATATTTATATATATATATATAGTTATATATATATATTTATATATATATATTTATATATATATAGTTATATATATATATTTATATATATATATTTATATATATATATATAGTTATATATATATATTTATATATATATATTTTTATATATATATTTATATATATATATATATTTATATATATATATTTACATATATATATATATTTATATATATATATATATATATATATATATATAAATATATATATATATATATTTATATATATATATATATATTTATATATATATATATATATATAGAGAGAGAGAGAGAGAGAGAGAGAAATTTTCATACAAAATATTCGTCCTCCGAATGAAAATTTCTCGGACATTCAAGCCGGTAAATGTTGTTTAATACTGTTTATTATAAACAGAACATTTACTTAAATACTTGTATCTATAAAAACAATGTTAAACATAAAAAAAATGTCGTCTATATATATATAAATATAAAATATAAATAATTGTCGGACTTTGTCCATTTTATAATGTGTGACGTCATTTGTTTCCGTTTGATACGCCATGAGCAGTTATGAATGTACGTGAAAGATTAATAGAAGAATTAAGTTTATAAGCAGTAAATTCGACCTTGCCAACTGAACTATCCTCTGTAGCAGAATGGGTAAAAAGGCACGTCAGGCTCTCACGGTTCCGTATACGATACAAGTTCGAAACCTGTCGGAGGACGAATATTTTCTATGGAAATTTCTCGGACATTCAGACCGGTAAATGTTGTTTAAACTGTTTATTATAAACAGAGCAATACTTAAATATTTTTATCTATAAAAAGAATGTTAAACAAATGTTATATATATTTGTATGTATTTATTGTTTTCGGTTGATGCTGCTTTTCTTATTTTCCAAGGATATTTTCGGAATATTGTGTTTTCATTTTTAATTTCCCATACACCGTAATTCTCCATGTATAATACGCCTTGATCCATAATACGCCCACCTAAAATTGTGCCGAATGTGGGAAAATGCTTCTACTCATGCATAATATGCACCCCTAGATTGGTAATCAAACGCTATAAATTGTACCTCTCCATTTTCATTATGGCCAGCGTTTCCAACTGTTATTTAAAAAAATGATTTTAAACATAGAATAATACTATTCAAATTTAGTTTTACGATAATTCTTATATTATCTTACGGAAATTTTTAAAGATTTTATCTAGCTGTGCATAATACGCGCCCCTCATTTTGCTTATTATGTTTAAGGAAAAAATACGTATTATACATGGGGAATTGCGGTAGGTTTTCCTGTTTTCATAGTCTTTCGTTTCTTTTATGTATATTTTTCTTAGTTACCTGCTGATTTTATAGTTGCTTTGTATATTGTATTGTTTGTGAAGCAATTGGCATTTGGAGGCCATTCTTGCATTTCTCTTCTTAAAAAATACATAAAAAATTGATTTATTAATTAGCATCTACTGAAAATTTCAATATAATCGTATAATTCCCTGTCTTCAATGCAGTTTAAAATCACAGTATGTATAAATATGTTTGCGCATAGAACAGTGCTATTCTACCCTAAAGTATTAGCCCCAGAAATATTTTCTTTTGAATATGATGACAGAATCATCGAACGAGAAAGAAAAGGGGAAAGTAACGTCTTATCAACCATCGTAATTATGGACACTCCTCCTTGTTGCGTTTAAAGTGCCAAGAGCAGTGATTAGACATCACAATGTACAACATGTTTCGCATAAAAGAACAACAAAACCAATAAACCTCATGCGAAAAATGTCATAATTACATCAGCTATATCGGCAATATAACGAGAGAAAAAAAACCCCTCCCAGCGGAAGGTTAAATTTTTTTTCCTATATCTTATTCTGCTACTCACGCCCCTAAACTCCGGTAATGGGTTTTTAATGCTAGTTATAATGTCGATGGCCCCAAGAAGTCAGAGGCATTGTTTAAAACTGAATCTGTCAGGGCTGCATCTATATTGTATCTTTACATAGCTCAGGATCCTTCTCTTTCTCTCAGTCTCTCTTTCTCATCAATTCTCTCTCTCTCTCTATCTCTCTCATCAATTCTCTCTCTCTTTCTATCTCTCTCATCAATTCTCTCTCTCTCTCTATCTCTCTCATCAATTCTCTTTCTCTCCCTCTCTCTCTCTCTAACAAAATTGTGTTTCATCCAAAAACGATCAATCAGAGTAGAAATACTGAAAAATGACCTTTATAAGACAGGCAGACTTTGTAATTATAGCGCTGGATATCAAGAGAGAGAATAATAATAGTAGTAGTAGTAGTAGTAGTAATAATAATAATAATAATGGGTGAAGAAATGCAAATAAATCATAATACACAGACTGCAGCTGCAAAATATTTAAAATAGATAGCAAATGGAACCGACCCGATACAGAAATGATGCCAAGATCAACCCCTTCATGGTCAATACTATGACCATACCAAGGAAGTTGATGGAGAAAAACACCCATGCACACACCTGGTTCAGTAGTGAAGGGTGAAAAGCTGAAACCGAAGGTTTTATTCTTGCTGTACAGGGCCAATGCTTGCGAACTAGAAATTGCAAAGCACACATATTGAAAAATTGTGCTTACCAAAAATTCAGATTCTGTGATAAATATCCAGAAACAATTGACCATCTTATTGTTGACCATGTTCACCATAGTCTATGAATATAGAATCCAGCGCAGTACATAATCTGTTCAATGAAACAACGTTAAAGATTAACACTCACGAGTCAGACACTCTACTGAATCTGACTAGTGATTTTCCAAGCGTCGCTTAAATGTGGCACAAGGCCAAAATTAGGGGGAACCCAGTGAGGATCGAACTCGCTACTCGGTCGTAATTGTTTTAGTGAGCCAAGTTTGCTAACTATTACACCGCCTCGGGGTGCCGCTACTGAATCTGACAATATCGCCAATACCACCAGCAGCTGTTCCGTAATTCTTCAGTCTTCGAGATCAAAAGCTGGCAGTGAATATTCCGAAAAAAACATGGCCGCCTTTATACACGTTAGATTGAATATTTTGAGCCTTCTGATCGGTTAACTCTTCTATTGGTGAACAATAAAATGAGTCAGCTCATTTTGGCTGGCTCACTTGTAAAGCAAGGTACCCCAAAACCCCAACATTTGTATCCGGATGCACGGTGTTGGCGCCCACTGAATATAAAACACAGCACGAAAGAGTGGGCCAATACCTGCATTGGAAAATTTGCAACGCTTTCGGAAAGGAAACTGCAAGAAATTAGTATAAACACCACCCAGACCCGGTTATGATATATAGGATCTCTAACAATTGTATTGGACCTTGCAATACACACAAACAGAACAATCAAAGCTAATCGCCCTGACATCGTGATTGGAGACCGCAAAACCAAAACGTGCCTACTTAATGACATGGCAGTCCCTGCAGACTGCAATGTATCTTTGAAGATCTTAAAAAAAAAAACTGTAAAAATACAAGGACATTGAAATCAAAATCTCAAAAATGAGGCACATGAGGACATCAACAAACGTTGCCACTTTTGTAATGTCAACGAATACTCGTTGTCACTTTCGTAATATTCGTTGAAGTAGAGACTCTATTAACGCCGTCGAACAATACTGGTGTCAGACGCCTTCGAATAACACTCGCACTAATATTACATGCTCGGTAATACTCGCTCGCAAAGTAACCACCGAATTACCTTGTAATGATCACTATAAAGAAATAGTATAGTGAATAGTAGAGAGAATAGCAATCCGTATAGTAATAGAGGATAGTGTAGAAATAGTGATCCGTATAGTAATAAAGGTTAATGTAGAAATGTTGATCAATTAGACGCCACGCTAATTCCCATATATACATTTCCTTCGCCATCACGCGGTCTACTTGTTGGAAATGGAATCACATCTGTTTTCTCCCGAGTAATCCATGTTCAAGTTTCAGTGTCGGCAGCGACAATTTATTCCTCTATAACATTAACAATTCCAGTTGTAGTTGGAGCCGTCGGATTGATTGGAAAATATTCCAGTAGACGCATTAAAGGGATTCCTGCTAGCCCATGCCTTAAACAAATACAAAAAAAAATTGTTCCCACAAGTACAGCCCACACCTTATCAAGGGCTTTATCTATGTAAAATATAGGTGATTCTTTTTTTTCAAAACAGCTCAGTGGAAAATGGCATGATGACATTTCTGACTTTGGTCTTCGGTCAGGAGCCAGGAAGAAATGATTATACACCAGAAATCAAAGCAAATATAATGATAATAATAATAATAATAATAATAATAATAATAATAATAATCTCTATCAAGAAAAAATTTAAAAAAGCATTTTATGGTCACATGTATGATGCCAGAAAGAGCAATGTGACATCGATATAAATTGATGAATATTTTATTACAAACAACTGTAATTTCTGTATTCAGTCGTAATTTCCTGAGAGACACGAGGTCGCTTTACCATTGCACCACGTCGATGTACCGAAAATGATTTTTCTTAGCGATGATGTGGCCCAAGTACGGACCACCAAGTGGTAATCGAACACGCTACTCTGTCGTAATTGATCTACCAATGCAAGATTTCTGACAACTACACCACGTCGAAGTACCCAATATAGTTGGTGTATAAACCACAGGTTGGCATTGCAAGTGTTCAAGAAAGGCGAAGGTGTCTGAACAGGCGACGGGAACAGGAATTAGCTAGCCACGTAAACAGACAGTCATATACATAGATTGCAATTGCTAGAGTTATCGGGTTTATTAAGAAAATGCCCAGGCGATATCAGTCAGAAAAAATGGCGGAGAATAGCTAATATCAATTATCTTAAAGTTATTTAATAGACCGTTGTAACTTTCTATTTATCGATATATCGCTTGATTGACCCGATCTCATCAATTATTAAAGCAAGAGCACATCGTTCAGCAAGCTTAGATGAAACCCTCGGCCATATTAAGAGGCAAAATCACGTGATACTTAATATGAAATAGGAAATAAGCACTCCATCCTTCCTAAGTGATCATGATTGCAGAGATAACAATTATTCTTTGCATTCACCTTACCACTATCCATAACCCTAACCCTCGCCGATGAAAATCATCTCTAATAAGAGGAAAATTGAAAGTGAGATTAAGTTAACCATTATAATTTCGATATCTTAACTTTGCAAGTCTTTAGAATAAGTCCTGTTCTAAAATCTTATATAAACAATACTTTGAGCCGAGGCACGTTGTATTCCAAAATGCAGAAAGAATCGTCACAGACTTCTCTACAATAGAGTGCTCTAATCTCCAGTAAGCTTTTGGCGACTTTTGGAATTCAGATGGACGTCATACCTCAAGTGGAACTCATATTTTGTTTGTTAATCATTTCACCCCAAGCAAGGAGGATAATGACACTGAGTCTCGAGGGGAGACAGTGAGGTAAAAAGAATGATAAACATTTAGAAGGAACCGGAAACCCAGTGCTAAACAAGAAAGAAGGGATAGACCTGTTGGAGCTTTTGGGTACCTTGGTGGACTAGTGAGCCAGCCAAAATGAGCTGACCCATTTTATAGTTCACCAATAGAAAGATTACCAATCAGAAGGCACAAAATATTCAATACGACGTGTATAAAGGCGGCCATGTTTTTTTTTTCCGGAATATTCACTGCCAGCCTTTGACATCGAAGACTGAAGAATTACGGAACAGCTGGTGGTGGTATTGGCGATATAGTCAGATTCAGTAGTGTCCCTGTCTCGTGAGTGTTAATCTTTAACGCTGTTTCATTGAACAGATTACGTACTGCGCTGGATTCTATATTCATAGACTATGGTGAACATGGTCAACAAGGCCTGTTCGCCTGTTTAAAAGACGAAAAACCATTGCGGAGTCAGCGATAAGGAAAACTAGCTACTCCTGTGGAACATCCTATCTTCTATACGATCCAGTGTTAAGAATACTAGAAAAGACGGGCGGCCGGAATGTCAAACTTTCCTGGAAGATTACTGCCATGCTCTCTCATTACAAAAAACAGATCCGACGGAAAATAGAGCATTGCTACCATATCAGGCACTTCGACACGTTGTAATGGTTAGCTAGATGAATTGCCACTGAGTGCTCCGTAATTTCAGCCTTGTGCTATTTGTAAGATACGCTTAGTAAATAGCTATTGCTGCCATATCTGGCACAGTGATGCCCATACTATTACTATTTTGCCAGCACTTTTCGTGACCTTGTAGGCTTTGAAATGCTTCCTAACCGACAACACCTCGCATAAGGACAATATCTATATTCACTGATGGGGCACCTCGACGTAGTGTAATGGTTAGAAAGCTTGTCTTGCTAGATCAATTACGACTGAGTAGGGATTTCGATCCTCATTGGGTGCCCCATACTTTCGGCCTTGTGCCACATCTAAGCCGGGTTTAGGAAATCAATATATTCACTGATGTGATATAATGGTTAGTAAACTTGTCTCGCTAGAACAGTTGCCACTGAGTAGTGAGTTTGATCCTCACTTGGTGCCCCGTACTTTCGACCTTGTGCCAAATCTGAGCTACGCTTGGAAAATCACTATCCATGTTCAGTGATCGTACAGGAACCGGCGTTTTAATGCTATATGACCGTGAGTCTAAAGTTTGATTAGGCTGGGGTATTTCTTTGGTACAGATTAGAACGTTTGGAACCTTTGTTTCGTTATTTAATGTGGAAATCCGTTTCTGTTAGTAAATTTGAGTCATTTAGCATTTGCATGGATTGAGAATGGATCATATCGTCGCCAGCCACTCAGTAATCTACTTCTATTTCCATGGAAGTCTTTACGAGGAGCTGCATTCCTAAGCTCCATCAATCAAGATAATTACAGCGAAAACACCCGATGCCATTTACTGGGTGTAACAGCAAAATTGTCCAAATCGTGTAACAGCAAAATTTTTAGATTAAGCTGTGAACCGTTGCATCTTAGAAATGATTAAAGATAACTTACTGGAATTTTTCGAGGCGTTATAACGCAGTTGGATAATTTAAACGGTAAGAATATATTTAGCTCTAAGTTGAAATGATGATTCCTCTTCCTATTGTGTCCTCCTGACCCAGTTTTCCTCTCTACTGTTCCTTCTTTTTAAAACTTATTCACCGTTCTCTTGATGGTTCTTGAATGGACTTCAATATGGAAGCCAGATTACGAATGTTGGTACCATTACTTAAGGCCTGAATGATCTTTTTCCTCTAAGCACTGCTCAGTTGGGAAGACACAGTGGGGCTGACACAAAATGATTTCAACCTGTTCTCTATCTAGTTGAATAGCGCAAAGGATTTTTCAGTGATTCTTACGAAAAATGGTGTGAAGATGTATAAAATA
>OZ038506.1:27278358-27293358 GCA_964036315.1 Acanthosepion esculentum | reverse complement strand
GAAAAGCAATATGAAAATCATAAAAAAACACTTAGAGAATTTTAACACAAACTCAGACGAAAAGAAATATTTAATATTAACGAAAACGTTACAGATGAATCATTAGTATCATGAGCTAAGTATATTTTTGAGAAACTCTGGAATCTCGTCTTACAAGAAAAATCCAAACCATTCAACAACCTTACATACAGACAAAGACTAGCCTTAGAGAGCGTCCGAAGAAATAATAATATAATTATAAAAGAAGCAGATAAAGGCAGCGCTATAATTATCATGGACAAAACGTACTATAAAACAAAAATTCTAGAAAATCTATGCGACAAGAACAACTACAAATTAATCGACACCAACATAAACAAAAACATGATATCAAAAATTACAAGACTCTGCGCAACACATTATAAAATATTAGCAAAAAAAGAAAAGGATTTCCTAATAAGATTCGTACCAAAATATTTCTACGGACTTCCAAAAATTCACAAATTGAGTGAAATAAAAGCAGCTATGTTGACACAAAAATCTGAATACATTAGCATCCCAAACCCCAGTGACCTTACATTCAGACCCATAGTAGCAGGACCAGCCTGTCCAACTACCAAACTCAGTAACCTAACAGATACAATATTACAACCATTTACTAAGCAGATTAAAAGCTACATCAGAGACGATATACAACTTCCTTAGCTCCGTACCACAAAAAAGTAGATCCGGGAACACTTATAGCAACTTTTGACATTAGTAGCCTATATAGCAAAATACTCCATGAATTAGGTAAAAAGGCAATCTTATTCTGGATTGAAAAACATCCAGAAACACTACATCCCAGATTCACTATAGAGTTCATTATCGATAGTATAGACCTAATTCTAAACAATGACACCTTTGCATTTGACAACAAAAATGATATCCAAACGCTAGGTACCGCAATGGGAACAAAAATGGCACCAACATATGCCACCCTAACATTAGCTTACCGAGCGGAAAACCTCTATGAAGAGATAGGACAAATATATGGGGAAATTATAAAAAAGAAACACTTCACGAAATCCTGGAAATGATACTTAGGTCATTGCTTAATTTTCTGGAAATCTTCATGGAGTGATATTAACCAATTCCACACTCTACTTCAGAACTTACTCTCAAAAATCAAATCACCCAAGAATATAATTTCAACGAATTACAATGTTTAGATATACTCATTAGAAATAAAAAAAACACATAATCACAGATATCTACCACACACCTACAGATACCAAACAATATCTTCACTTCTGCCCAGTTATCTTTTTTCAAATTATATTCAAAACACGGACATCTTCATCTGTTGAACACGGCCAGAAATGTAGAGTGTTTCTTATTGAAAATGAAACAATCATGAAACACTACATACCAAATTCACTAAGGAATTCATTATCGATAGTATAGACCTAATTCTAAACAATAAAACCTTTGAATTTGACAACAAAATCTATCTCCAAACGCTAGTTACCGCAATGTGAACAAAAATGGCACCAATATATGCCACCCTAACATTAGCTTACATAGAGGAAAACCTCTATGAGGAGATAGAACAAATATATAGGGAAAATATTTTAAAAAAACACTTTACTAAATATTTGAAACGATACTTAGATGATTGATTCATTTTTTCATCATTTCAATCCTCATGGGCCGATATTAACCAACTGCACACTCTACTTCAGGACTTAGACCCAAAAATCAAATTCACCCGAGAATATAATTTTAAACATTTTTAGATATATTCATTAGAAATAGGCACAAACATATAATCACATGTATCTACGAAAAACCTACAGGAACCCAACAATATCTTCATTTCAATAGCGATCACACAAAAAGTTACCTGAAATCCACCCCCTTATTCTATAGCACTTAGGTTTTGTACTATATTAACTGACAAACACCTCCGAAAAACCCGCCTAGAAGAACTACATAAAACTCTAAAAAAACGAGGCTATGGTTTTGAACTCGCAAAAATAATTCCTTTAGACCAACTACGAAATCCAAAGAAACGTAACGTCGAACTAATTTTAGCACCTGTCTCAACTTGCAAGAATAATACAGAAATATTTACAGCAATTATTACCTGAAAAATTAACTAAAAACAACCAAAATAATTAAAAGCAAACGCCAATCTAAAAACTTGAAACAGAAGAAGAAGAAGAAGAAGATGATGATGAAAAAGAAGAAAGAAAAGAAGAATATGAAGGAGAACGGGAGGGTAGAAGAAGAAGGAGGAGAAGAAAGGGGATCCGAATAATAATAATAATAAGAAGAAGAAGAATAATAAGACTAAGAAGAAGAGGGTAAAGAAGAAGCAGAAGAAGATGAATAATAAGAAGAAGAAAGAGGAGGATGAGAAGGATGAGAATAATAATAATAATTAGAAGAAGAAGAAGAAGATGAGTAAAAATAATACGAAGAAAGAGTAGGAAGAGAAGAAAGATAATAATAATAATATTATTAATAATAATAATAATAATAAGAAGAAGAAGAAGAAGAAGAAGAAGAAGAAAGAAAATGAATAATAATAAGAAGAAGATGAAGAAGAAGAAGAAAGAAAATGAATAATAATAAGAAGAAGAAGATGAAGAAGAAGAAGAAAGAAAATGAATAATAATAAGAAGATGAAGAAGAAGAAGAAGGAAAATTAATAATAAGAAGAAGAAGATGAAGAAGAAAGAAAATGAATAATAATAATAAGAAGAAGAAGATGAAGAAGAAAAATTAAGAAAATTAATAATAATAATAAGAAGAAGATGAAGAAGAAAGAAAATGAATAATAATAACAAGAAGAAGAAGATGAAGAAGAAGAAGAAAGAAAATGAATAATAATAATAATAAGAAGAAGATGAAGAAGAAAGAAAATGAATAATAATAATAATAAGAAGAAGATGAAGAAGAAGAAAGAAAATGAATAATAATAAGAAGAAAATGAAGAAGAAGAAGAAAGAAAATGAATAATAATAATAAGAAGAAGAAGATGAAGAAGAAGAAAGAAAATGAATAATAAGAAGAAGAAGATGAAGAAGAAGAAGAAGAAGAAGAAAGAAAATGAATAATAATAAGGAGAATAAGAAGATGAAGAAGAAGAAGAAGAAGAAGAAAGAAAATGAATAATAATAAGAAGAATAAGAAGATGAAGAAGAAGAAGAAAGAAAATGAATAATAATAATAAGATGATGATGATGATGATGAAAAGGAAGAAACAGAAGAATATGAAGGAGCAGCGGAAGGGAGGAGAAGAAAGAGAATAATAATAATAATAATAATAATAATAATAATAATAATAATAAGAAGAAGAAGAAGAAGAAGAAGAAGAAGAAGAAGAAGAGGAAGCAACAGAACAAGAACAAGAACGAGAACAACGTACTGCTGGATGTAAGCAAATCTTTTCTATTCAAGGAATATTTCGATTATGGAAATCGCCATAAATCACATTCAGCTGAATTAGATGAGTGGGAGTATCTGAGTTTTGGTCAGGGACTTCTTAGAGATTCAAAACTGCTAACATATCATTCGCACGATTATTGACATAGAAGAAAACATTTGTCATGCCATGTTTGTGGGCTTTTACTTGCGAACAGATTCTCCTAACACCTTCCAATAAAACTGTGCAACTGTTACTTGTATTTGGGACTGCACTTATCTTTTTCATAATTCATATCTTCTCGCATATTCTCGAAGAGCCTGCGCTACTCGGAAACACTTGATTTCTTCATCGTATGCTCGCTATAAATCATTTCTTAATAAGACTAATGTTTGATTAGCCTGGCCCTTTTACTAATCTTGATGAAGGCTAAACTTGATGTTAATCCGCTGTAACAGATTAACATTTTACACCAAGATGTATCGATAATTCTCATCCGGATATGCAACATTGTATCTGATTGATTGGAGAAATACAATAAATATTTTTAACAAGCAAACCTCGTCGTTCGAATTTGATGCAACATGTTGAATTATAGCGATAAAAAACAACATGTTAAAACAAGATATTTATAAGACTACCATTCGTCCTCTCTTAGAATACTGCTGACACATCTGATTTGGCGCTGCTGCTATTTATTTAGGCTTTCTTGATAAAATCCGAAGAAGAATCCGCAATATTATTGGTCCTGACCTGGCATCTTGTCTTCAGTCGCTTCCCCACCGACGTAACGTAGATTTTTGTGACTTTTCTGTAAATACCTTCATGCTAATTGTTATATTAAATTTTACTCTATGGTACCTAGACTGTATGAATTTAAGCGGAGTACCTGATTGGCGGGAAGGTCTCATCATTTTACAGTTGAAATAGCTAGTTGTAACCGTAAGTTCTATGCTAACTTTTTTCTTCTCTCGCACTTCTCGCTTGTGGAACTCTCTTCCGGCTTCTTGCTTCCTATACAATTTTGATCTTCACAAATTTATATGTAAGGTCAATCGTTATTTTCTGTTTTTTTTAATTCTTGTTCTTTTATTGTTCTTAATAATGTTTATTCTTCATATTCTCAAGCACTTCTTAACCCTTTTCGTCTTTGTGACTTTATTGCCTTGCTTGGGGAGACATGACTTAAAAGATAAAATAAAAGGGATGGGTTAAATATAATGAAATAACCGTAAAATGCTATGATTATAAATATAAAACTCTTAACACAAAAGGCAGCTGAAGCGGTTTAATTTTAAACAACACATTCAAAATTGTAGTTTTCATACCAAATTGTTATAATCATGCTGTCTGGAAGAATTTGAATTAGAAAATGAATGTGCTGACTAAAATAGATTAACAAAAAATGTAGATCAAACGGCTTAAATTAATACAAATAAATTTGTTGAAATTCTTTGCACTATTTATATTCAAATCATTGTCCTCAACTTATTTGCTGTTATCACAAGGTTTTGGCCGTTGTACCCGCTGTCCTATTCAGGTTTATACTGATCTGGCTAACAAGGTAAATACAATATGGATACCGCTAATAACGAAATAAAGAAAACATGACAGCAAGTATTCAACAGCAGCAGCAAGAATCAAAACATGACGGGCAGTGACAGTCAAATCATGACTGGCAGCAGCAAGATCAGTTGCAGCATTAATCTGCAGTCAGGTTAGGTTTAAGGTTCCATGTTCACTACTGAAAGTGTAGCAATGTCCTAGTGGATTAAAATGTTTGTGCTATAGTGGTTGTGAGTTCAATCCTTAACTTGGGCAGTGTAAAACGGGCGAGCAATAACTGAGCAGTACTATAAGTATGAACTACTGGAACGAGAAGAGAGTGGCCCGGAGTTTAAATAAGGGGTTCAGATCAGAATTCTCTATAGGCTACCTAGATCGACACACATCTGAGGAAGACCGGTGGAGCGGGGACAACGACAGAAACATTGTGATAACAAAAAACAAAGATGAGGACAATAGTCCAAATATAAATGCTAAATCCTAATCCCAGAATTTCAGACAAATTGTATAAATTCTTACACTTTTGTACCACATGAAAGAACCGTTTGAAATACTTGTAGGATTTTTTTTTACTTAAAAAATTAGCGTCCCGACTCAAATAAAATTTGAATCGGCTGATAAAGAGATTTAAATATTAAACAGTGTGTCTAAATTAGTATTCGTTTATATATCGTTTGTAACACCAACATTGTCCAAATCGTATAACATCAAAATTGCCCAAATGTTAAATTAAAACTTGAATCGTTTTATCTTAGCAATCATTAAAGACATCTTCCTGGAATTCTCCGAGGCTATTATAAGACTACTGAATTCTACTTTGAGCAATAAGGATGTATAATTATTCCCCAAGCTTAGCAGAAGAATCGTGATGAATATATATATATATATATATATATATATATATATATATATATATATATATATATATAATTCCAGGATCATTTTCCAATTTATTCAGAATGAGCTTCATCCTCTCTAACTGTCTAACTTTCAATCCCGGAGTAATAAGTTGCCTCACACGTTTCACGTACGATTTCATTTTCATAGGTGAAACTCCACTCTCACGTGCCAAACGTCTTTTGGATTGAGTTGGATATTTTCTCTCTCTTCAGCACTAAGTTGAAATGATGCTCGCTCTTGCTATTGTGACCTCCCGATCCAGTTTTCCTCTCTCCTGTTCCATCCTTTTAAACTTATTCACCTTTCTCTTGATGACCCTTGAATGTACATTAAAGATGGAAGACAAAATATGAATGTTTGTACCATCACTGAAGGCCTAAATGATCTCTCACCATTACTCATTTGGGAAGAGAGTGGAGCTGACACAAAACGATTGTAGCCTGTTTTCTTTCTAGCTCAAGCTCAAAGGTTTTATCAGTGATTCCAACGACAAATGGTATTAAGATGGTAAAACGATTTATCTGAAAACCTGGGAAAAAAGAAACTTAATTAGTTTAGTGTCTTTTTTATATTAAACATTTTGTGTGATAATTATGCTGTTACACGATTTGGATAATTTTGCTGTTACACCCGGTAAATAAGCGTGTCAACTGAAATAATTAATCCGCTGGGAATTTTAAAAATATTTTAATAAACGTACCGCTTCGGCTAATAATGGCGAGAAACATTTTGGAAATAATAAGTGGGTTCTATCAAATAGTTCCGTTGGGAATATTAAAGCAAATAACCATGGTGGCTTTTGTATTTTGTACACAAGAGAAGTTAGCTATAATATGCGTTTTTTAAAAGAATAATTTATTAAAAGTATGATGTCTCTGAAAGGCAAATAAGGTAATCGAAATTTCATTTGTAAAGAAATTGAATATATTTTCTGTCTGAATCTTTGGGGTGAGGAGTTATCATTATTTACACTATATATATATATATATATATATATATATATATATATATATATATATATATATATATATATATATATATCTGTTGTTGTTATCACTTCCTTTCATCAATGTTTGTAATCCCGGTAGCCTACAGCGAAGTCACAACTAATCACTTTATTTAATCTACGGAGATAGTGTGTTCTATTTCTACTGCCCATGTCGAGGGATATCTCGTTTAGTTCTTAGTTTTAGTACTGCTCAGTTATTGCCCGCCCTGTTCCACTGAGTCCACGTACATACTGTACGGCACGGGAATTAACTCACAATTACCATATCCTCAAATTCACGAACGCTTTATCCACTAGGCTAATGCCCCATACCATATTTCTTTAAAATAACCTGCCTTCTGCTGCCGTTGAAGATGTAATTTGTCTTTCTTTTGGTATTTATCAGCTTCCAGGTTACATTTATTTCCATGCTAGGCCTAGTAAGGATATCCACATAGTCGGTATTTGCGCGGGTCTTTTCAGACGTCTACCTCTAAGGGATTCGACATTGTCAGATAGTTTCACTTCTTTGCACAGGTGATGTTTACAACACTTTTTCCTTCATACATGATCAGCCATGCCAGATTTCATTGTCTAACAACAACCACTGAAGAAGACAACAGTCTAATTTTAAATAGTGTAATAGTTTAGGTTTCACGCGGCGTACTTTTGTCCAAGACGTAATATGCTAGAATAAAATACAATATTAATCTGAAAATTCGAATGATGTCCTTAAAAAGACTAATTTTTCATATGGCTGTAGTCCGTCATGTCCAAATAATTCAGAAATACCTATAGGAATATCTATCTACATTTTCTAAGATCAGTGATTAAAAATGGCTTTAAATGATTTAAATCATGTAAATCTTTAAGAAGTTGATACTTCTTCAGCCCTAGACACTGACACTACACAATCAGAATCAAGTAATTTTAACACATAAGAAATAAAAAAGAATTGCAGATTCCAGTAACCCAAATGAGAAATACCTATAACAAGAGGGGAAAATAATTATATAATCAAGATGTTAGCCATCCCCACATCCGTTAAACAAAAGGTTTGAAAGGAAACTCCAGTCGATACTAGAAATAATGAGGAATGATTCTTTTAATACACCCAAATAATGTAATGCTACTTTTTAAGCTTTTCACCCCAAGCAAGGCTGGAAGCCACTAGCACGCAGAGGTTACAGAAGATTTGGAGCGAGAGCAGATAGGAGTGATGGAGGAAAGGAAGTGGAGAAGGATAGTGGTTAGATCAAGACAACTGGAGATGTCAATTGACATTACATTTGAATAGTTAGCGATTATAGTTGTCAGGGAAACAGGAATAAGGAAGGGAGTTCCACAGGCGAGAGGGGCGAGATATGAAGCTCGTTGAGTAGAAGAGCCGTTTACATTTAACAGTTTCAACAGTGAAAGGGTGGGAGCGGGATGCCAGCCTCGTAGGAAGCTTGGATTCATGAAGACTGGGAACCAGCGAAAGCAGCTCATCGGAGAAATTACCGTGAAAGTATTTGTAAAAAAGACAGAGCGAGTCGACGGAGCGTCTGTGAGAGAGCGACTGCAGACGAGATGACAGATCAGCGCCACTTATCGCAAATATTAATTCTCCACAAGAAATTTTAAAAAAATTAACTAAATGTTGGTGTGTTTCATTTTTTATTAAATATTTGGCACTCTTTTGAAATTCTAAATTTTAGCTCAAAATGAGTGAGCAGCCTGCATATTATTGGGTACAATCCGAAGTTGTATTTTACCTGGCACTACGATTATTTCGGATTGTTGGGAAGGAGACACATCTTTGAAGGATGATCCCAATTCTATTCATCTGGCTATGAAATTACAGTATGAATTTCGTTGACCCAGAAACATCAGCTCAAACGCCAACAATCGAAAGTACCTGACAGAACGGCAAAATGAAGAATAAAACCTTGATTGGGAATCATCACAAAATTATAGACTCTTATTTGCATGAGTTCGTTTGGAGACGTAAAGTAAAAAATAAAAATGAAAGCATTTTTTAACAAATCGTAAAGGATTGTTCTAAATTTTGGTGTGAATTTTACTAAATAGCATTTTCTTTTTATTTTGAGGTGAATTGATAATTTGATATCTACATAATTCGGACTATTGTCCTTATCTTTGTCGCCATATTTATTACAACGTTCCGTTCAAAGCTCCGGCCTTCTTCAGGTGGTAGGAATGTCGAACTGACCCCTTTATTTCGCTCACTGTTCTAGTTCCACGTGCCATGTTTAACGGATGTCAGTTATCAGTTATCTCTTGTTAATTTTTCCCTCTGAAAGTTCTCCACTGCCTTAACCGGGTACTGAACTCTTTGGGTCTTGTCACTGGATCTAACCAACGCCTTTATCCACTGTGCCATGTGTCCTTGAAAACATCAGTTTATAAATTTCTGGGTATTATAAACCTAATGTTTCAGCAACTATTTACCAGTGCTCATATTGCAATTTTTGCTGTTATCATTTCAGTTTTTACCAGAGCTCATATTGCAACTTTGTTGTTATTATCGCTTTTCTCTGGCACTACTTATTACTGGTTCCCTTATTGTATTATTTCCTATGCTTGGTCGGCTCAGGAGATTTTTGTGGCCTAGCATATGTGCTGATTCCTTAAGTTTACGAATTTTCTAATGGTGTTCCTTGTCTATGATCTCAACCTGATCCCACAAAGGGCGGTGTTCTCCTCTATGGGGGGGTCTTACTCGGGAGAGATATCTTAGAAGTGTCGTCAAGCTTTTGAAAGTTGTCCTGATGTTATATGGACCGCAGATCCTTTATATTTTCTCTGATAACCCCTTCACATAAAGTAGGCAGACTGTTTTCTGAGTGTTGTTTTCCTCCTCCTCCAAAACTATAATTTTCACATTTAAATAAACTCATTTAAGCCAAATAAATTAAAACATGATAATGCTGTCTGTCCGGTCAATGAATGCTGAATGTATCTTTATAAGGAAACTGCTAATTTCTTAATCAGCAATAGAAAGGATTTAATTATTCTTCTACTTTTTATGCATTATAATAGTCGTACTCAATGAAATATTATGAAAAATATCACGGATTCTGTTTGGTAATTAATGCTTAAAATGCGCCTAAAACTGTAGATATAAAGAAAAAAAAACGAAAAAATAAAACAAACATTAAACGTCCAATCAACTGCTCTGACAAGCTATTTTCACTGGGTTCCAAATTAATTTAAGTGTGCTACTAGGTTGGCATCTCGGTCCAAAAATTTTAGTGTCGAAACTGTTAAATGTAACACATGTCTCACACTTCCTGTCTGTGGAACTCCCTTCCTCTTACTTGCTTCCCTGATAGCTATAATCTTCAATTATTCAAATGGAATGTCAATCGACATCTCCAGATGCCTTGATCTAATTCCGCATCTTCTCTTCATCCTTTCCTCTATCACACCTCTTTACTCTTGCTCCCACTCTCTGTAACCCCTTGCACGCTAGTAGCACTCCCACCTTGCATGGGGTGATATGCTTTAAAAAAATAAAGTGCATTCATAATAGGTTTACATTCATGGACACCCAGTGAGAAACAAACCTGTTAACTTGCAAGAATACTATTTCCAATCATAGATAATGATATATCCATTAATGATATCAAGAATATAAATATGTCTACAATCGTATATACATCTATATACATGGGGCACCCAATAAAAAAACGAACCCGTTACCTTACAAAAACAGTATCTGCAATTATAGAAAATAATATATCCTCGACAAAATCCAGAGACGCATATGCAATGTAATTGGTCCTGATCTGGCATCTCATCTGCAGTCACTTTATCACAGAGATGCCATAAATTCTGTCTGTATTTTCTACAAATAATTTCGTGGTAACTGCTCTGATGAGCTACTTTCACTGGTTCCCAAATTTGCATGAATTTAAACGTGCTGCTAGGTTGGCATCTCGGTCCTACCCTTTCACTGTCGAAACAGTTAAATGTAGCCATCTCTTCTACTCCAATAGCTTCATGTCTCGCACTTCCCGCCTGTGGAACTCCCTTCCTCTTACCTGCTTCCCTGATAGCTATAATCATCAATTATTCAAATGTAATATTAATCGACATGTACTGATGACTTGATCTTTATCACCATGCTTTTCGTTATCCTTTCTTCAAACGACCTGTCTTTACTCTTGCTCTCACACTCTGTAACCCATTACGTGCTAGTGACACTCCCGCCTTGCTCGGAGTGAAATGCTTAAAAAAAAAACATAAGTCGTCTTGCTGTTGTTGTACGTATTACAGCTACCGCCCATAACTCTATTGCAAAAAATACTGCTTCTTGAACGTACAAAAGAATGCATCTTGGAGCGTTACCGCACATTTTGACAAGCGCTGGTCGTTGGAATGACACCAAAGTTACAGGAACAAACGACCACTAACGACGAGTATAAGTGACTCAGTTCACTGATTTTTGCAATCGATCTGCCAGATTGACGAACATAACCCGTCTGTCGACCGGCGCCGGTATGTGTTTAAATATGTTAGGCAGGATAATAGTGTAAATTGATAGTCTGTTCGGACAGTGAGAAGAAAATTTGACAACTGAAGAATGGCTGCAGATTTCTGCCTTTCTGATCCTACGAAGCAATGTCGTAATGGTATCCTCATTCTGATTCTCATTCTAAGAGTTGCTATTCGAAGACGGAATAATGATGATTCATCTACCCCGTGATTTCTGCAGGAAGGGCGGCCAAACGTGTCGGGCATTGCTACAAAAAAAATCGTTTAAAAGATGGAAACCACAAGATATGAGCGACGAATTCCTACACATATCGAAAGTTTTTCTACATTTCAATAGATGTATTCTGATGTATTAAATCAGATAAAGATATATATATATATATATATATATATATATATATATATATATATATATATATATATATATATGAAGATATATATATATATATATATATATATATATGAAGATATATATACATATATATATATATATATATATGAATACACACACACATATATATATATATATATATATATATAAGTAATTATACTCGTCTGGAAAAACCTTAGGTGTATTGGCTTGTAAATGAACAAACCAATATCAAACGAAAAATAAGGGTTAATAAAAGAAAGAACTAAGAACCTATAATTGAGGCGAAAACAATCGTCCAGAATCCAAGTTCAGAGTCCAAAGAATAAAAAAAAACAACATGAGTAAAGCAAAAGTAACTAAGCAAATGCTCAATACACTAAGTAGAGCAAATCTAAGTATGAACCTTAAGAGCCAGGCAAATCTACCTAAGTTTCACCTGCGCTGATCCGCGTAGGTGAAACCTAGGTAGATTTGCCTAGGTCTTTAGTTACACACACACACACACACACACACACACACACACACACACACACACATATATATATATATATATATATATATATATATATATATATATATATATATATATTGGCAACGCGTTTCGACTTCGTAAGTTAAGTGTCTTCATATTAGAATGAGATAAATCACTGTGTGTAATTATATTAAAACCATTGATGCCTGCATGCTAAGTTGGCGTCTTCTCGATAGAATGAAAGAAAAAAACTGTGTCGGTTTTTGTGTTTTTTTGTATTTTGTTTTATTAAAGCAGTCAATTTCTGTTGGACTTGAAAGTAACGCACTGCGCGCCGATTAACTACACAAGCTAGCATACTGCATTGCAGCAATATTGCTTTTCTAATGATCACTGCTATTAATGTATGAGCCTGGTCTGAGGCTTTTAGCCTGATTGCTCCACTTTGTTTAAGATTTTATGTCCTATATATTGTATAAATGTTAGAATTATATAATGGTTATATATTTGTTGGTCAGTGCACCAAAAAATTGAACGTGCAGTGATTTTTAATGTTAAAAAGAGGAAGATCAACCACTTACGTTACCATGGTTAAAAATATTTAACTTTCGTCAGGCGGTAGCCTCTACCGCCTGACGAAAGTTAAATATTTTTAAAACCTCAGCGGAAGCGGAAGTAGCTGATCTGCTTATTTTTAACACACACACACACACACATACATTTTTTAAAAATCGTTTCACCCCTGGCAAGGCGGGAATCCACTAGCATGCAAGGGGTTACAGAGAGTTGGAGTGAGAGCAAATAGGAGTGATAGAGAAAAGGATGAAGAGAAGGATAGGGGATAGATCAAAACATCTGGAGACGTCGATTGACATTACAATAGTTGGAGATTATAGCTATCAGGGAAACAAGAGGACAGGGTTCCACAGGCGAGAGGTGTGAGACATGAAGCTATTGGAGTAGAAGAGACGGCTACATTGAACAGTTTCGACAGTGAAAATGTGAGCGCTAGTTGACCGCTTAAATACATGAAGTCTGGGAATCAGCAAAAGCAGCTCATCGGAGCAGTTACCGTGAAAGTATTTGAAAAAGAGACAGAGCGAGGCGACGGCACTTCTGTGAGACAGCGACTGCAGACGAGATGACAGATCAGGGCCAATTATATTGTCTATCTTTCTCTGGATTTTATCAAGGACCTTGAGACAAACAGAAGTGGTTCCAGACCATATATGTCGCAGCAATACTCCATACAAGAGCGAATATATATATATATATATATATATATATATATATATATATATATATATATATATATATATATATATATATATAACTATAGATAACGTCTTTAGGGAATGTACCTTCAATAATGACATTGTTCAATCTCAAGAGATAACATTTCAATAATAATGCATATAAATAAATGGACAGTTATCTTGTTTTTATTCTGATTAGAAGTTAATCAGATAAAAAGTACATAATTTTATATATTTATTTTAGTGTATTTATTATTTTGCTATCAGAATATGAAACCGGATAAAAACATTTATCTGAGCATTCCTCAAATTTCTTGAAATGATTCCAAAGAAGGTAAAGAACAATTTCCATAAAATAATTTACTCGTCTCATTGCCTGCCGAAAAATTACTCACACACACACACACACACACACACACACACACACATATATATATATATATATATATATATATATATATATATATATATATATATAGGGCGGAATAATTCCTAGCGAGTTAACGGCCACCTTGCAAACTTGATGGGCAGATAGGGGTTCTGAAGCATTGCAAGGCTACCTATCTAGGGGAAGGTCACTCCGAAATATAACTGGCATCCATGCACGTCGCTTATCTCGTGGCAGCATTTACACCAGACAGCAGCAGATCGCAGGCACTGGACATGGGAGTGGGACTGCGAATGCACAAAACTTTCTCAAATAAATTTCAGGTGCAGGACATCCTAGGACACGAGAGGAATTGTCATCACACTTCACCGGTTTCTTAAGTCCTGTTGCGATGGGGTAATTGTGACGGTGACAGGCCGAGGGTGCTACTGGGAGTACCTAGGCACAATCCCGTACGCACGCTGAAAAGTGACCCTAATAAGCCTACTCCACACATAACTTGCTAAGGTAACATTACACGAACTACCTTATTTAACTTTCGAAAAGTGGTAACGATTTGTTTTTAAATTTCCCTAAAATCATTTTATCACAAATTATCTACCGTCATCTGAAGAAGTATTGAAACATGAAAGCTTTTGCGTAGCGATGTAACATGTAATAATATTTTCCTCTACTTTGTATTGAGCACTTTTTTAAAAAGAAGTAAATGCTACGAAATGTATATTTTTACTTCATCTGTTCTTTGTTTTTTTATATATATATATGTTTTTTTTATATATATACTAGCAGCATAGCCCGGCGTTGCCCGTGCTTGATTTAAAAATCGTACGACTCATACAGCAATCGCTAGCACTTGACTTAAAATATTTTTGCCCTTCCTTGCCTTTAAAGAATTGCCCTTTGCCTTGCTGATGTTGCTACATGTCTTACTTCTTGCCTATTTCACACTGCGATTTTTTTCTAAGCTCTATACTAAACATTAAATCTGTTACGAAAAAAGAACTAAACAAAATGAATACAAAACGATGAGCTTTAAAAAAGGACTCGTAACTGGAAGAACCGAATGAAAAAAGAATATTAACGACTAATACTTTTTCACACCCCACTTAGTTCTGCGAAATCAGAATCAACGTTGAGTTTAAGCAAGCGAATGAGCCAATTGG
>OZ038506.1:27245858-27273358 GCA_964036315.1 Acanthosepion esculentum | reverse complement strand
TATTAGAAATGTAGTCTTTAAGCTATCTACTTGGTGGGTTATTTATAACTTGATTCATGCATACTTTTGTGAACATGGTCAGAGGTTGTTTTTTTAATGTAATAGTCCTTCAGTTCGTAGGCGATCATGACTTTCCACATGTTCCTTTGCTTTATTATCTGCAAACTGCAAACTCTTTCGTTGCCTTCTCCATAATTTGGAATTCAGTATTTTCCTTCTCTTGGACTGGTTGTCATCCAACTATAAAGTGCCTTGACTTCTCTATCTAACCAATAAGTTTCTGAGAGAAGAGATAGATTTATAGTATTACCAAGGGCATTAATACAAAAACGAACGTATCGGACAATGCCCGAATGCGAACTCGGTCCTTCGATTCTGCATCAATATCTGTAAATAACACCCGATTACTAAGCTAAGTTCCTAATGTATATGTGAAACCGCGTTACTGAATGGTAGAAAAATGCAATAGATTTAAGTTAAGTTAGTTAGATCCAGTGACAGGACCCAAAGAGTGTGAGTTTAATACCCGTTTAAGGCAGTGGAGAACTTGGAGAGGGGAATTAACAGGAGATAACCGATAACTGACACCCATTAAACGTGGCACGTGAAACTAGAACAGTCTACCCCAGGGAGCTAAATGAAGGGTTCACTTCGACATTCCAACCACCTGAAGACGGCCGAAACGTTGTAATAAATATGGCGACAAAGATGAGAAAAATAGTCCGAATAATGTAAATAGTGTAGATTTAATTTATATTGCTTAAACTAAAAAGAATTAACTCATTTTTTTTGCTCGAACAGGTTCCAGAATTTTGAGTTTTTACATTCATTTATATAAACCAATCAGCGCCGCCATATGAGACGCGCGGGTTCCTTGAATTCGAAAACAATAAGCGTTAGGTGTTTGCTACGAAAATTTAGATCATTTCAGAATATGATCAACAAAATTTTCCCTCCTTAAAATGAATAATTAAAAATCGGGAAAATATTTCTTAACCAATTAAGTTTTCTGGGGCCGATATTTCATTATAAAAATGATCAAGTTTTGTTCTCTAGTTAGTTTATCAGTTAACCATTAACCAGTTTCGTTTGTTATGCGAAATTGAAATTCTCACACTTAATTAATTACTCACGTTTTTGCACAATTATTCGTATACATAATATAACAAAATTGCTTAGAGATATTGACACGTAAAAAATCATGCAGGCTAAGTTTGTTTACCAGCGTCAACCATGGTAAGCGAGCTCCTTGCTTATTCAGACTGCTGACTGCTACAATTTATATGCATACATAAAACAACGTAAATCCGTCACACGCATTATCACATGCAGGCGCATTTTGTTTCATCTATACTTACGTAATTGTATTGTAAAAAGATACACAAAATGTTTTGTGTAAAGTTGTTTAGCAAAGAATCTTTACAAGTCATTCTTTCAATCTGAAAGAAAAATAATACACAAATAATAAAAAATTAAAAAAAATTTGTAGAGCTGTGTTGAAAATTCACTTATTTCTTCGCTTTATGCACGTATGATAAGCTACATATATATTCCTTTTATTTATTGACCAAATGCTTTGTTGTTAAGGCTATGAATATATTTGCGTATTTTGATTGGCCCACTTTCTTTGCATTCGCCCAATCGTAAAGATAAGCGGCTACGTTTAATTACCCAAGCATTCGTTTAGGACATTTTATCTGTGACGAAAATATCGTTCGTTTATTTCATACTTATCCATCACTATTTCAAATTGAATTAATTTAGCCTCATTTGAATAAACAATATCGATGAAAGATCGATTTTCTCAGCTGTTTATTAAGGCTGTTGAACATCAAATGAAATTAGCATTCGAATTAGCGTAGCGCGTGTTAATCTCGGCAAGAATTTTCTTTTCCGCCAGAAATTGCAGACACGGAGCTCTTCAGTAAGAAAGGCAGATTTATTGCTTTAATTTGATTCACTTGATCAATGATTGAAAGTTGCAAATAAAATTGGTGATATGAACAGGCGTGAAGACTCCATTAAAAATTTATGTAATTTTAAACTAGATTAATACTGATATATTCTATATATTATTGATTTATATGTGCAGCACTTATTGGAAAGTGCTCAATATCAGTGAGAGAGCTAACATATTCAGTTGCATGGGTATGAGATTGTCACGCATTTGCGATCTACAGAAAAATCTGTCTGATGATCGCAAAAGCGTGAAAGCCAGTGTCAAAAACTCATATCTATGCAATTGAATCTATCTATCTATCTATCTATCTATCTATCTATCTTATGAGATTTTATGTTTATACATTCTTTTTTATAGGTACAAATATAAATATAAAAATGTCATAAAATAATTGTCAGGACTTCGTACATTTCATAATAATATATATATATATATATATATATATATATATATATATATATATATATATGTATATAAATATATATATATATATGTATGTATATAAATATATATATATATATGTATGTATATAAATATATATATATATGTATGTATATAAATATATATATATATGTATGTATATAAATATATATATATATGTATGTATATAAATATATATATATATATGTATATATATAAATATATATATATATGTATGTATGTATATAAATATATATATATATATATGTATGTATATAAATATATATATATATATGTATGTATATATATATATATACATATATATATATTTATATATATATAGGCATCATATCTTCATTCAAAACATGTTTCATTGAATAATATAGAAGAATTATGTATATCTATTTTTATATTAATCCATGCCACTTCTCTAATCAGTTTCTTGATGATTAGATGTAATTCATCAAGGAAGACGCCGTAGTTATTTCCTAGCCAAGTACTTTCGATCTCCTCCAAGATCATCAGCAGAGGGAAATTACAAAGATAAACTTATTGATAAAGACCTGCGTAAAAGCGGTCTTTTATAATTAGTTTAAAATTCCTAATTTATCCGTTGTAGCTATCTTTTTTACAAGACAATCGTCCCAATATAAGAAATGGAGCAAGCCATTAAATCTATTAGGAATGCAGCAGCAACGGGTTGAAGCGCATATAACTATCACACACACACACACACACACACACACACACACACACACACACACACACACACACATATATATATATATATATGTCTGTATATATATATATATATATATATACATATATATATATGTCTGTATATATATATATATATATACATATATATATATATGTCTGTATATATATATATATATATATATGTCTGTATATATATATATATATTTATATATATATGTATGTATATATATATACATATATATATATATATATATATATATATATAAAGAAATATAGTCTTAAGGTGTCGTATATTTATGGGATAAAGTGCTCAATATCAGAGAGAGAGAGAGAGAGCCTGTGTAAATATAAAAGTAAACATAGAAGTCAACACTTAGAGGCGACAGTCTGTTTCATGCTAGATGCAATCGTCAGGCCAGCGATTGCGTCTAGCATGAAACAGACTGTTGCCTCTGAGTGTTGCCTTCTATCTTCACTTATATATATATATATATATATATATATATATATATATATTTCCCAACTCCCATCGATAGTGGAAATAATCAATTTTTTCATGCTTCTACGGCAGTTTTCATGTAGTTTGCGGCCATTTTCTACTGGCCAGAGTGAGAGCCTATAGCTGGCTTCCACGAATGTTAACTAACATGCTAGCATGCAAAAAGATCGATAGCTGCATTCGTCACAAGTGGGAAAAAATTAAATCTGCATGGCACTTTACTCCAATTGGCTCATTCGCTTGCTTAAACTCAACGTTGATTCTGATTCCGCAGGACTGGGTTGGGTGTGAAAAAATATATTTGTTGTTAACATTCTTTTTTCATTCGGTTTTTGCAGTTACAAGTCCTTTTTTAAAGCTGATCGTTTTGTGTTAATTTTGTTTAGTTCTTTTTTCGTAAAAAGATTTAATGTTTAGTATAGAGCTTAAAAAAATTCGCAGTGTGAGATAGGCAAGAAGTAAGGCATGTAGCAACATCAGCACGGCATAGAGCACTCCTTTAAAGGCAAGGAAGGGCAAAAATATTTTAAGTCAAGTGATAGCGATTGCTGTATGAGTCGTACGATTTTTGAATCAAGCACGGGCAACGCCGGGCCATGCTGCTAGTATATATATATATATATATATATTTAAAGACATTTTTATGTTTAACATTCTTTTTATAGATACAAGTATTTAAGTAAATGCTCTGTTTTATAATAAACAGTATTAAATAACATTTACCGGCCTGAATGTCCGAGAAATTTTCATAGAAAATATTCGTCCTCCAAATGAAAATTTCTCGGACATTCAGGCCGGTAAATGTTATTTAATACTGTTTATTATAAAACAGAGCATTTACTTAAATACTTGTATCTATAAAAACAAAGCTAAACATAAAAATATCCTTAAATAATTTTCGGACTTTGCCTATTTCATAACACACACACATATATATATATATATATATATATATATATATATATATATATATATATATATATATGTAAAATCTTATTTTTAACTCTAACTCTGGCGGTAAAAATCAGATAATACAATTTACAAATAAAAAACAATATTAGACAAACTGATAGTTGGGAAAAAATTCAATGAAAAAAGAAAAGACTAAAAACATCCGTACTACTTGAAAAAAGTCAACAAGCACCGCAATGTCTAGGAAAAAATAAATAAATAAAATACACAAGTTGAACGTAAAGGTGCTAATACACTAAATAAAGCAAAATTAAAGCATAAAGAGCCAGAATCTATCTGCCTAGGTTTCACCTACCTGACCCCCAGGAAAATTTTGACTAAAGAGAGTTATCCGAAAGGACATTTTATTGATAAAACGGCCGCCAGAACGAATGAAAAACAGTATGAACAAAAATGAAAAAAAAAAGGTCACAAATTCTATTAGCCAAATAACCAGGCTTTCTTATGACTACAACCATTAATATTTAAATTCTTTAGTCAGAATTCATACTGATGATCTGGTAGGTGAAACGTAGGTAGATAGGTTCTGGTTCTTTAGGTAATTTAGTATATATATATATATATATATATATATATATATATATATGTGTGTATATGAAGAAATGTAGTCTTAAAGTGTGCTATATTTATGGGATAAAGTGCTCAATATCAGAGATAGAGCGTGTGTAAATATAAAAGTGGACATGGAAATCAGCACTTAGAGGCGACAGTCCGTTTCATGCTAGTGCAATCGTCAGGCAACTAGTGCTGTTATTTTTCTCGCAAAATAAATCAATAAAATAAAATAACAGCACTAGTTGCCTGACGATTGCACTAGCATGAAACGGACTGTCGCCTCTGAGTGCTGACTTCCATGCCCACTTATATATATATATATATATATATATATATATATATATATATATATATATATTTATTGTGTATATTTCGGCAGCAATTTTTCATTAATGCATGTTTCATTAAATAATATAGACAAGTTTTGTCTATTTATTGTAAGTAAGTTCCTTTCGTATTGTCTGATAAGCTTAATCACATTATCGTTGAAAGACGAAAGGAAAATACCATATTGACGCATGTTTGAATCCAATCTAAGCTTTCGGCTTAAATAAGCCATTATCAAAGATGACAATTTTAATAAATCAAACACAATAATGGCCCGCCGTTGCTGTTTGAATAAGCTCAAAGTAACGACAAACTCTTATTTACGAGCCAAGGATGCGAAAAACGCGTCGTAGCTCGTGACGTCAAATATGACGATAATGGGATTAAGCTTATCAGACAATACAAAAGGAACTTACTTTAAATAAATAGAAAAAACTTGTCTATATTATTTAATGAAATATGCATTAATGAAAAATTGCTGCCGAAATATACACAATTTATATATATATATATATATATATATATATATATATATATATATATGCACATTTCATCGAATACGATAGATTAGGTGCATTGATTTAGTTTTTTATACAATTTATCAGTTTTTTTATACAATTTAGTCATTTTCAAGCTGTTAAATAAGAAATATTTTGTTGTATATATGTATTTATATAATGTTTTAATTTTTCCAAACACGGTCAAGATATTGTGTCCATGTTCAAAGTTAATATTATTAAGTGTTGTTGTTTTTTTTCTTTTTTAAATAAGGCTTCCATTATTTTTAGCCTTTTTTGCATGTAGAGGATGCGATTATATTTGTTTTGTCAATAAGTATGTTACGAATAGTGTCCGGGAGGTCTCCATGAATGTTTAAATGAGATCAATTTGAACTATGGTCAGAAAGGTGTAGAGTGAGTCTTTGTGTCAAACATGTTGTAGTTTGGCCTGTATAATTATTTACGAATTTTTATTGATCAGGAATACAATTGGTTAATGGGCATTTAAAATGCATTAAAAATGTCTAAATGTATAGCCGAAAGCGCTCGGATTAAAAGAATATTCGGACAGTTTTTATATAATTTATCTAAAAAGATAAAAGTTATTAGATCGCATGAGAAGTTGTATAAAAACGAAATCAAAGCACCTTGTCTGTCGTATTCAAAGAAATGTGCATGAAAGAAGGATTTTTGCCTAAAAACACAAATTATATATATATATATATATATATATATATATATATATATATATTCCATTTACATTGTTCCGACTCTTGTCCTCATCTTTGTCGTCATATTTATTAAAACGTTTCGGCCGTTGTACGCTCCGGCCTTCTTCAGGTGGTTGGAATGTCGAACTGAACCCTTTATTTCGCTTAGTGGCGTAGACTGTTCTAGTTCCACGTGCCATGTCTAATGGATGTCAGTTATCAGTTATCTCCTGTTAATTCCCCTCACCAACTTCTGCAGCGCTTTAAACAGGTATTGAACTCACACTCTTTGGATCCTGTCACTGGATCTAACTAACGCCTTTATCCACTGTGCCATGTGTCCTTGAGGAACGTTGTAATAAATATGGCGACAAAGATGAGGACAATAGTCCGAATAATGTAAATAGTGTACATAATACCGCATCTCAGAAATATAGACAGATACTGAAGTGCGGAAACGTTGTAATAAATATGGCTACAAAGATGAGGACAATAGTCCGAATAATGTAAATAGTGTACATAATACCTCATCGCATATATATATATATATATATATATATATATATATATATATATATATATAAATTAAAGGGAGATTACTCATTCGTATTTGAGCAAAAACAAATTTATATTCAAAATTACCGTAATTTCTCGAAAATAATGCGCATTTTCGTTTTACTGTAAATTACAGGTGATAGTAAATGTGAGTATTAAAACGGGTTACAAGAAAATATTTTTGCGTTATTGAATTATAATAATAAATACGTACTTTCTGTTCTAATATAACTAAGATATTAGCCCAATTTTCATTTTAAATCAACAATAATATTTGTAATTTTTTTTTGTCAATAAATTTATGTTTATCAGTAACCGCATTTTTTATTTGATGAAATTTTTTTTTAAAAATCTATAAAAAGGCCTATTTCGAAGAAAAGAGGATTAAGTTAACAATTTATTGAAATTTTAATTTTCATCAACACAACCACCATTTTCTTTTATAGAATCAATATCTAAATTGTCATTAAACAAATTATAATTCATAATATTAATATAATCTTCTTCCTGTTCAAAATTATCCTCAGCTACTTTGTTCAGTTGTCAAAGGATGTCATCTTCTGAGCCATCCATGGCTGTCGAAAGAGAAAATTTCTTGAAATCTCTCTTTATAACACCATTCGACCTTGCATGGAGTATTGCTGCCATATATGGTCTGGAGCCCCTGCTGTTTGCCTCAGGGTTCTTGATAAGATCCAGAGACGGATATGCAATGTAATTGGCCCTGATCTCTCACCTCATCTCCAGTCGCTTTCTCACAGACGCGACGTTGCCACGCTCTGTCTTTTTTACAAATACTTTCACGATAATTGCTCCGAGGAGCTGCTTTCGCTGGTTCCTAGGCCTCATGAATTTAAACGTCCTACGAGGCTGGCATCCCGTTCCCACCCCTTCACCGTTGAAACTGTTAGATGTTGACGTGTCTTCTACTCCAATAGCTTCATGTCTCGCACATCTCGCCTGTGGAACTCCCTTCTATATTCCTTTTTCCCTGACAAATACAATCTCCAACTATTTAAGTGTAACGTCAATCGACATCTCCAGTTGCCTTGATCTATCCACTTCCCTTCTCCACATCCTTTTCTCCTTTCATTCCTATCTGCTCTCGCTCCAAATCTTCTGTAACCACATTGCCTTGATCGATCCACTGTCTTTCTCCACATCCTCTCCTTTACCACTCCTATCTGCTCTTCCTCCAAACCTTCTGTAACCCCTTGCGTGCTAGTGGCTTCCAGCCTTGTTTGGGGTGATAAGCTTAAAAAAAAATTTTTTTTTAATCCTCACTGACATTTATCGGGAAAACGGCATCGTAATTTTCAACATTATTTTTAGCCGCTTAGTTTCGATTTTATTGTTAATGTTAAGGTCGACAAAATGTCTTCGTAATTATTTATTTTTTCACAAATTTTTTAGATGCGTATTATAGAAATGGATACATATTTCTTAATTTTTGGATCGTTTGTTGGGTGCGTATTATTCATGGGTGCGTTTTATTTTCGATAAATTATGGTAGTAAGTACTTTAAAAATAAACGGTAATTTACATCAAGAATTAAAAATTAATCCGGATCAACGTGTTTAAGCAGATAATTTTTTTTTTTTATCTCAATGTAATTATCAAATCATTTCTCTTGTTCAATAAGTTAGGATTATTTAAGTGCTTTAAGATAACCCTTTTTTCAACAAGACAAACAGAATTTATTTCCTGTACCGTGCAAGGGTATTATAAAAGTATCATTGTGGGGTTAATTGAAATAAAATATCCAGAAACATATGTACTCAATACTTCTTATTTTTGGTTCAGAAAAAAAAATAAAGCGTTAAGAGGTCATTCGATAAATATCGCCTGAGGGTACCGTAAGGTTGAAACCAAGGTAAAGGATTCAACTGACTTCACGATTTTAAAGTTAAAAGCTCCTCATGCTATTTTTACTTTTATTTTATTTATTTACATGTCTATTGAGCACTTTCAATATTACTGTTTCCTGGTCTGATTCAACTCTGACCATTAACCTTTTATGTATTATCTATCTATCTATCTATCTATCTATCTATCTATCTATATACATATATATATATATATGTATGTATGTATGTATGTGTGTGTGTGTGTCTGTGTGTGTGTGTCAGTTATCAGTTATCTCCTGTTAATTTAAGTCATGTATGTAAAGTCATATCTGCTGCTGAAGACAGGAATATCCTGTCATTTTTAAACGGAACACTTCTCAGTGAAATCATTACAACACACGTTAAGCGTTGAAGAGAGGTTAGAAAAAATTATTCACGAATGTCAAATGTAACCCTGTCAATATGGCAAAACAAGGTCATCTACAGTAAACTTTCTTTAAAGTGAATTCCTCAAAAAGGAAGAATTTACGGACGTATATTTATATGAACTTTTTTATTTCTTCTGGTGCGGAGAATCCACCCCAACATTTTGTAAAACTATTTTTGTTAGGCAATATATATATATATATATATATATATATATATATATATATATATATATATATATATATATATATATGAGATAATCCTAAGGAGCCAGGCAAACCTACCTAGGTTTCAACGAAACGGATCTTCAGGGTAAAGACGGTTTTATCCTGACGATCGGTTTATGTGAAACCAGGTAGGTTTGCCTGGCTCCTTAGGATTATCTAAGGTTTTGGTCTACTTAGTATATTGAGCACTTTAAGTACCTGTCTTTTTAATCGATTTTTTTCTTTGGACTTGGAGCTTAAACACTTGACGATTGTTTTCACTTTGTTTTAATGTTCTTGGTTCTTTCTTTTTTTATTCCCCACTTTTCCTCGGGTACCGATTTGTTCTACTGCAAGTTGACCTATCCCGGTTTTTTTTCCAAAGGAGTACCACCATTCATATATATATATATATATATATATATATATATATACTAGCTAAAAAGTAACTGTTATGTTGTGTCGTGAGTTCTTTTCGAATCCTCGTCGCCATTTATTATATCGTGTAGTGAGTTCTTTTCGAATCCTCGTCGCCACTGTTATATCGTGGATTATACGATATAAACAACAAAGTAATACCCACTGGAAAGATTACAATAACACAAGGAATCATGTAATAAATAACAATGGTTTATTGTACGTAAAGCACAATGAGCAAGAATTCGTAATACTAAGGAAAACAGGAGATAAGTCACGGAGGTTCGTAAGGGTCGCCTTCGATCTCTCTGTCTGTCTCTCTTTCCTTCTTATTCAATAGCTCGTCAGTCTTTTATAGACTGACCAATGCATGTCGGGGTGTGCCAGGTTGTTCCACTATAACAATATATATATATATATATATATATATATATATATATATATATATATATATATATACATACATACATACATACATACATATCTATCTATCTATCTATATATCTATATCTATCTATATATATATATATATATATATATATATATATATATATACTAGCTACAAAACCGCCCTATTGGGCGGTATTTAAGCAAGCTTCTGATGACGGATCTTGATTGAGCTTTCATCACAATAGGCAGTGAGGGGTAGACGCGATAGGCAATAATAAACTACAGAACTCAAAATTGATTGCTACATTTATGTATTGCATTAATATTTTTTTTATTTATGCTTACGTTTTATTAGTTCAACGATAATTCTTCCGCCGCCATTTAATTTAAAAACATCTCCATGTACTTAGGTCCTTACCTTCCGTACAAACACTTATTTATATTCCATGGGTGATTTTCACTGGATTATTCCAAAAATTCCAAAATTCATTTTCAAGTTATGAAAATTGATATCGTAAAAAAATCGCCGAAAATAATCGCAGTTATGAAAATCTGGGAATGGAAATTTCAGGATTGCGGGTCCTGATCAAAATCCCGGCTGTTTTAATTTGCTTTCGGTGACGACTTGTTTACAAAATGGTATGATATGTTGGGCTACAGCATCTAGGCGTAAACTTGAAAAAGTGTGACACAATGACATTAGCATGCATATATATATATATATATATATATATATATATATATATATATATATATATATATATATAAAGAAATATAGTCTTAAAGTGTGCTATATTTATGGGTGCAATATCAGAGACAGAGCGTGTGTAAATATAAAAGTGAACATAGAAGTCAACACTTAGAGGCGACAGTCTGTTTCATGCTAGTGCAATCGTCAGGCAAACTATATATATATATATATATATATATATATATATATATATATATATATATATATATAGTAACAGTTGGTATGGTGTTTGCTTGACAACCTAACTGTTAGGGTTTCAGTTCTCGGTAGTGGATGCGCACTGCTGATGAGTCAACAAATATAGGACGAAACGGCCGTCCAGTGCTTTCTGCATTCTGTTGAGGTTTCTTTCAGACTCAATGAATTACTTAATTATAATTATCAAATCCTCCTTACAATTTCTATCATATGTATATCATTGCTTGATCCCGCTTCTAATGCTTCAGTTTGAGCGGCTTGGTGATAGTAGTCGTGGCTCCGGGGGGCACAGTACGATGGTTACAGAGAATTTCAGTTGAGTTCCACCACGGATATATGTGAGCGAGCGGCGCTATATTGAGTCTGATTTCCTATCTCTTCGTCACCGAGGCCCGTTGAAACAGTTGGTATGGTGTTTGCTTGACAACTTAACTGTCAGGGTTTCAATTCTCGGTAGTGGATGCGCACTGCTGATGACTCCCAAATATAGGACGATACGGCCGTCCAGTACTTTCTGCATTCTGTTGAGGTTTCTTTCAGACTCAATAAATTACTTAATTATATATATGTATTGTGTATTTAGGCAGCAATCCTTCTTTCATGCACATTTCATCCAAAACGACTGACAAGGTGCTTTTATTTAACTTTTTATACAATTTTTCATGCGATCTAATAATGTTTTTATTTTCGGATGATAAATTATATAAAAACTCTCCGAATGTTCTTTTTATCGGAGGGCTTTCGGCTATACATTTAGCCATTTTCAGGGATTATATTTTAACTGTTAGAATTAGAAATAGTTTGTTATATGGATGTTTTATAAAATGTTTCATTTGTTTGTTTCAAAACACGGTCAAGATAATATGTCCATGTTCAAATTTAATATTATTAAGTCTTGGTTTGTTTCTTTTTATTAATAAGGCTTACATTATTTTTAGCCTTTTTTGCATGTGGATGATGGTATTTTATATATATATATATATATATATATATATATATATATATATATATATATATATATTCGTGTGTGTGTGTGTGTGTGTGTGTGTAAACGATGGCAATTTCTTTTAATTATTCTTCAGATGATTTCGTTTTATTTGAATATTTCTGTGTGTTTTGTAGGGCTGCCACGGAGACATGAGCATTTTGGTGTATGCATCTACTCGCCACGTTTCTATTTTCTCCTGATTTTATTTTCTGTCTGTCGGCTCGCTTAGTCATTCATCAGAATGACGTATTTTCCGTTGACCAGGTCAGGCTATTCGATACATAAATCTTCACTCTTGGTTTATTCTTTTTGATGAATATCTCCTGTCACTGACTTGCTTTTATGAAACTTTCATAATCGATAAAAGCTACCATATGACATCGACTGTTAATCCAGACTTGGCAAGGAAGAATTAAACTAACGGGATTTTTTTCGCCTCACATATCCAAGTTCGTTTCAACAAGGAATAAACTTTTTTTTTTAAATCGAAATGTTATCCTTGAGAATCGTACTCGGACATTTGACCGACGGACATTTGGACGATGGACATTTAGCCGAAAATATAGTGGCGTAGTTACATGTATGTCACACTCATTATCATAATGTGTCATATATATATATATATATATTTATAGTTATTACCTGTATTAATTTATAATCTTTCGTTTTTTTAAAGGCTTTTTTTTTATTCTATTCTGAATATATTATATTTTACTTCAAATATTACTGTAATATGATAAGTATTTTAAGTAAAGGTACATTTTACTACAGCGAAAATCTTTTACGATATGAAAGATCTTTCAATGTCGCTTTTAATAATCATTATCTTAAAAGGATGAACTAGCTTTTATCTTACTGTTAAATACGAATTTAAATAATGAAGTGCTACTTTTTACCCAAATACACTCAAATATTTTTAAAAAATACTAATTTCAATAAACAAATATTAAAATAAGAGAACTTATAACTTTAAATTTAGTAATTTAATTACTTGAAATTCAGTAATAATTATTAGTCTATTCTACCTTATAATACTGCTAATTAAAATACTTAAAGTATTGCTTGTTACTATTTTCACTTGTACTTTGTCGGTGAAATGTCTGTCCGACTAAATGTCCGTCGGCCAAATGTCTCTCGGCCAAATGTCTCTCGGCCAAATGTCTATCGGTCAAATCTCTGTCGGCCAAATGCCTGTTCAGCCAAATGTCTCTCGGCCAAATGTCTGTCGGTCAAATCTCTGTCGGCCAAATGTCTGTTACCCAAATGCCTGTTTGGCCAAATGTCTGTTAGCCAAATGCCTGTTTGGCCAAATGTCTGTTAGCTAAATGCCTGTTTGGCCAAATATCTCTCGGCCAATTCTCTGTCGGCCAAATGTCTGTCGGCCAAATGCCTGTTCGGCCAAATCTCTTTCGGCTAAATCTCTCTCGACCAAATCCCTGTCGGTCAAATCTATGTCGGCTAAATGCCTGTTCGGCCAAATGTCCGTCGGCCAAATGTCTGTCAGCCGAATGTCCTGCCACGCTTGCAAATATATGAAATCAATTTATGTCCGTTAGAACGTGATTTTACATCACAAAACAAGCGCCATTAATTTTCCAGAATAATATATGTTTTTGATATGCTATTGTATGAACCTCTTAAAATGTATTTCTTGCTTGCATTTTTTCCTTTCCTGAAACGGAATCTCAGTAATTTTTAAAAGAATTTTTAGAACAACACATTTCTTATAAACGTCATTTTTAGTTCGGTTTGTAGTGTTTTACGGCATATCAACATCAATGAGTTATTTAAGGCCGACAAAATTTTTATTGCTGGTAATATTTTTTTTTCAAAAAGTATATTTACTAACAAGGTACTGCAAGTAATAACTTTTCTTCAAAAATTTATTGCTCGTATTAATTTTTACAAAAAAATATATTTTATTTATACTAGTAAACCATCCAGTAACTAGTTATCAACAGTAATGGTAATAAACTATTCAGTAACAATTATTAAACATTACTTTGCAGTATACGATGGCTAAATAATGTCACATTGTGTACTCGTGTTTATTTCAAGATTACATAAGGTCTTGAACATATATACCATCTATAATACGTTTTGTTACTCGTCATTGTTGAATCTGAAGCTTCATAAAAATTGAAAAAATGTCCTAATTTTTCTGCGGACCATCAAAGATTTTGGCCGGGCCACCAGTGGTCTATGTACCACCGGTTACCGCCCACAAGCTCGGGCGATCACGTTTCTTTCGATTCATGACTGTCTAGTCAGATGATTTCACAGGGATTTTTGCGCATAAGTGAATGTAACGAGCCCGAGTCGGCTCTCGAATTTTTCTATCCAGAGTCGATATTCATTAGGCCACAATAATAAAATCTTTTTAAAAAGGCCCTAAAATATGGTTCTACAGAATGATACTGAGAATAACATGAACGGGACATGTCATCAACGACCAGGTTTTACTGGAAATGGAAACAAAAGGGACATTATACTTAAAACAAAAAAAGACCTCTCAATCATGAAATGAGGAAAATGGGTTCGGAAAGTCTGACACTCACAGGATATATTAAAGTTAAGAGTGATAGATCAAAAAACACAAAGGCCGAAACACTCCTAACAAAACTGAGTTTTAATATACAGAGCTCATACTGTCCATTTATCTACCCAACATACAAAATCCCGGTGTCGTTCATCTGATACAAACGCCGCAACATTCATCCAACATTCGCAATTCCCATCAAGTCAGCTGCCTCGTTCCGATCTTATTTTGGCAAACGCGATACTTAACAAACATTATTAGTTTGAAAAAGTTCAACGAATTTGAACAGATTTCATGTCGGTTGTATCTTTCCGAGTAATTCACACATACCTTTGAGTCACTCCATCAGGAACTGTTTACTATGCTCGATAGAGTCATAGATCGCGGCTTCGTTTAAGAAATCGGGGGCCCAACTTCGAAATCCGTTCGAGTTCATTACATTCACTTAAGTGCTAATACCGTTGGGAAAGGTATGCGCCCAATTCTTCGTCTCTCAGCTATGAGTCAATAGCAGGACAGACTCAATTCTATAGCCATGAGTGGCAACTGGTCTAGGAGAAGGAAAACTCTAAATTCAAAACGGTATGTAGGCCCGCGAAGCAGATATACAGCTCATTCGCATTGACTCGATGACCCCGTCGAATAGGAAAAGATAGATTTGTCTATCCTCCGGTTGAATCTCCTCCACGGTCTGAAAAGAGCTAGAGGCTTATCCATTGTTTCCGGCTTAGTCTTCGTATTCTGGTTCCTTTTAAAGTATCTTTCTCTTCCGGTAGTCCCTTGCATCTTAGCAACTTTGTGCGAATAGAGATGCATTTGACGGCACGAAAAGTTTAATCGGTGATTCGAATTTTTTTTTTTTTTTTTTTTTTAAGCGTATCACCCCAAGCAAGGCTGGTGGCCACTATCACGCATGGGGTTACAGAAGGGTTGGAGGAAGAGCAGATAGGAGTGGTAAAGGAAGGGATGTGGAGAAAGAGAAGGACGGAGGGTCGATCAAGGCAGGGGGGTTACGGAAGATATAGAGCGAGAACAGATAGGAATGAAAGATGAAGGAGGTGGAGAAGGGAAGTGGATAGATCAAGGCAATTGGAGATGACAATTGACGTTACACTTAAACCGTTGGAGATTGTATTTGTCAGGGAATCAGTAATAGGGAAGGGAGTTCCATAGGCGAGATGTGCGAGACATGAAGCTATTGGAGTAGAAAAGACGTCTACATCTAACAGTTTCAACGCTGAAGGGGTGGGCACGGGATGCCAGCCTCGTAGGACGCTTAAATTCACGAGGCTTAGGGACAAGCGAAAGCAACTCCTCGGATCAATTACCGTGGAAGTACTTGTAGAAAAGGCAGAGCGATGCAACATCGCGTCTGTGAGAGACCGACTGCAGACGAGATGACAGATCAGGGCCAATCACATTGCATATCCGTCTCTGGATCTTATCAAGAACCCTGAGGCAAACAGCAGGGGCCCCAGACCATAAATGGCAGCAATACTTATAGACTTGGAGGATCGATTCCGGGCAGAAGAATTTCCTGGCTCGGCACAGGGAACCAACTTTTCTTGCGGTGGATGATGCAACTGACTCGATGTATTTGTTCCATCTCAGATCAGCGGACAGCGTGAGACCGAGCAGCCGCAGAGAGGAGCTCTCGAGAAGTTGGTCCTCAGACATTCTGATGGAATGCAGGGATGGGTCCTTGTGGTGGTCAATGGAGAGCAGTTTTGTTTTAGAGGCGTTAAAGTTGACCATCCATTTCTCTCCCCAGTCCACAACCGATTGGAGGTCCTTTTCAATTTGAGCTGCCAGGTTAATTTTGTCCGCCTCAGTAGATTCATTTACAATCGAATATGTTGCGTTTAATTTTGCAGAAATACCAGTAAGAAAGATATGAACCCTCGTTACTCAGAGAGCAAACAGAAGCAGAAGCTGGGTTCCCTAACATCGGGTGTCAAGGTGGAAAATCCTGAATTAAAAATTGATGGAATAGGAAACCACTCCGATACCTTTACCAGGAAGGTATGGCAATTTATAGATAATAAACAAGAGGAAATTGTGGAGGGCTATGATCGTTCACGGGCTGAAAGACAAATAGGATTTAAATAAATACACCGAGCAAATCTTCATTTCATTCTTTTATAATGTAAATAAATGAAAGAAAGACATCTATTTAAGACATTTTTTATGTTTATACGTTCTTTTTATAGATACAAATATTTAAGTAAATGCCCTGTTTATAATAAACAGTATTAACGTCATTTACCGGCCTGAATGTCCGAGAAATTTTCATAGAAAATATGCGTCCTCCGACATAATTGTCGGACTTTGTTCATTTCATAATGTGTGACGTCATTTGTTTACATTTGGATAAGCATCGCGCAGATATGAATGAATGAGAGAAAGTCATGGAGAATTGTAGTTTAAAAACAGTAAAACCGACCTTGCTAACCGAACGCTCCTCTGTGGCCCAATCGGCTAAGGCACGTCAGGCTATGTGATAGTTCCGTATACAGGTTCGATTCCTGTCGGAGGGCGCATATTTTCTATGAAAATTTCTCGGACATTCAGGACGGTAAATGTTGTTAATACTGGTTATTATAAACAGAGCATTTACTTACATATTTTATCTATAAAAATGACGTATAAACATAAAAAAAGTGTCTTAAATAATTGTCGGATTTTGTCCATTTCATAATGTAAAAACATCTATGCAGTATACAAATAGGTAAAGAATGTTTACGGGAAATGTGACCCCCCCCCCCACAAAAAAACAGTCATCAGTTACATTAGTCAGGTTCCTGTATCCCAATCGGTCGTACATCAGAAACATTTTATCGAAATCACTTCAGCAGGAAATTAAAAACTCATTTTTTTATCGTGATTTTTCTTTGATAAAAGACGGCTGGAATGCAATATCAATCATTCTATATGACAGTGACTGCTGCCCAATTTCCTCGCAGATGAAGCGAAACCTGGAGGCAACAGACATATGTTTCTATAGAAGAAGGATGAGAATACCATGGACAGAACGTGTGAGTAACAAGGAAGTTTTAAGTAAAATGGAACAATTGCACATAGAATCCCAAAAAGGCAGTTGAAATTCACAAAACATAAGGTATATATATATATATATATATATATATATATATATATATATATATATATATATATATATATATATATATATATATATATGAAAAACAAGTTTGCTAGCCAATGTCAAACTTTGGGTCGGGCACCTCGAGGCGGTGTAATAGTTAGCAAGCTTGTCTCGTTAGAACAATTACGACTGAGTAGTGAGTTCGATCCTCACTGGGTGCCCCCTACTTTCGGCCTTGTGCCACATCTAAGCTACGCTTGGAAAGTCACAGGACACCCGAAGGCGGTGTAATGGTTAGCAAGCTTGTCTCGCTAGAACAATTACGACTGAGTAGTGAGTTCGATCCTCACTGGGTGCCCCCTACTTTCGGCCTTGTGCCACATCTAAGCTACGCTTGGAAAGTCACAGGACACCCCAAGGCGGTCTAATAGTCAGCAAGCTTGTCTCGCTAGAACAATTACGACTGAGTAGTGAGTTCGATCCTCACTGGGTACCCCCTACCTTCGGCCTTGTGCCACATCTAAGCTACGCTTGGAAAGTCACAGGACACCTCAAGGCGGTGTAATGGTTAGCAAGCTTGTCTCGCTAGAACAATTACGACTGAGTAGTGAGTTCGATCCTCACTGGGTGCCCCCTACTTTCGGCCTTGTGCCACATCTAAGCTACGCTTGGAAAGTCACAGGACACCCGAAGGCGATGTAATGGTTAGCAAGCTTGTCTCGCTAGAACAATTACGACTGAGTAGTGAGTTCGATCCTCACTGGGTGCCCCCTACTTTCGGCCTTGTGCCACATCTAAGCTACGCTTGGAAAGTCACAGGACACCCCAAGGCGGTCTAATGGTCAGCAAGCTTGTCTCGCTAGAACAATTACGACTGAGTAGTGAGTTCGATCCTCACTGGGTACCCCCTACCTTCGGCCTTGTGCCACATCTAAGCTACGCTTGGAAAGTCACAGGACACCCCAAGGCGGTGTAATGGTTAGCAAGCTTGTCTCGCTGGAACAATTAAGACTGAGTAGTGAGTTCGATCCTCACTACTTTCGGCCTTGTGCCACATCTAAGCTACGTTTGGAAAATCAATGTCAAACTTTTGGTGGAGCTGATATCACGATCACTTTTTCAATAAAAAGAAAGACTTCTATCGGCGATCTAGGGTCAGGTAGAGTGAGAGGGCAGATGAGAGCTCAGAGGGATGAAACAGAAGCAGAGGGCGTAAAAAAAAGGGGCTGAGACCGATCCGGGAGGAAAACAACAGATAAGAGAAGGATATACCGTTGACGAGAACGGACTGAGTGTAGCAAGTTGGAGGTCATAAATCTAACCTGACAGATAGACACAAGGCAGATTCTTACGACTGATGATTTTACACCCAAGAACAAACAAGTGAACTTTATCACGCAAATCCCTCCGATCTGATATGCCCTGTTTCTGAATACAGTTATGAACAGATGTGACTGCCATTAGAAAGATATCCCACTTGTGCCATATTGTTAAATCCTTTCTCTAAGTTTTTCCCAATTTTCTCTGTTTTTGAACGGATTAATTTTTGTACATGAATCCGTTTCTTAAACTAATTGTGGAATATTCTTTTTTTTTCTTTTTTGTTTCTCCGGGTAATCACATTTTTTTACCCCATAAAAGTCTTATCCTGACCAAAGAGGCACACAAAATGAAATTTTGTGCAACTCTTCTTTTGCAATTTTAAAATTTGTAATTGTAAATAAATGTGCTGTTCCTTTTAAAATTTTACGCAATGATCGTCATGTTTTTTTTTTTTTTTCAAGTTGTGCCTATTTTCGTGAGTTACCGTTTCTACAAACTAAGTTTTGTATCTGGCACAAAAAGTCGGAGTTGGTAGGGAAATAGAATTTTTATAAAGGAGAACTGTTTGATTGGTAGAATAATTGATTTGTTGCTGTTTTTGACGGATTATCAACCCTTTGTAGGTTATTTTAAAGGAAAAACGTTTTGCATTCCATGAATAATTCATTTTTCATGTGAATGAATTAACAATTCTTTTGAAGATAACAACGATTTTTTCCTTGTTTATGCGAAAGAACATTGCATATTAACCATTCATCTGAGAAATCGGGTGTATTCAGCTGCCAGTTCATATATTTCTTAATGAGTCTGGTGTCACGAAAGACATCAATATGAAATTCTCGATTTGATGAGGCTATTTAAGGACATAACTAGAGTTACTTAAATTTGTCGAAGAATTGAATAAAGTCGTCGAAGAGAAAGTCAGTTGACTGACAAATTTGTATTAAAAGTTGATTTCTTTTAGATACAAGTTATACTATTTGTTCCATAGCTGGTGGGGGTAACAGGAAATGGATTCTTACATTTACTAAGTGGATTTGCGCGTAAGTGAATGTAACCCGATTGGAATTCGAACTCTGATTATATCATTCCGAGACGCTATCCATCACACCACCCACACATCTACGCATAATTGGGAAAGAGATCTTAAAACACTTGACGCATCCGGGAAATATTGTAGACAAAAAGAGCAGATTGAAAACAGGGAGTGACCTATCTAACTAGTTTGTGTAAGTCTATCAAAAAACAGGGACTGGTGTGGATATTAAGGAGATGAAAATTACTTAAATCTACGAAGAATACGAAGTTGTGGATGTTTATGATCTCCCATGTCCTAAAGGAACATCATACATAAAACGAAGAATAAGGGAAAGCAGGTCTCGTGCTTTAAATTACAGTAATTCTAGGATAGCTCCTTTTATATTGTAAGTCTTAATTTTTATAAACACGGGAAATTAGCACACTCATCACCATCCGTCTTAATTATTTCGTTTCATCTTAAACTCTATACCTGGACTTGTTTGTCTCATCTTTTGTTCCCGCGATTCGGTTTGCGTCTGCTTTTAGTTTTATTTTATTTTTTAACGCACTAACCTATTTTACGTCCTCGGCGTAGGCATTCTTCGCTTCTCACACCGGGACAAACAATCTCTCTGTATAATACGCCACATATATATGAATTACTATAATGATTTGCCAAAATGCCCAAAATTCAATTACTCTTATATCCTTGCTTGACCCAGCTAATGCCTGACCCAGCTAATGCTTTCCGATGGAGCGGTTCGGGGGAAAGGAAAGACGTGGCTCTTGGGGTACAGTCCGTTGGGTTATGAATACTTGAATGAGTAAGACCACGGAATTTGTGAGTAGCGGCGCTATATCGACTCTATTCAGTTTCTTCTTTGTCACCGTGGCGCGTTGGTACAGTTGGTATGACGCTTGCGTTGTACTGAAACGGTACGGTGGATGCGCACTGCTGATGAGTCCCAGAATAGGACGAAACGGTCGTCTAGTGCTTTCTGCATTCTGTTGAGTATTCTTATCGACTTGATGTATTACTATAATGATTTGCTTAAATCCCCCAAATTCTATTACTTGTATCCTCACTATTACTTGTATCCTTGCTTGACCCAGCCAATGCCTGACCCAGTTAATGCTTGGCCCAGCTAATGCTCTGCGATGAAGCGTTTCGGGGGAAAGGTATGAGGCTTGCGTTGTATCGAAACGGTTCGCGTTCGAATCTCGGCAGTGGATGCGCACTGCTGATGAATCCCAGAATAGGATGAAACGGCCGTCTAGTGCTTTCTGCATTCTGTTGAGGATTCTTCTTGACTTACTATAATGACTTCCCAAAATTCTATTATATATGCGTGTTTTGTATGTAACCATTGAGTGGCAGGGTGCAAATAACGATGACCCACCCGGTGCTGTGCTAACTTGGTCCCGTTGACGCGTACTGATATCGCTATGGAAGAGGGTTCGTATATATGTTACGCCACATATTTCTTCAAGAACGCTTTTGTTCTTTTTTTGAAATTCATTTTAAACTTTAAAAATCATAATTAAAAAAAAGAGAGGGACAAATCTAAGTTGAAAAAATATGTCTAATGATACGTCGCTCTTAGTAGGACGAGAAATAAGCAGGATTTGAAATTACAAATGGAATGTGCGGACTGTGAAGTATTACTCAACCATTCCAAAGTTTACACAAAAATATTACGCTTTGGGAATTTTTGCAGTAAAGATAATTTTGGTTGTAAATATGTCAAATTGAAAAGAATACTATACGGATATCTCTCCTTAGGTGTTTATAAATTGTACACAAATAAAGTGCAAAATGGTACATGGATTACACGAAAATTACTTACAACATAATACATATTACTTTAATACATTCCTTCTTGCCCTCTTGTTAGACGGCACGTGTACACTCGTCACAAGAATTCTACCTTTGTCAGAGAGTTCCTTAGTTCCCATGGCCGTTAAAATACCGCATAAATAATGGACTATTCCATTCTGACTTCATGAAGACGGAATTTATATGACAGATTCTATTTGGTTTCAATGAGAAAATGTAAAGAGGAAATAAAGAAACGAAGAAAGAAACGAAGATAATGTTTGACGTCTTCTGCGAATACCTCATAAATAATAGGCTATTCCATTTTGATATCACACACTGCATGGTTTCAAGAAGAAAGAAGGGAAGATGGAAACGTTTAAAATGTGGGAGAAATTTATGAATTTCAAATCTTTTCGTGATTGTTATTGCAATATTATGTTAAAGTTGTTTAGCTCAAATTTTTAACGATGTGTTATAGGAATTTCTACTGATATTTTATTGTCATAGAACTCGCCATGAGCTTATTCAGTCATTAAATTAAGAATAAAGACTCGTCCGAAATTTCATATAGGAAAACAGTGCTATACTTTTAATAGTTATTGACTTAGTTCTCAGGACCGTCACGATTTGCCATTACTATTGTATTCTTGTCCCTGCTGTCAAAGACGCAAAGGGGATATAACTAAGAAATAATATCATTGGAAATATGATATAAAGTGCTCGTTCTAAATTTTTACAATCTACAAGGTAACCAAAAAAGTTCTGTCCGTTTTTTGATTAGTCATTGAATGAAGTTGAAATATATACGAAATGCGAGTAGCAATTGTTTTCAAATTCGGACAGCCAGAAGTAGGAACATCAGATGTTATAAAAAACACGCGCATCATTCCTGGCCATCAGTTATAAGCCGGACAGCTGTGAGAATGATGGAAGTGTCTAGAGATCTCGTTGGGGGCTGTTTGCTTTACGACTAACAAAGTGGGCTTATCAGCAGCTGCATCAAGTCGCCGCATATGACAAGCGTTTGGGGATAGTGCTGTGGATGAACGTACTGCAAGACGGTGGTTTCGAAAATTCAAGTCGGGAGATTTGTCTCTCCATGATGAGCCTCGCAGTGGACGACCAAACGTTGTGAATATGGTAATGAAGATGATGGATAAAAGTCCGAGTAATGTAAATAATGCAAGTAATGATGATACCTCATCTCGGAGATAGAGACAATTATTAAATGATTTCATTGTATTCGACTTTAATTAATAAAGCACGTATAAAATAAAACATGACCCAGTACACATGTTGATACTTCGTATGTCCATTCCACGAAGTCGTTCCTTGCAGATTCACCACAGATTCTCGATTGGATTTTAATCAGGGGAGCTTCTGGGCCAGTCTACTACTTTGATTTGCTCACGAGTAAGGCTTGCTTATGTGTTCGTACAGCGTTACAATTTTTGTAATAGTGTCTGGGCATGATAGAAAATCTGATGCAATCACGGATGACACAATATTTTTTAAGCACAAACACATTTCATCATACACCCGAAAATAGATTCATATTATTGTACACCACTGCAAATGGCGCAATCTCTGTAAAAAGTGGAAATCAATTACATCCTGCCACTTCAGTGGATCTAAAACTGACCGAACGGTGAAGTAAAGGAATCTCTGGATCTCTGTATTCGCTCCCCTGTCTTCCGGTACCAACCATTATTTATATAGTCGGTAGTCACCTATGCAGATTAGGTGGATCCTACCACAACATATATATATATATATATATTCGTACGCTTCCTTGGAGTAACTTCCATCGCAGACCAGTGGCCGTAGGACAACTAATCAACAATCAAGACAATAGTGTCTGGGTGTGATAGAAAATCTGATGCAATCACTGAAATAGAAATCCATTACACCCTACCAATCCAGTGGGTCTAAAACTGACCAAATGGTGAAAGAAAGGAAACTAAAGCAGTTGTTTCAAGTAATATGCACAAGGTCGAAAGAGGAACGGCCTATAATGGGATACTACGAATTGGAGACAACAAAATTGAGCAAGAACTAAAATTTAATTCTCTTCAACGTTGATTAACAAAGATCGGAAAATGTAATACGAAAATGCGATCGAAAGATCCATTCCAAAATCTAAGCAAATTCCTCCGAAACTGGTAAATTGCGTTGGAAACGAAGTAAATAGTTTTGAAATGTTATGTAATATCGATCGTCCTCTATGGCAATGACAGATGGACAACCTACTCTCAGATGAAGATATTTAAGGCAACAGAAATACGTTTGTATAGAAGGATAATTTCGACCTTGTGTTACATCTAAGCTCCTCTTGGAAAATTTCTAGTCTCTATCATTTCCTGTTAGAAGCCAGCGAATAGGATTTATATATTTAACTGTTAATCCCAGATTTGACAATGCTAAATGGATTTAAACCAACGCGTCCCTTTGCAGCATTTGCACGTGTAATCCTAAGATTAGACGTTTCCATTCAGGAAATATTCGCTATTCACTGCCCGAACTGTGAAAAAATGTTAAGATTTCTTTGGAGAAAATTGTCTAATGATACAAGTCTTACTAATTAATCCATAACTGGGGGGAAAGAAGAGGTGGATTCCTCTTTATCCCAGGGGCATTTAAGCATAAGTGAATATAACGAACCCAATGAGAATTGGAACCTGGCTCTTTGCTAAAGAATTCCAATGCCATTATACACCAAATCAACCGCACATCCAAGCTTACAGCATAAACGGTCACTTATATAGGTAATTACAAGGCTTGATGTTGCTTAACTTCAGAGATCGTACGGGGACCGGTGATTCAACGTGATGTGGCCGTATCTCCATTAAAACAGATTTTCAGGAAATTAGGCTTATCGCTTTTTCTAACACTGATGGAAGTTTCCCTGCTAACATTTTCTTGATTATGTCAATATTTTTCTTCGTGTTGCAGGTGCTATCCATTTTAGTTGTTACGGCTGTTGGAAGTTTTGAAATGCAGTCATTTTGGGAATGTTCTTTGTCATAGCACCAATCTATAAGACCTGATGAATGGTCTTCTTCTTTAAGACCTAGAGAATTAATTCGTTTTAAGCGATTTCTAATCATTGATATAAGAAAATGGTTGTATATAGCTGATGGCTTAGACATTTCTGAACGGGCGGTACACAACGCATCGCATCCTTAGGAGCCTTTAGATCTGAAGAAATTATTTCGGAAGATGAATCGAATTTTCAGGTTATTATTTTCGTTCTTAGCTGTGGAAGAAAACCGCCTCAAGTACAGCTTATATCCAATTTTCTAATCTCCTATACTAAATTTGTCGTAATTGGCTGGTTAACTTTTATGCCTGTAAAACAAAACTGTTCTCTATTGCTCACCACAGGGAACCATCCATGCCACCCATTGGAACATCTGATGCTCAACTCCACGAGAGCATCTCTTTACGACTGCTTGTTCTCACACTGCCCGCTGACCAGAGATGGAACAATTATATTGAATCGATAGCTTCATCCACCACAAGGAATGTTGGTTCCCTGTGTCACGCCAAAAAGTCCAAGAGTCCATCCTTCAAATCTACAAATCATCCATTCACTCTTGCATGGAATACTGCTGCCATATATGGTCTGATGTCCCCGCTGTTCGCCTTAAGGTCCTCGACAAAATCCAGAGACGAATAAGCAATGTGGTTGGTCCTGATCTGGCATCTCGTCTTCAGTCACTCTCTCTCACAGACCTGCCGTCACCTCCCTCTGTCTTTTCTACAAATACTTTCACGGTAACTGTTCTGACGAGCTACCTTCGCAAGTTCCCAGACTGCATGAATTTAAGCGTGCTACTAGGCTGGCATCTCGTTCCCACCCTTTCACTTTTAAATGTGACCGTCTCTTCTACTCCAACAGCTTCATGTCTCGCACCTCCCGTCTGTGGAATTCCCTTCCTATTACTTGTTTTACTGATAGCTATAATCTCCAACTATTCAAATGTAATGTCAACTGACATCTTCAGATGCCCTGAACTATCCCCTGCCCTTCTCTTCATACTTTCCTCCATCACACCTCTTTACTCTCGCTCTCACTCTGGAACCCCAGCGTACTAGTGGCATTCCGCCTTGCTTGGGGCGAAGTGCTTAAAAAAAAAGTGATCCAACCATCAAGTTATTTGAAGTGTTTATAGCTCATTAATTCTGTATTTTGTGTTTATGTCTGCATTAATTCTTTCTAAAAATTACACATGCATATATGGCTGTGATAAGATATTGTGAAACAATAAAGGAAACGATGGACAATGTTATATTAACAAATTGACATTCTTACTTCAATTGAATAATCTGGCCTCGTTATGAAAAATCATTCAAGTGATATTACATTTTGTTTTTTCATCCGCGGAAAAGGGAGATAATCAATCAAACTTACAATTATATATGCAAACGAATACCGTCGATTTTTGTTGGCTTTTCATAATCTTCTACTGGTCCGATAAACAAGAACTATGTAAGCATGGCATTGACCTTATGGCAAAAGAAAAGAAATTTAAGCAGTTGTTTTAATTAATTTGCACAAAGAATGCAAGATGCAAGACTACGAATTATAGACAATAAAATCGAGCAAATAATTCTCTGCAACGGTGATTAACAAATATTGGAAAATGTGGTACCAAAATGCGGTCGAAATATGCATTCCAATTGCTAAGCAAATTACTCCAAGACATGGAAATTTCGTTAGATACAAAGAAAATAGTTCTGAAACGTTATGTAATATCGATCCTCCTCTCTGGCAATGATTGATGGATAACCTAATCTCACATGAAGAACAGATTTGAGGCAACAGAAATACGGGTTTTTGTCAGCGTTAAACTCTTAAAAACTCACACATGCACATATGGCTGTGGCAAAATATTGTGAAACAAAAAAAAAAAAGAAAACAAAGAAAATTAACAAAGTTATATTAATAAAATTATATTGACAAAGTTACATTCTTGCTTCAGTTGAATAATCTGGCCTTGTGATGAAAAAGAATTCAGGTGACATTTTGTTTTTTTTTCACCCGCAACAAACAGATAATCATTCAAACTTACAATTCTTCTCCTACTCGTACGATAAAGAACAAGACTGCAAGTATCGTATGGATAGAAGTAAACGACGATAGTCACCATTGTCTCTTTGTAAGACCAACGAATATCTTTTATGTGAGAATCAAAGGGGTAAAATGACGAAAACTCATGGTTTGAGGCTCTGATTGAGTAATCGGTGAGCTG
>OZ038506.1:27183358-27240858 GCA_964036315.1 Acanthosepion esculentum | reverse complement strand
ATTCACTACGTGACTGTCTTTAAAACACGTCGTATCTAAAGAAGGTTTCTCCATCCAATGTGGACTCAATTTCAAATCCTCCCGGGTGAGCGCTTATTTGTTTCTTTAATAACATTTCTCGCATATGCAAGCCAATAAACGAAAATAATGTTCAATAAATAAAGGGAGCAGCTACCAAAAATAACATCTAAAATAAATAAAAACGCATTAATTCTTCAGAATATCTATGGGAATTTTCTCAAGGAATATACGCAAACTTGAAATTGGTAAAATCCGATTCTTAATTTTCTTTTTTGTAGATGAGAAGTTGTACAAACTGTGAGAGTGGCAATTCACTTTGTTCCTGAATATTGAAAACGCGAATAGAAAACAAGTAATAGGAAACTGCTTCTAAATAATTACATCATCGCAAAACAAAATGAAATTCTTCAAAATATCCGTTTATTTCAAATGAAATTTTCGATTTATTTAAGATTAAGAGAAATTCTGAAATATTATTTATTAAATAGAAATATGAAGCCCGTAAAAAGTTTGACAGCAAAAAGGCGATTTCTCTTAATTTCGACTTAATACTGTGTTCGGTCTTCATTGGGGACCCCATAATTTCGGTTTTGTACCGTATCTAAGCTATACTTAGGAAATCAGTATAATCTAACATGAACAACTCTTGCATATCCTTTTCAGTCAAAACGTGGTTTTCACCATTGGGTTCAATATTCGGATTAAAATAAATAAATAAATAAGTTTACTATGAGTGAAACTTGGTTTTCAGCATTTAATTCAAAATCGAATTTACAAAAACAGATGTATTCAGTTTCGGATATTGTAAATATAAAAGACAATTTGGAAAATGTCATATGTTTCACTGATCAAAAAACGAAATTTTTATTTTAACTAAACTCATATTGAACGATTGATTAGTTGATTTGTTTATTTAAAGGTATATCAACTCCTTATGGTCATTTAATATCAAAATGTAATTTTCTTGGGAGCTTTGAAGTAATAAAAATATGTAATATGTTATTCTGCTTTCACAATTAAATAGATGGTAGATGATAATTTTTTTTTTGTTGCGTATGCATGTTTGTGAGGACGTAATTATTAGAGGCGGTGATATGCGTTTTATGTTGTAGTTTTCTAGAAGTTTTATTTTGGAATACAGTTTGGTTTCTTTAAGAATTTTTAGGATATTATATTGATTAATGATATGAAAGTTATTTCATGTTGCTTGTTTGATTGATTTCGCTTTGCGGCATATCAACCTCTATGTGTTATTCAATGCCGAAATCTGCATATTTTGAACGCAATTTCAAGGCTTCAACTACATATACTTTGATCGCAATTGAATGTCATCAATTACAGATAAAATGCAATGTTGGTCTTTGTGCTTAAAATGTATTGTTGGTAATTTTACTATAAATATGTAATATTTGTAACTTTATTTAAAAATGTATTGCTGGTATTTTTTTTAATTAAAATGTATTTTTAGATTTTCCATAGTGTCTTATTTTGTTTTGGGGTTCACTATTTGATTATAGCTTTGACCCTAACATGTGCTATCACCCCCAGTCCGAGTGACACTGGCGTTAACAGCAATTAAGAGGTGTTTACACGCTCCTCAAAACTTCCAGTCTCCTGATTAGGGGCCATGATATCGGATGCAGTTTATCGTCATATCCAGGACTCATATTTAACGAGCCAGAAACGTGTTTCAAATTAATTATATAAACGCTTGACTTGGCATTTTTTTTTACCCGTTTCCTTGACTTGAAAAACAAAAGCAGGAATTATTGGCTCGGCAAGTTGATAGACATGACTTGGTATTTTAAAATTAAGAGTTATGGAAATTATTTTGTCATTGAATATGAACAAGGACATCGAAATAATTTTCAATACTATAAAACAGTGAGTCTTAGAAAAAACTGATGAGAGTTCTAATGATTTCATCGACAGTATGATATTAAATCCACTAAGATGCAAGAGTTTATTGATCGTGAAAAAATAAGAGAAAGAAAACATTATGAAGGAAAGAAAACAATAAAAGAACAAGTACTGAGGAAACAGAAGATCACGATTGGTGTTGGACTTAGATTTTTGAACATCAAATTCGACGGCAAGGCTTTAAGTCGGAAGAGAGTTCCCCAAGCTGGAGGTGCGAGAGAAGGAAGTGTTAGTATAGAACTTACGGTTACGTCTAGCTTTTACAACTGTAAAATGACTTTGTCGCCAATCTACATGGTGGTCGGAAAGTTTTATCACCATCTCACCAAAAAGTAATGATAACAATAGAACAACGACTAAGACAGTAATACATAGCACGTGTACTGGATTCAGTTCATTCACTTTCATTGACGCAGACACACATCGAAAAGGTCTGTATGAACACCCTCATTTTCGTGTCAGTCATCTGAAATAGAAAATTAAATTGTGTTAGGTGAGAAGACTTTCCGACCACCCTGTACATTCATAGATGACATTACAAAACAACCTTATAGTTAATCAAATTAAATGATGGTAAAAAGTGAGGAATCTGTTTTGTATTGTTATGTAGTATTAAACACATCCACCATTTCTTGGTCATGGTACGGGGTGATCTGAAAGTCTTGTCACCCTAGCAAAATGAGAACTATAAGAAAAACTAAGACAATAATGCAAGGCACATGTACTGGATTCAGTTTATTCACATTCATTAACGCTGTCAGACATCGAGAAGGTCTGTATGAGCGCCATCATTTTCGTGCCAATCATCTGAAATAGAAAATTTTATTATGTAGGGTGACAAGACTTTCGGACCACCTTGTACATTTATAGATGAAATTACAAAACATCCTTATAGGTAATCATATGTAAGGATGGTAAAAAGTGAGGGATCCATTTTGTATTGTTTTTTGTTTTTTTTTTTAATATTAAACACATCCCCGATTTCTTGGACATAGTACAGGGTGGTCGGAAAGTCTTGTCACCCACTTACCAAAAAGTAATTACAACAGGTAATATAGTAATACATAGCACATCTACTGGATCCCATTTATTCACCTTCATTGACGCTCCCCCACATCGAAAAAGTCTGTGTGAATACCATCATTTTCGTGTCAGCCATCTCAAATAGAAATTATGCGGTTGTGACAAAACTTTTAGACCACCTTGTAGTACTGCGCTTATCTTCCAAAGATACCAAAGAGGAAAGCTCAACATAACAATTATCCTGAACATCTTTATTGGAAAAGAACGTGGAAGCTACCTTATGTTTGTGAGAAAATGATTAAAGCTGAGATGACAGATGAGGACCAATAACATTGCATATTATTCTTTGGAGTTTATTGAGAGTCACGAAATACATAGCAGTAGCACCAGAACAAATGTGACGGGAATATACAATGCATGAAGAAATGGTAGACTTTTTTATTTACAAGGTTGCTGAAGATGACAAACCAAACTGATATGTCATGGGCCTCGAAGCATCACGAAAGCAATGAAGATGATAATGAACATGATAATAATGTTTAATTGTTGAACGTAGACTTTATTAATTCCAAATCAGTTGATATCTATATAATTTTAATTTCCTTCTGTATTCGGATATTCTCATCCTTGACTTCCAGGACGTTTCACACGGGGACTTTAGGTGGTTGGTTGCTTGTTTTTTGTTTAGCGGCATATCAACACTTCTCTGGATTATTTAATGCCGAAATCTAAATATTTTGTACGCAATTCTATTTTATTTTATCTTTAGGTGTGGGGAGATAATATTGGTTTTAGTGATACAAGTCTTACTAATTGACCCATAGCTGTGGGAGAAGTGAAGGATTCATACCTTTCCCAAGGGTATTTCAACCCAACTGGAATTGGAACTCTGTCCTCAGAGTTATTATTTCCGAGTCATTATTCATTAGATCATCCTCACATCAAAGCTTAAAGCACCTGGAATTCCCGAACGACCAGGTCGACGTTGCTTAACTTAAGTGATAGTAGAGGAACCGGTGTTGTAACGTGATGTGGTTGTAAGGCCGCAACCTATTTTTGGTTATTATTTAAATTCTGTTTGATAGAACCCTGCTTGTGATGCAAGGTTCTGATACAGTAGTTTATTATAGTTTCTGATTAAATGTAGATTCGTTTCTGTTGGGTTTTTTTATGTGGACAATTTGATTTCAGTTTGGACGAGAGTCAGACAAAATGGCAAATATATAAGCCAATTTGGAAAATTGTTTTGACATGCGTTGCCGATCTGTCTCGCTAAATGTGGAATTCGTTGAAATAAAATCCCTTTTTCTGATCATGCTCTTTGATCGAGCCTGGATATTTACTCAGCCGTGAGTTCATTTCATTTGCTAAAACGTAACAGATCTTTTATGGCTTCGAGACTATAGCTGAAAAAGCGATTACGCGGCCTTGTAGGTGATGAATGAATTTCCACCCTGAAACCTTTTTTTTCAAAGTCGCAGTTTCGCAACTCCCGCCGTAATGCATCGCTATTCCTATGGCAAATGTTCTGACGAACTGCATTTCCTAAATCCACCAGTTCAGACCTTTACAGCTAAGACGTACCATACCGGGTACACAGGGTCGAATCATCCTCATCCCCTTCGTTTTCAAAAAAGGAAGTTCCACTCGGACGGTATCTTCTCGAGAACTGCAACTTTAGGTAACAGACTGCCGAGTGAAAAAATTCCACGATCCCTGCAGTCATAACATCTCCAATTCTTGAGTTACCATTTAACACTTTTCAGCAATACACGGAAGATTATTCGTGAGTATGAAAGGATCTTGTTAAAAATTTGCAGATATAATGTCTCTAATTTATTCATTCAGACATGCCTAAAAGATAATTTACTATCTAATTACAAAATAATATATATATATATATATATATTTGTTGGTATTACTTTTATTATATATATATATTTTTCGCTTCCCTGCTCATTTATTCATGTCATCCATTACAGACTATCTTGTTCTTCATAATTTCTATTCCCCGTTAACAGTTCTGATGAGAGGGGACGAAACCGGTCGACTGTTGTTTTTATTTTAAATTTATCATGGCCTAAAATTGTTTTTTATGCCTTAATACGCTTTTGTGCCGTTGCAAATATATTTAAATATGTATGTATGTATGTATGTATATATATATATATATATATATATATATATATATATATATATATATATATATATATATAATTTGTGATAGATATATAGAAATAAAATATATATATATATATATAATGATATTTTGTTTTTGTTTTCATGGATGATTTCCAAGCAACGACAAATTCATGTATACTTAATACTTCTCGTTTTCACTCACGCGTGGTCATGTGTGACGTCATGAGCTGCGGTGCGATTTTCGCTTCCAGCGTCTCGTATGCACGAATTTGTCGATGTTTGGAAATATATATATATATATATATATATATATATATATATATATATATATTAACTTACGACGAATGTATGACTCGGATTTTCATATTCAGTACAATCTTTAGCGATTTATAATGGAGTGGGAAATTTTACGAAGATTTTGACGAGTTTCTCGTATTAGAATACGTCGTTTGACTTTCACAAAAGAACTTTCGGTGGAATCTTATAAACGAACCTGCTGAAATGATTTGTTATATTCCGAAGACTTTCAACCGTCGTTGTTATTTTACATTGAAAGAAGGTCGAAGACATATTCCTTTCCGATTTGTAACTTGAAAGTAAAATGAATTATTCGACACCAGGTTGAATTCAGCAATATGGCTGAAAAGACATTACCTATACGTATTTGTTATCAGCAAATTTTCGATCTGAGCTCGTGTTCTGACGCATCCTACTGTATCCTGTTTCGCACTGATGCCCTTGGGAAATATAAGAATCCATGTCTTTTATCCCAGGGCGAAGTATCATTTAGACTAGTATAGATTGCAGCCTCGTACACCTCAAGGTTTTATAAAGCAATTATTTTAGTTTTCTAGATGTTATAACTTATAAATAGTTTCATAAACTGAAATAATTATCAACATGACAAACCCATATTTACTTGACTGTATAGGAAGCAAAGCAAAGAAAAGAATGGCATTGTGTTTCAAATAGATAAGATGCTTGATTTTAATTCAGAATCATTCAATCTTGGAAATTTTTATAAATCATTGTTCTAGATGTTATAACTTCTAAATAGTTTCATTAACTGAAATCATATCAATATAAAAACTCATATTTATTTTGAAAGTCTATTGCTATAAGCGCGCTGTTGAGTGGTTTGAACACCCGCTTTCTGACCATGAGACCCGACTTCGAAACTCACGATGGTGGACATGTCATTAAGGCGACTTTTTGATGTATTTTTCATTTCAGCCGTATGTATGCAAATTTATAAGAATTTAAAAATAATAAAATTATTTTACTTTATTCGACACCTTTATTCGGCTTAATCTTTCTTCGTATACGCAACCGATCTTCGTAGTTTGAATACATTTACTTTGCGCAATTTTCTTTTCTTTTAAAATCGCCATTCTTTATGATCACTTCATATAAAGTTACTCTTAAAAGACATTAAGGAACCCAAACTAAGTAATATTTAGAGACGGCACAGCACGCGTGTTAGAAAAAGAAAAAAAAAGAATATGAGAAACGTACCCTGCTCCGCTTAAGTTTTAGTTACGGTTTAATTAGACGATATCAATTGCATCTGCGACGAAAAGCAAAATTAAAGATTAACCTTTAATAAAGAATTTAAAAAAACAAACTTTCACACTGTTCGATTTTTAAATTTAACTTTTAATGAGTTATTTCTTTAATTTTTAATCGCGTGTAACTTGAGTAGTTACTACCTGTTACTTCAGGTTGGTCACGATTCGAAGAGATTGAAAAACGGACGGACGGACGAACACACGTGCACTCCGCTTTAGTATCAAATATAGATATAGATAGATGATTAATTTGAAAAAAAAAGTCTTTTGACGGACGTTAGGCTAGTAAAGACTAATAATGCTGTTAATAAATGAAGAATATTAATATTTCTGCTGTTCAATTAATATTATTATATTAATTCGACCCGCAGTCGTAAAACGGGAGATTGAAAATAGGACGAACGGATGGACCCACGTATATTGTGCTTTATTATTAAAGATTTGTAAGCATTTAGTAAATTATTAAAATATGTAAACCAACTATAAGAAAATCCTTATTATTTCCCATTTCAATTTAGTTGGCAATCAGGTGATGCTTTACCAACCATTCCAGCAAATAATATAATAGGTAAATAGTGTACATAAACAATCTAATAAATAAGTAGTGATTAAAATTGTTATGGTCCAGGTTCCTTGTACCACGGTGATGGTCCAAGGTAGAACCAATGAAGAATAACTCGAACACAGGTATGGAATAACACAGATATATTACAAACAGAATATATACAAAGAAGTGGAAGTGTTAGTAATAACAATCAGGTTAGGTTAGAGAGAACTATGTTGTCTCGACCAGTATCACTATTCCAATGTCTTACTGTAATCGTCTAACGCGACTCTGTCTCTGACTGACTCACACGATGTTGATACGGGGTCGGCCGTCACCTGTGTCAACAAGGGCCCGTACCCCAGAGAAGAACCAGTCTGAGGCCGAACAATCTGTCATTAGAATAAACACCGACGAGATACATGGTCACAAACCCAGAACTATTCTCAAGCTTGGACCAAGTGACTCGTTACCAAACTAATTAACACAAAGCGAACGAAATGGTCTCGCGAAGAGTATCAAAATGTCATCATTTTTCACCGCACACGAAACTCGACAAAGAACATCACGGATCAGACATAACAAATATGGATAACTATGGTAAGGAAATGGAATAAAACCCCATCTAAACCCAAACATGCATCAGTATCTGTCTATATTTCTGAGATGAGGTATCATGTACATTATTTACATCATTCGGTCTATTGTCCTCATCTTTGTCGCCGTATTTATGACAACGTTTCGGCTTTTCAGTATCTGTCTATATTTCTGAGATGAGGTATCATGTACATTATTTACATTATTCTCACTATTGTCCTCATCTTTGTCGCCATATTTATTACAACGTTTCGGCCTTTCAGTATCTGTCTATATTTCTGAAATGAGGTATCATGTACATTATTTATATTATTCGGACTATTGTCCTCATCTTTGTCGCCATATTTATTACACCGTTTCGGCCTTTCAGTATCTGTCTATATTTCTGAGATAAGGTATTATGTACATTATTTACATTATTCGGACTATTCCAACCACCTGAAGACGGCCGGAGCGTACAACGCCCGAAACGTTGTAATAAATATAGCGACAAAAATGAGGAGAATAGTCTGAATAATGTAAATAATGTCGAAACATGCTTGCCAATGTCTGATGGGACATCGTGCGAGATAAAAGATTTTCAAATGCAGCTGAGTGACAAACCCTGGGAGACGTCACAGAGATAAATAATGTCATGTATGTAAATAATGTCATATATGCAACAGATTTAGCAGCTACTCCGATGCTTTGGGATCAAGACAGTAAAACATCAAACAAAAGGCAGAAAGAGCCAGCTTGGAAGGCAAAACTGATGAGAGATATAAAGAAAAGCGGTTGCGTGATATCAATACTAGATGAGATCATAAGAAACTCAAATGTCTCAACACGCAAATGCAGGAAGATCAAACGAAAATATAAAATTATATCCGTAAATTAAATTTCAGCAATCAACGAAATAGTAAGACACAAACTGCACTTAAGATACAGGGAACGAGACGAAACGAAAAGCGTTGTAGATTCTATCGCCAAGATAAAATAATCCAAACGGACCTTAAGAAATTTTACAGGGAAATTAGAAAAAAAAAACAGCCACCGTCTATTGAAAAAGTGGAGAATTTCTGGAGCAGCTCAAATGAATATAACCCCAATGCAGAATGGATCTAACGGGAAGAAGAACGAATGTAGGATAAACCTCTACAAGAAGGGAAAATAAAACCCCGAATAGTGTTATGCGAGCTCTAACGAAATGGAAATCCCCAGAAAGTGACCAAGTACCCAATTTCCGGCTCTATCATCTGTCATAAATCCATAAGACCCTTGCAGAACCTCTTTCAATGCTTATTAATAATGCCAATGAAATCCCAGAATTAACCAATGACGGTATTACATATCTCCTGTCCAAAACGGTGAAATAGTGATCTGAAAAATTATAGACCAATAACATGTCTGTCCAACACGTATAAATCGATTCCGTCTGTCCTGACGAAATATATTTACGCTTTTCTCGAAGCAAACACCATTGTTTCACTGGAACATAAGGGCATTCGGAGTGGTCTATATGGCTGCAATGATCAACTACTGATTAACAAAATGTAGAAGTCTTAGCAGAGCATGGATAGATTACTGTAACTCTTTGATAGTGTGTGAAACCCTGGGATACTTAATACTTTGGAAATGTACAAAGTTTCCTCCGTGTTAGTAAATATACTTAATCGCGTCATTGGAATGTGGAAAACCACATTATACCTAAATTACACAAGAGGCAGTGCCACCTCCAACTGCTTGAGTATCCGACAAAGAAATTTTCAAGGAAACTTCCTGTCACCCCTTCCGTTTTGACTGCCTTTAATCCTCCATAAGCATGAGCCGAACAATAATAGCTATGGATACTAACTAAAAATATCCAATCAACCATTCTGCCTGGAGGACCTCAAACTCTTTGCCAAAGACCACAACGATTTGAGAGGTCTCTTCAATACTGTAAAATGTTTCAGCGACAACATAAGTATGAATGTCGGATTAGACAAATGCGCCAAAATAACATTCAAGAATGGGAGAATTACCGAAACATCCTCAATAGATTTAGATGTTTCACAAATATTAGGGAACTGGAACAAGAAGTTAGATCTAGTTAGCGAAGGGGATGGATTGCATCATACCCAAATAAAGGAAAAGGTAAGAAAGGAGTACTACAGGCGTGTGTGTCTGTTACGGAATAACGAGCTGAAATCGAAAAACAGAATTATCACCCATAAACACCTTGCCTGTACCAGTGGTGCAATAGAGCTTTAACGTCCTTAATTGGACCATAGCTGACATGAAGCGAATGAACGCCAGAACGAGAAAGTTTCTCACTTGCCATCTCATGCATCATCCAAAGGCTGATGTTGATCGTCTGTATGTGCCCAGATCCGAAGGAGGCAGAGGATTAGTTCAACGAGAACTGCCTTAGAAAAACAACAACAACAATCGGCCTTAAAACATACCTGGAAACTAGAGAAGACTGGATGAGGATCTGAGTCAAAGAACATGAAAGAAGTAAGAAACTGTATTCAGTGTTAAAGTAAGCCAACAAGTTCAAAATAGAGTTTCAAATAGGTGATGAAATACAAGTAAATTAATATACACCGACTGCAGCTGCAATATACTTAAAAAGAAAGCAAAGGCAAATACAACTCACCAGATGCAGAAAAGATGGCAAGATAAAGTGCTTTGCGGTCTAGACTCTGCACGTACCAAACAAGCTGATGTAGCCAAACTCCATACCCATCAGCAGATACGTAGTGCAACACTAAATGCTGAAACAGAAAGTTTAATTCTTGCTGCACAGGACCAATGCTTGCTAAGTAGAAATTACCAAGCGCATATACTGAAAAACTATGTTAACCCAAAATGCAGATTCTGTGATAAGTTGCACGGTATTTGTACCCACTGAATATAAAACCCGGCATGACAGAGTGGACCAATATCTGGATTGGAAAATATGCAGCTCTTACGGAAAGGAAAATGCAAGAAATTAGTATGAATACCAGCCAAACACGGTTACGGAGATAGGACCCGCAACAATTTTTACTTTACAATACACAGAGAGAACAATCAAAATAAATCGACAGAAATCGTGAAGAGAGGCCGCAAAGACAAGATATGCCTTCTCATTGACATGGCAATCCCTGCAGACTGTAATGTATATTTGAAGATCTTCAAACAGATATCAAAATGCAGGGACCTTGAAATCGCAATTTAAAAAATGTGGTACGTGAGAACATCAAAAATTCCAGTTGTAGTTGGAGCCCGAGGATTGATTGGGAAAGATTTCAATAGACTCACTGAAGGAATTCCTGGTAGCCCATGTCTTAAAGAAATAGAAACATTGCTGAGAGCTACAAAGGTTCAGGACTATGATCCCACATTCATGAAAGGACACAACATATAGAAGGAGACAAAACATAAGATAAGAGTGAAATTACGTAAAGTTTCAGCCATGTAACAAGTGAAAGCAGTAAATTAGCTCAAAAAGGGTACATATATATATATAAATGGGCATGAAAGGTGATTCACTAAGAACTGCGCAAAATTTTGGGCATTTGCGCATATGAACCACTGCAGAAACAATAACCAGTAGATAAGCGTGAAAAAAGTAAAATTCTATGAAATAATAATAATAATAATAATTTGGTTGGAAAAGATTCCAGTAGGCTGATTGAAGGGATCCCTGGAAGTCCATGCCTCACAGACTTGTTATGATAAGTACAGCCCACACTTTACGAAGGGCTTTATCTATGTAATTAGTTTTTTTTTTCTTTGCAGTGGAAAGTGTCATGATGCCATTTCTAATCTTAGGTCCCTGGGCGGGAACCGGAAAGAAATGTGTAAACGCCAGATATCAAAGAAAATAATAATAATAATAATAATAATCCAGTTGTAGTAGGAGTCCTGGGATTAATTGGAAAATATTCCAGTAGACTCACTGAAGAGATTCCTGGAAACCCATGCCTTAAAGAAATATAAAAAATTGTTCTCACAATTACAGCCCACACATTACGAAAGGCTATATCTATCTAAAATGTGTGTGATTTTTATTTTATTTTATTTTATTTAAAAAAAAATGCCCGCTGGAAAAAAGTCATAATGCTCTTTGTGACCTTAGGTCACTGGTTGGGACCCAGAAAGAAATGTGTATACGCTATAAATCAAAGGAAATAAATAATAATAAAAATATCAAAATTCAGGGATCTTGAAGTCGAAATCTCGAAATGTGACATGTTATGATATCAACAATTACATTTGTAGTTGGATCCACCCGTTTGATTAGAAAAAGGTTTATATAGAGTCACTGGAATCATTCCTGGTAGCCGAACCCTTAAAGAAATAGAAACAAATGTACTCACCAATAGAGCTCACACCTTACGTAGGGCTTTATCCATGTAAAATGTGTGTGACTCCTGATTTCTTAAGAAAAAAAATGGTCAGTGGAAAAAGACATGATGCATTCTCTGACGGTAGATCTCTGTTTGGGATAAGGAAAGAAATGAACATGTACAATAAATCAAAGGTAATAATAATAATAATAATAATAATAATAATAATAATAATAATAATAATAATAATAACTGTCAAATTCTATGGACTTGCAAATCGAAATAACAAAAATATGGAAAGACAAATCTGTTGTGATAAGTGCAGTGTGTATTATAAAATTACTCTATGGCAAGATGATAGCATAAATAATAATAATAATAATAATAATAATAATAATAATAATAATAATAATAATAATGACATGCAGGTTATGTAATAATATACAATAATTAAATTATAAATAATAATAAATGATAATTAATAATTAATTATGGACAAATAATTATTTTTATAGTCCAGGTTAGGACCAAGGAAGAACAACACGAATACAAGAGTAGAAATAACAAAGATATATTACACGAAATAATAATACAAGATGTGGAAGGTGTTAGTATGACTGTCAGTCTGGTTTGGAGTGAACTACTATCGGCTTGACTCGATTCGTCCCTCTCTCTTTAGAGGCGTAGTATACATAGTGTTAGGAAGAGTTCATTCTGTAGTTATAGGTAAGGACCAATAATAATAATAATAATAATAATAATAATAATAATAATAATAATAACATTTTTATCAAATATTCCAAACGGACCTTAAAAAATTTTACAGGGAAATTGGAAAAACACCTATACATGTCGAAAGGCCATCACCGATTGATAATGTACAGACATTTTGGGAAAATATTTGGAGCAGCCCGAAGGAATATAACCCAAATGCAGAATGGATCCGACGTGAAGAAGAACGAATGCTGGATACACCTCTGCAAGAATGGGAAATATATCCACAGATGATGTTAGGTAAGCTCTAACGAAATCCCCAAAATGGAAATCCACAGGAAATGACACGGTTCCCAATTTCTGGCATTATCATCTCTCATCTATCCACAATATCCTTGCGAAAACATTATCAAAGCTTGTAAATAATCCCGATAAAATCCCGGAATGGATTACTGAAGGTATTACATAGCTCATACCAAAAACAAATGAAACAGACGACCCGAAAAATTATCGACCGATAACATGTCTCTCCACAACGTACAAGTTGACCACGTCTGTCCTGACGAACCATTCTTACTCCTTTTTCGAAACAAACAGCATTCTTCCGCTGGAACGGAAGAGATGCAGGAGAGATTCATATGGCTGCAATGATCAATTACTGATAAATAAAATGATTCTGGAAAATTGCAGGGGCAGACGTAGAAATCTTAGCGCAGCTTGGATTGATTATCGTAGGACTTTTGATAATGTTCCACATTCTTGGATCCTTAAGACATTGGAAATTGTACAAAGTCTCCCCTGTGACGTTAAATTTCCTTAAGGACAGCATGGGAATGTGCAACACCAAACTATACCTTAGTCACACCAGGGGCACTGCCATATCCAACCGACTAAATATCCGACGTGGAATCTTTGAAAGAGACTCCCTGTCTCCCCTTCTGTTTTGTTCGTCCTCAATCCCCCTTACGCATGAACTGAACAACAGTAGCTATGGTTACAAAATAAATAAGAAAATATTCAAACACCTACTCTACATGGATGATCTCAAACTCTTTGCCAAAGACGACAATGATTTGAAGGGCCGCCTCAATATTGTAAAATACTTCAGTGACGACATAGGTATGAACTTCGGATAAGATAAATGTGCAAAAAGAATTACAGAAGCACTCGTAATAGATTTAGATTTCGTCACAAACATTAGGGAACTGGAGCATGATGAAGCCTATAAGTACCTAAGAATTAGCGAAGGAGATGGCATACAACACCCCCAAATGAAGGAGAAGGTAAGAAAGGAGTACTACAGGCGTATACGTCTGGTACTAAATACCAACCTAAACTCAAAAAACAGAATATCAGCTATAAACACCTTTGCTGTCCCTGTGGTGCAATACAGCTTTAACGTCCTAAACTAGACCATAGCTGAAATTGAGCGAATGGAAGCCAAAATGAGAAAGCTCCTCACTTGCTACCGCATGCATCATCACAAAGCTGATGATTATCGTCTGTATGTGGCCAGATCCGAAGGAGGCAGAGGATTAGTTCAACTAGAACTGTCCTACAAAACTACAACAATTGGCCTCCAAAGATACTTAGAAACTACAGAAGACTGGATGATGGCATGTGTCAAAGAACATGAAACTAGTAAGCTTCTTTACTCCGTAATAAAGGAAGCCAACAAATTCAAAATGGAGTTTCAAATGGGTGCAGAAATACAAGTAAAACACAATATACCAACTGAAGCTGCAAAATACTTAAAAAAGAAAGCAAAGACAAATGCGGCCGACCAGATAGAAAAACAATGGCAAGATAAGCCGCTTCATGGCCAATACTCTGCCCGTACCAAACAAGTTGACGTAGACAAAAACCGCACCCATCAGTGGCTACGTAGTGCAGGGTTGAAAGCTGAAACTGAAGGTTTTATCCTTGCTGCACAGGACCAATGCTTGTTAACTAGAAATTATCAAAATATTGTGTTAGCCCAAAATGCAGATTCTGTGATAGATATCCAGAAACAATTGATAATCTTGTATCAGGTTGCACGATATTGGCACCCACTGAGTATAAAACCTGGCACGACAGTTTTAGCAAATATCTGCACTGGAAAATCTGCACCTTCTATGGGAAGGAAACTGAAAGAAACTGGTACGAACACCACCCAGACCCGGTTACGGAGATAGGACCTGTTACAATTCTATGGGACTAAACAATACACACTGACAAAACAATCAAAGCCAACCACCCAGACATTGTTATTATAGACCACAAACAAAAATGTGCCTCCTTATTTATATGGCAGTCCCTGCAGACTGCAATGTATCTTTGAAGATATTCAAAAATCTGTCAAAATACAAGAACCTTGAAATCGAAATCTCAAAAATGTCATACATGGGAACATCAACAATCCCTTTTGTAGTTGGAGCACTAGGATTGGTTGGAAAAGATTCCAGTAGACTAATTGAAGGAATTCCTGGAATCCCATGCCTTGATGAAATTTAAAAATTTGTTCTCACATGTCGAGCCCACACTTTACGGACGGCTTCATCTATGTAAATTTTATTTTTTAAAATTTTTTTTTTCGTCTTTTAAGTGGAAAGTGTCATGATGCCATTTCTAACCTTAGGTCTCTGGATGGGACCCGGAATGAAATGTGTACACGCCAGAAATCAAAGGAAATAAATAATAATAATAATAATAATAATAATAATAATAATAATAATAATAATAACAATAAAAATAATAATAATAAGATGTTAACGGTCTCTACTTTAAAAGAAAACGAAAAGGAGAGAGCTAGTCAGCGTTAAGAACTGTGTCGTTTTGCCAATCGTGTGCCTCGAACAATACGCAAATGCCAACAAAGGATGCTGACAACAGCCCCAAAATGCATTAATTCAGAAGAATGAGCAGAAAGTGATAAAAGACAGAAAAGGTAACAAAAAAAAATGGGAAGGAAAATAATTATGTACAGCGACTCCGAAGAAAAAGTTAGTAAAATCAACATGGATATTACTCTAGAAAGAAAACTGTAGAGAGAAAATAACTCATTCTTCGTCGCGACACAAATCAATGCTATAAGAACCAAATATATGAAACCCAAGATAGACAAAACACAGAAACATGGCAAATGTAGATATAAAATAAAGAGGAGGCAGTGAACCACAATATGGGTGGAAAAGATGAGACAGGTAACCACGTAATCATAGAATGAAGCAAACTTACCGCGGAAGAATAAAACAACAAAGATGCCAGAAAGTCGATATCGATACCAGACTAGAATAGTAACGGAAATGGTAATATTGGCCATTTTCATAGAGTGAAAACATTCGTCATCCATTGACCGCGCTGTCAGTGATACTTTTGATTGAATTTTTTTAAATTGTTTCCCTTAAAACAATTTTTCAGGAAAATAAATAAAATCATAAAATGTTTCTATTAAAACATTTTTTCATGAAAATGCGTTTTTCAAGTTTAATAACTGCAGCTGCTCTTTCCAGCATTGGTCAGAGTTTCCTTCCTAATTTTTGGTTTGAATTAAAGAGCAACGTAAGCATCTTGATTATATAATTATTTTCTAGTCGTGTTAGCCGATCTGAAAAAAACATGATTGATAGGCAAATAGGTCGACTCTGTTGGGCCGATGTAAACATTTAGCAAAAAGAAAGTAACAGTTGTCCAGGTGTTTATAGGATCACTGGGAATGATCCACAAGAGCGTAGAAGAATATCTGGAATGAGTGGAAATCATAGAGTGGATAGCATTACCAAAAACCAATAGAAAGTTTTTTTACAAAAAAAGACTTCTGGAATATAAATGAGTTTTTTTTCTTCTATCATTTGACCTCTGGCGTAAACCACCACCAATTGCAATCTACGTGCTCACACATTGAGTGAATGATTATATGTGGTGACATCAAACTGGGCAATCGCATGCAAAAACAAAAACAAAAAAAAAAACGATATCTTAATGCTTTAAAACATAAGAACCTTGCCCACAGGAGAGTGGAGAGATCTGTGCAAGTCGACAACAACGTTAAAAGGACTGAAAGCGAGAAAAAAAATATCAGCACTTCGCACAGGAAAAAAGAAACTGTACGCCATAATAGAAATGTTACCGCAAAAGATGCTGAAGATTAGAAGAGGTATGCTGTCATTTCTTCTTCATCCTTAATTACATATAGGATGAAAATGAAATAATCGAATGAATAATAATAATAATAATAATAATAGCAATAATAATAATGATAATAATAATAGTAATTATTATTATTATTATTGTTATTATTATTATTATTATTATTATTTATAAGGGGCGTTAATATTTTATCTTGGTGACTAGAATAAAATCATTTCATGTTCACTTTACCTTGAAGATTTCTCGAACAAATAATTTGAACGGCCAAGATTCATTATTATCAACATTAAGAACATTAATTATGCAAAAGATAATTTTGAGATAAAAAAAAACAGACAGGAAAATACAACCACTCCTAAAGAAGGTAATAAAGGAAAGCGAGAAGAAAGGACTAAGTATGGATTCTAAGAAGACAGATGGACTGCCAACAAGACAAGTGTTCCCTGGAACTCCTTAGGTAGGGATCGCGAGCAGTTATTCTTTTGGATTTCTATGACGTCTTCAAATATTGTTCTTTTCAAATGGTATTTGACTTTTAAGGTAGAGAATTTAAAAATAGCAGTTAAGCCAGTGATAGTAGACACACTAGGTATGATTCAGAATGATCTTCATTTAAAATAGTGAAAAATGCATCTTCATCTATTATATAAACGGTAGTGTTAATGAATACCTCCCAAAATATTACAAAATATGTTTTCTATATAATTTTTTAAGAAAAAATATTTATTTACCTCGTCACAGGTGATAGATTTCAGAAATGATTGTATCGAACAGAAAATCAAAAATCAAAACATAATGATATAAATAATATACAAAACATATATTCAGATGATTAAACATTTAGTGTCTGACTGTTCAGGTTTGACACCGACGAAATACAAAAATCGACATGAAAGGTTTAGTCAGGATATTTAATGGAAGTTATGTCGATATTACGCTGTATGGTATGAACGTCAGCACCATACTCTCATAGAAGTCCATCAAGTTAATACAATTCGGCGCTTTAAAATTCATCCTGACAGATATCTAAAAGCTCAATGGCTAGACATAGTAATTAAAGACTGCAATTCAAAAAACAACCAATTGCCAAATAAAAATATTTAACCACATTAGAGAAGCATTTCTGCCTTCCATTAACATGGCTGATGCTAGACTCCTCGAGAGGAACACATTGCGCCTTCCTGACCACAACTTTTCAACTGATGTAGAGGGACAACATCATTTCAGTGACCCAACTATCCTTGCAGCAAATGATCTGTCTATATTTCTGAGACGAGGTATTATGTACACTATTTACATTATTCGGACTATTGTCCTTATCTTTGTCGCTATATTTATCACAACGTTTCGGCCTTTCAGTATCTGTCTATATTCCTGAGATGAGGTATTATGTACACTATTTACATTATTCGGACTATTGTCCTTATCTTTGTCGCCATATTTATCCCAACGTTTCGGCCATTCAGTATCTGTCTATATTTCTGAGATGAGGTATTATGTACACTATTTACATTATTTGAACTATTGTCCTTATCTTTGTTGCTATATTTATCACAACGTTTTGGCCTTTCAGTATCTGTCTATATTTCTGAGATGAGGTATTATGTACACTATTTACATTATTCGGACTATTGTCCTTATCTTTGTCGCCATATTTATCTCAACGTTTCGGCCATTCAGTATCTGTCTATATTTCTGAGATGCGGTATTATGTACACTAATTACATTATTCGGACTATTGTCCATATCTTTGTCGCCATATTTATTACAACGTTTCGCCCTTTGTACGCTCTGGCCTTCTTCAGGTAGTTGGAATGTCGAACTGAACCCTTTATTTCACTTACTGGGGTAGACTGTTTTAGTTCCACGTGCCATGTTTAATGGATGTCAGTTATCAGTTATCTCTTGTTAATTCCCCTCTCTAGTTGCTGAAGACATTAGGTTTATAATAACCAGAAATCCACACACAGATGTCCTCAAGGACACATGGCACAGTGGATAAAGGCTTAGTTAGGTGCAGTGACAGAACACAAAGTGTGTGACTTCAGTACCCGGTTAAGGCAGTGGAGAACTTAAAGTCGGGAATTAACAGATAACTGATAACTGACATCCATTAAACATAACAAACGTGATTTGGCTTCCCTTAGTTTCTTCTACAAATATTTTTATGGCAATTGCCTTGATGCACTTTTTTCCATGGTGCCCGAACTACATAAATTTAAGTGTGCTTCTAGATTGGCATCTAGGTCCCGCCCGTGTACTATTGAAATCGTTAAAATCCAACAGTTATTGTCCCGTACTCCCGCCTGTAGAATTACCTTCTGTTCACTTGATTCTCTGATAAATACAATCTTTGAAATTATAAATGCATCGTCAATCGCCATTTTCTATATTCTTACATCCCGTAAGTCTTTTGTCCTTTCCTCAGTGTTCTAAATACTGAGTCATTTGTCTCACTTTTAATCTCTGTAACCCCCTGCGTACAAGTGGCATACCCGCCTTACATGCTTTGGTTTCTTTTGTTTTATTTTAAGGCAGATCAACCTCAATGGGTTATTTAATGCCGACAAGATTATTGTGGTAATATTTTTTTTTAAATGCATTGTTGGTAATATTTTTCCCAAAAATGTATCGCTGGTATTACAACATATTTTTATACTTTCATAATGTTTGAACCCTTTTGTGGGGTAATTATTTGCCCATAGCTGGGACCCTGACATGTGATACCACCCCAGGTCAGGGTGAACCGGGGAACACCAACAATTAAAACGTTTCTTCACACTACTCAAAACCTCTTGATCAGAAGCCTTGCTGTCGGATGTAGTTTAACGTCTTACCTAGGAGGCGCATGTAGATTCTCGCCTTACCCAGGAGGCAGATGTAGTTTATCGTCTTACCCAGGAGACGGATATAGTTTATGGTCTGACCCCGGAGGCAGATGTAGTTTATTGTCTTACCCAGGAGGCGGATGCAATTTTTCGTCTTACCCAGGAGGCGGATGTAGTGTATCGTCTTACCAAGGAGGCGGATGCAGTTGTTGATATGCCGTAAAACAAACCAAAACAACCCAAAATATACTGAGATAGATAGATAGATAGATAGATAGATAGATAGATAGATGGTAAGAATATATTAGCAGCAATAAAAATATTGTCGGTATTAAATAACATATTGAGGTTGATATGCCGTAAAACAAATCAAACCAAACCAAAACGAGTGATTGGTATGTAAATCTAATGGCGAATGCTTCTCAATACTAAGACGTCAGTATTGTCAATATGACTATTCATGAGGGAAACAGATTCTGCAGTTAGTATTTAATCATCTCCCCGTCCACGGTGACGGCATATACTGCGAGGCCGGTTTACATTGCAGAGTCTAGCGCTCGCACATGGATTATTCCCCCGCAACTAACGTCGCACCGGCATCAATATTCCAACAACATTCCCGCTTTGGTGCAATAAGGGGAGGTGCTGGCGCCGGATTGAAATCCCCGGGACTAGGCACCGCTTATTTATTTTTTTGTGTTCAGTCCAAAGACAGAAACATATTTGAGAGATAACATTTACTTTGCCTGCCGGATGGCAGATAATACACTTTAATTCTTGACCGACAGTTAGGGACTAAAGTAAAGCGTAATCCGAGTAGTACTGACTGACTGGTCAATGAATGCCGTATGTTTCCGTATGGGGGAACGGCTAATGTTACTAAGGAAACATACATTTGAAATTAGTACTAAAGATGGCTGCCATTCTCTGAAAGCAACCTTATATTTTAAACTGTCGATAAAAGCCAGTTCACACAGATAAATTATTGCGCGTTCAGAGAACATTAATATATAACCCTATTTTCATACCTTAGGTTACTCTTCCCAAGACATGTAAATAGGGCTAGACAACATTTCAACGTACTTTGAACGTGCAATAATTTATCTGTGTGAACTGTCTAGTATCGACACTTTCAAAGTTAAGGTTGATTTCAGTAAAATTGTCAGCCATCTTTAGTCCTGATTTGAAATCATTTGCCGTCTAGAAGGTAAAACCGTATCAAGACTAGAATCTAAAAGCTTTTTTCTTTTTTTTTACCTTTATTTCACCGATGAAAAATTCCGTGCTCTATGCCTGAAAGTGTACAATAAGTCTTTTGTTAATTAATTTAACTACTTTTATCTCAACAGTTTATTCTTTCCTGGCTGTGACGGGCCAATAACATCAGCGATAAGGTGAATGCATTATCGAACGCATTCCTTTAATCTGATTATACCTACTTTTGGCTGTCACCTTTTCTTATATATTTGTATTATTTTGCCTCTGCGCTTTGCTCCTGGCTCATACGAAGTGCAGGACGATGACAACTTGGCACGCGTCAGCCTGTAATTCAATTTTCCCACCATGAAAAACATCATTTCCAAACAAAGCATTTACCTAACAGAGTTAACTATGCGAAAAGAACGATTTGTTTAGCTCAACTCAAAATAAATTCCTTATGACTACAAGAATTCGTTGACGTTTATCAGAAATGGTACTGGAGGTTTCGCTGAATCTCCAGTATCGAAATATATACGCAGGACTGTGCTTACTATTCTAGATAGACTTGCAGGAATTCTCTTGATTTGGATAATCTCCAATTTCCCTCAGATATCGAGTTCTTCCACGAAGTTATAATATGGAAAGATCTGAAGACCGCCAACCAAACTAGTGACGTTTTATCGAATTTTCACTGATCTCTCTGATGGGATATCATGAACGTTTATTGGGGGGAATTCAAGCCAGACCTCATGTTGAACACGTACATACGATGCATCACTAAATATATTGGAAAAATGGTAGGTTCTCTGCACTATTGGGTATGTCGCAATCCTCATAAATACGTTGAACACTATTGTAAGTAGTTATAATATGCTGTCTAAGCTGGCAGAGTGAGCTGTCAGCGTGAGAAGCTCTTGCCGTGTCGAAATCTCTGCATTTGGGCAAAGAGGAAACCGGACGAGGCTATGCCGAAGGACAGAATCTCGTCCGGAGAGGGTAGAAAGATACCCGATCCCAGGCAATTTTTGCCCACATTAAATTTGGCCTTGTGCATCCTACCTCGTGGGGAGACAGGGAAAAATCATAATATGCTAAGTAGTCCATCACTAGCAGTGGTTTATCTACTTCACGCCGATGGCGAGTATTGTATTTTTCTGATGTCATAAAGATTACCATTTCATTTTCAACTCCCGTTTTTGTCATTCCTCATCCAGTAACCTTTCCTAGGTCACAACAACCGAATTCCACTTATTATCCTCTACAAGAGACAGATCAATCCAAAAAATGGAGCACAGATGTCATAGAGTCGAAAAACATCTCCGCGTGCTTGGGAGTAGCAAAATTTTTTTCCACTCTGCAATTCCTTTATCGCCAAACTCTCGCTACCATCTTGCTATTTACAAGTTAACTATTTACACAAATTATATTCCTTAATTCCCGCCATGCTACGCACATTGTAGCGAAACACCCTTCCGATTCCATTGGTGAGATGTAAGTTCAACTTGAGTAGTATCTTCCCACAAACCGCCGCTTTATGGAACCGATAAAGGTAGCATATGTTGAAATAAATGTTTAATCCTCAAGATCCTATATCGCCCAACGAAATTTCCAATCGAACAAATTTTTTTCTGTTCAGTTGCTCATCGCTCTCTTAACAGTTGAAAGTAACAATCACCATTGCTGGAATTGTCTACCGGAAGACAATGACGTGCAGGCTGGAAAACCCTGATGTAGAGAGATGATACAAATTGTATCAAACGTAAAGAAATCGTAAAAAAAATTATCAACATGAAATAATGATTAAAATAAAGATAAAAGAGAAATTGAAAATTAATTACAAGCCGATTTACGACCAGATGATATTTTCTTTTAACCAATGCGTTCGCAGCATTATTCAAATAATGCTTTCACATCTTCTTCAGTTTTATTCAAAGCATCATCAACATCAAAACTGTTTCGATTTGAGGTCATGAATTCACATGTTCTCTCATCTTCAGTGACATTGTCTACTGATTCGACAATATTTTTCCAGCCTTCTTTGTCCCCTGCGAGTTTGCGGATTCGTTGCAGATCTTCATTTATTGTAAACTTCTCCAATGGAAAAGTGGAATCTTTCTGTCGTGTTCTTTGAATGTCCCGGTTCAGCGTTGGGACTATGGAGGTCCTTGGATGACCTCTGAACTTTTTGAAGTCAGTCTTTTCAAAGTAAAACTCCATTCAAAGTAAAGCTCACTGGCAAAATTTCGTTTATTAACTTTTCAACTTCTTCCTTTAGCAATATCGGAACATTGTGTTTGCCTATTTTGACGCCATATGTTTTACTAGAGAGTCACACTTCATCTTAGGTACCAGACATTTTTATGCCCTTCATACATGGATATGTGTCTTTTTCTCTCTCCAAAAGAAAACAAAAAGGTTCTTTCCTCGTCTGGTAAAAGAGGAAAGAAATGATTTGAAATGTCTGGACGTTCCTCCCATTTCCTTCCTACTTCCAAAATCAGCGAGTCTATGTTTGCCTTAAACTCAGTCAACGAAGAAACACTGGTGTTTATCAACGTCGCTTCTTTGGGAAAGAGACCGACACGCATAATTAGAATAACAAATATAAAAGTGACTACCAATTAATCATCATCATCAGCATCTTAATCAAAACTGTTTCGATTTGAGGTCATGAATTAACATGTTCTCTCATCTTCAATGACATTGTCTACTCATTCGACAATATGTTGCCAACCTTCTCTGTCCCCTGCAAGTTTGCGGATTTGTTGCAGATCTTCCTTGATTGTAAACTTATCAAAAAGAAAAGTGGAATCTTTCTGCCTTGTTCTTTGAATGTCTCGGTTCAGCGTTGTGACTATGGTGGTTCTTGGATGACCTCTGACCTTTTTGAAGTCAACCTTTTCAAAGTAAAACTCCATTTCTTTGATAACTGGGCATTCCTGGATTCATTCGCAAAACATGTTTAAAAAGTTTCCAAAATGAACAAAGATAAATGAGATTCTTGACATCTACTGTACAAGTTCTTGTTGGCGATATTATTATCAAAATTCGCAGTTGTCGTTTGTAGAAACTGTCTAGCAGCATTTTCAACGCATATGCGCGTTTATTCAATACATATGTACGTTCGTTTGAAATGTCTAAATTTTAATCAAATTTACAAGTATTTTGATTCTGAAGACGATTACATTGGAAATAAAATCTTAGCCCGACGTATTTCAAAAGAATAAATGTTGGCTTAGTAGTTAAACATGTTTTGTTTAATTTAGTGGCTTCTGTGGCTGACGTTAGCTGATATGAACATGGAAATTCGAAAGAAGAAAAATATATATATATATATCTTGTGAAATCGTGCAATGAAAGTAAACAAAATGAATTAAATTTTCAATTTCTCCACAAATAGCAGCGAAGAGTTCAAGAAAATTGCCGAGAAAGGACTGTGAATTTAATAACTTTAAATTGGATCCTACATTATCAACTACCATAATTCAAGATCAAGACGCTAGATAAAATAGTATATATATATATATATATATATATATATATATATATATATATATATATATATATATATATATATATGTTAGTTTGGTTAAACGTAACATTGCTTTCCAAATACACAATCACGCTATATTCGTTTTCAAGTATTGTGTTTTTATATGGTTTTGGTTAATTGCATAAATAATATAAATAAAATATAATAATATAATATTCGAAAACGAATGTACTCGCTGAAAAAAAGAACTTTGTTAAAATTACCACTTACATAAATCAACTAATTCATACATATATATGTATGTATATACATATATATATATATATATTTATATATATATATATATATATACATATATATATATATATATATATATATACATATATATATATATATATCTATATATATATACATATATATATATATATATATATATATATATATATATATATATATATATATATATATATATATATAAATATAGGTAACTATACTCGTGTCGAAAAACCTTCGAATTCTTGATTTAACAATACCCAAATCAATCTCGAAGGGAAAAAAATGTTTTTAAAATAAAGAGCCAGAAACATGAAAGTCTGTCGAAAATAATCGCACAGATACAGGTTCAAGGCCCAAAGAAAAAAAACCGAAACGAGTAAACAACTAACTAAAGAGCTCGATACAAACGTAGAGCAAACCTATTTTGACTATATATATATATATATATATATATATATATATATATATATATATATATATATATATATATATATATTATATATATATATATATATATATATATATAATGTATGTATATATATGTATGTATATATATATGTATGTATATATATATATGTATGTATATATATATATGTATGTATATATATATATACATATATATGTATGTATGTATGTATATATATATATATATATATATATATATATATATATATATATATATATATATATATATATATATAGATAAAGATGTTATAGTCTTTAGAACGAGAGAAAAGTTTACATTTTTAAAAGAAGAAAGAAACCGCAAACGTTTTTGGTTATATTGTGGATTTGTTTTTTTTTATATATATATTTTCCATATTTTTTGCTGTACAGTTTTCAGGTCTCGTGACCTTCTTCAGGCAAAGAGTTGATATTTCCACATATTATAAAAGGAATTAATATACAAAAAGACAATTGTTTAGAATTCGAAAAAACATGAGGAAAATTAATTAATTTTAATAATATGTTGATATATCGTATCTTTCCTGAAGAAGGTCGCGATTCCGGAAACCCTTGTAGTAAAAATATGGAAAATAAAATATAGTATATATAAAAAACAATCTACATTATAACCAGAAACGTTTGCAGTATCTATCATATATATATATATATATATATATATATATATATATATATATATATATATATATATATGATAAGATGAGGAATAAATAGGAAATGCTCATCAATCTAACATTTTTCAGTTTTATTAAATTTTCCTCTGAGAATGAGATATAGAGAGAAATAAAGAAAGATATTATGGTATTTTTACTTTTGTATTTGATTTTCATTGGTTAATCCTGTTTCATGTACATTTGACTTACTAGACGAATGATAATATAATTTATGCTTTATAGTACTCCAAATTCAATGACAGAAGACGCGTCCCATCGAAATTCAAAGAAATTGACGGATACCACGCCTAACTGAAAACGTAAGTATTGCTTTATGTATATATGTGTATAACAATTCTATGTGTTTCTCTATGCGTCATTCAGATGATAATATATATTCGTAAGGTTGTTTGTCTGTATATAAGTCGAGCAGACATTGGTGTTTTTTTCCATGTTGATGTGGGTACGTTTTTACGTACATACCTTTCGTTTTCATTTAAACATACGTTAGATTCTTCAGGAATGGATTCAATAACTGTTGGTAATGTAATGTTTTTATGTGTGTATATAGTTGGCAATATATATGTATATGTTATTAATCACACGAAGTACTTTCTTAATTATATATATATATATATATATATATATATATATATATATATATATATATATATATATATAAAATGAAGAGATTATAATGGTTCCAACGAGAGAAAAGTGTGTATATTAAAAAGAAGAGAGATACCGTAAACTTTTTGGGTTGTAATGTAGATTTTTTTTAAAAATATTTTTCTTTATTTTTCATAATTTTACAACACGTGTTTCTGGTCTCGCAACCGTCTTCGGGTAAAGGGTGGAGATTTCCACATATTATTAAAAATAATTAATTTTTTTCCTTTATGTTTTTCAATGTTAAATATTCTCGATATGAGACATTCTCTGTTTTTGTGTTAGTAATTCTAATGTCTTTCTTGAAGTGGCAATGAAGAGTTCTGAGCGAAGGGTCATAAAACAAGTGATGGATTAGTTGTCGGTATCTTATCTTTTAATGGTCTAGTGAGCCCTGTGTGTTCTTAGTTTTATTTTCATTTTCGTGTGTTCCTGTTCCTATATATATATTAATGGTCTTAGTCCAACATTTATTTTAATATATTTTCTTCTATTTATACATTATTTTATAGATACAAATATTTAAGTAAATGCTCTGTTTATAATAAACAGTATTAACAACATTTACTGACCTGAATGTCCGATAAATTTCATAGAAACTATGTGTCCTCCAGCAGGAATCGAACCTGTATCCTACACGAAACCGTCATATACGTGCTATACCATTGAGCTACGGAAGAAATATCTTGTTGAGCAAAGTCAAATTACTGTTTTTAAACAACAAGTTTCCCGGTAAATGTAGTTAATACTGTTTTTTATAAACTGAGCATTTAATTAAATATTTGTATTTATAAAAATAACGTATAAACAGAATATATAAAAGATATGACGTACAAATCTACAGGTAAAAATATATACAGGGTCTGTGACAAATATCAGGAGTCCATAGACCATCTAAACCCAGGGTGTTCTGTAATTGCGTCATATGAACATTAAAATATTCACGATATATGGGAGAAATAGTTACACTGGACAATGCAGAGACTTTGGAAAAGATGTTAATAAACATTGTTATTAACATCATCCAGCGACGGTTACTGAAATAAAAGACATCACAATTCTATGGGATTCCAGCATCTTTACAGACAGGAAGATTGAAGAAAATAGACCGAACCCTAATTGTCCAAAACTTATAAAAAAAACTTACCTACTAATTTATATGGCTTGCCAAGTGGACTGTATCATAGCAACAAAGGAATTTGAAAAACTATCGAAGTGTAGAGACTTGGAAATCGAAATCGAAATATGTGGAAATTGAAAACAAGAATAGTACCAGTTATAGTAGGTGCGCTTGGAATGATAAAAAAGGAACACAACAACTTACTGACAAATCCCTGTAAACCCCAGCTTGAGATGAATACAACAAATTGTCTTGATATCTACAACCCACACACAAAGAAGTTTGTCCATGTAACCCTAATGATGTTATTGGAGTTAGAAAAAAATCATGAAATGTAACCATAGCAACACACCACTACCTGCCTTATACTCCTCCACCACCACCACCATGCAGACTTGGTAGGTAGTGTGACTATAGCAGAAATTGAAATATAATGATAATAATAATAATTTGGAAAATCTCACGCAAAGTTATATTTATTTCCCAATTTAAAAACTTTCACTTTAGACCACTTTGATTTAAGAAAGATCTACGTTGGTATATTCTACCCCCACCGATTAAATAATTTCTATTAATATATATGGAAAATGTTTTGAGCGTACTCAGTAACCCAAAGATAATCTTCCTTGCCATCTTTTGTTTCTTTCATATACCAAATCATTTTAAGACATGGACGATCATGGCTCTCCGCAATTTCCTCTCATGGATTGTTCGAAATGACTTTTAACCCTCTACCATGCCTATTTGTCCTTGTTTGCCATTCATTTATGCAACTTCGTTTTGTGCCATACACTCCTTACCCCTGCTTTTCTTGCCTTCAATACGTCCTGTTCTAAGCCTCGAATTTCACAGATCGAGTTCCTTTGTCTGTTCTGCTTGGAGGAGGAATGTTGAAATAGAAACTTCTAAGCTTTACGCTTCTTTTTACTACAGAAATCTCACAAATTTAGTTGTCCTTTCAAAATCAAATTAGCGCTGTCAGTCATTTTGAAAATCTTAAACAACGTTATTTGAGTCGTCTAGCAAGGCTAAAAATATTACCATATCAATTAATGGTAATTGCTTCTTCACTTTACGCAGTTTCGGTTAGAGAAATGTTTCAGAGGAACGCCCCACTTTGCCATATTGAAGTAAAACCTGCATAACTAACAGCTATTAGCACGTCTCTTAAGTTTATTTTTTGGCTAACAAGACCGTTATATTGGTATAGTTGTTTTGTTTTTTGTTTTTTATATAGATTTGTATTTGCGTCTTCCTGTCACGTGCCGTTTTAATGAAATATGCACCATGGTTTCTGGTTATTTGTCGTTTTTGTTATTTCTTTCTTCTCCCCTGTTTTTCTTTCCTTCTTTTCTTTTGTTTCATTCCTTTGTTCTTCTCTTTCTTTCATGCTGTTTTCTGCCATTCTTTCTGTACTTTTTATTTCCTTTCCTTTTCTTTTTCTCCGTTCATTATTTTCTTTCGCATTTTCACCATTTTTTCTGCCTTTCTTTTTTTTATTTCTTTCGTTTATTTCTTATTTTCTTTCTTTTTCCTTCTTTTTTCTTCTTTCATTCCTTCATTTCTTTCTTTCTTTCGTTCGTTTGTTCATGCATACATTCTTTCTTCTTTTCGTTCTATCCTAACTTACTTCTTTACATTCTTCACTGATTCATTGATTCTTTCTTCCTTTCTTTTATTTATTCTTTCTATTCTTTCTTTCCTTGTTTCATTCTTTCTCTTTTATTTCATTCGTTCGATTCTTTCTTTCTTTGTTTAATACATTTTGTACTTTCTTCCCTCTTTTCTTTCTTGTTTCCTTCTTTATTTCTTTACTGTTCTTTTCTTTTTTAGTTATTTGCTTCTCTCTTTCTTTAATTTCGTTTGTTGCTTTATTTCTTCCTTTCTGCCTTTCTCCCTTGCTTTGTTTTTTTATTATTTCGTTCTTTTCTTTCTTTTCCTTTCGTTAATATATTTCTTTCTTTCTTTCTTTCTTATTGGTTCTGTCACATTCTAACTTCGCTTACTTCCACACTGTTATTCATTATCTGATCAATTTTCTTTTTACGATGACAAGATATCAGCCTTTTTCTGACTTCTCTGATCTATTTGAACTTCAAAGTTCCACTGAATCTAATTTCTTTTCGAAAAGCCAGGTTCGGGCGTACATTTATATTATTTGTCATACGTTTGCCACATGTTCCCGCATCGAATTGTTTATTTTATATTCTTTCTAAAGATATTTTATCACTTGCATTATTTATTTGATTTGATGTCTTACGCAGTTCTTTACAAAATCCCAACCACTCGCCTTTTGATCTTCCTTTCAGATTCTTGTTTTCCTCTCAAATAAAATCTAAATGCAACATAATCGCCATCTAATCACTTCCTCAAAACTGTTCTTTTAATGTCTTTCTTCCTCACTAAGGTTTTCTCACGTTCTTTCACTCTCAGTAGCACCTTACATCCTAGTGGTTTCAGTGTATGGAAATGATTATATTAACAATCTCTACAAACCGCTGATGGTATGGACTTTTTCAACAAAAACGACTTGTGCTCACAATGGGTGTAAAGAATTTATTCACACTTGGTTTTCACTTTTGTTAGTTTCTTACACCTTTTTTTAACTTTAGTCAGGTCCTTACCCATTTTTTCACTTTAGTTAAGTCCTTATCCATTTTTTCACTTTTGTTAGGTCCTTATCCATTTTTTCACTTTAATTAGGTCCTTATCCATTTTTTCACTTTAGTTAGGTCCTTACCTATTTTTTCTCTTTAGTTAGGTCCTTATCCATTTTTTTTCACTTTAATTAGGTCCTTATCCATTTTTTCACTTTAGTTAGGTCCTTACCTATTTTTTCACTTTAGTTAGGTCCTTATCCATTTTTTCACTTTAGTTAGGTCCTTATCCATTTTTTCATTTTAGCTAGGTCTTTACCTATTTTTTCTCTTTAGTTAGGTCCTTATCCCTTTTTTTCACTTTAGTTAGGTCCTTACCCATTTCTTCACTTTAGCTAGGTCCTTATCCATTTTTCACTTTAGTTAGGTCCTTACCTATTTTTTCACTTTAGCTCGGTCCTTACCTATTTTGTTAATTTTTTTGCCTCAACTATTTGCATATTTACTTTTCTATACCTGCAGATCTTATGTTTTTTTAACCTTCTTTTGTTTTCCTTCGATAATTGCATTTTGCTTTCTTGCTTTCCCATGCAGATAAGGAAGCTTCTGAATGCAAACGTTTGTTAATTCAAGTTGTCTAAATGATTCTACTTTATCTAATAAGACCTTGTTTGTTTAGCCATCTACTTCCACGTGCCCTAGTTACCAATCAATTAGTACGCTTAAATTCCCGCGGTCTTGGTACCAAGGAAAACATATCATTAGAACAATTGCCATTAAACTATTTCTTCGTCTGGAAGTAACCGGTGTTGAGATGCCAAGTCAGGAGCGATAACATTACAAACACTTCTTTAGATTTTGTCGAGGATCTCCATATAATAATAGTTTAGCAGACTATTATTTTTTAGGAGGTTGACCTTCGAGGTCAGATGAAAGACAAAACAAGGAAGTCATTTTGATTGATAGGGCTACCGTGGGAATATAGGTATAGAGAAAGGGAGTTGTTTCTGCACCGTCAAACAATGTAGACGTGATCATTTTTCTGTTTGAACCGGCTCCCTAGTGAGGTAGAGCGATTCGACTGGACAGTTAGAAGATGTAACATTAACGATATTAATAAAACTACATAATTTAGAATTATATTTGTTGATGTCTTTGATGTCTGTCCAAAACAACTAGATATCGCCGAGACAGGAGCACCCCCACCAGTGTGTGTGGGGGGGCGATATGCAACAGCAGGGTCACCAGACCAAATATAACAGTAATATTCAATGCGACGGGTAGATTTATAAATGTTCATGATGAATTCTGGCGTGAAGATTGTCTGGCACGACACAGTGAACACACTTTCCTAACAGTACCATTTGATTTAATATGATCCCACCACTTATATGTCAATGGAACATACCGAGAATGAGTTGCTCTCCTGATGGTTAGCATCAGTCATGGGGATGGAATGTAAACATTATTCTTTATGATGATTGAATAAAAGTTGCTTCAATTCGGAGGCGTTAACATTAAGCAGTTTCTTGCACAAGTTAACAACTGCTTTGAGGTCATGTTCGAGATCAACCGCCATGTTAATTTTTATTTCTTTATTCTTCCTGCTCGGACTTCCTGGGGTTGACCTTCGATGTCAGATGAAAGACAAAACAAGGAAGTCATTTTGATTGATTGGGCCACAGTGGGAATGATAGGTATAGAGTTGTTTCTGCACCGTCAAACAATGTAGACGTGATCTCTTTCCTGTTTGAACCGGCTCCCCAGTGAGAGTGAGCGACTCAACTGGAAAGTTAAATGATGTAACATTGACGATATTAATAAAACTAGGTAAGTTAAAATTATATTTGTTGATGTCTTTCATCTCTGTCCAAAACAACTAGGGATTGAGGGCTAAGAGAAGACGAGATAGGAGCACACACACCGGTGTGTGTGTGGGGGGGTCTGTGCAGCAACAGGGTCACCAGACCAAAGATAGCAGTAATATTCAATGTGACGGGTAGATTTATAAATGTACAAGATGAATTCTGGCGTGAAGATTGTCTAGCACGACACAGTGTCACACTTTCCTAACAGTGATTTAATGTGATCCCACCACTTATATGTCATTGGAACATACCGAGAATGAGTTGCTATACTGATGGTTAGCATCAGTCATGGGGATGGAATGTAAACATAGATCTCTATGATGATTGAATAATAGGACCCTTAATTTGGAGGCGTTAAAATTAAGCAATTTCTTGCACCAGTTAACAACTGCTTTGTGGTCATGTTCGAGATCAACTGCCTGTTTAATTTTTTATTTCTTTATTTTTAATCAATTCACTACAAACAAGGCGATAATACCAACAAGACGCAAGAGGCAGTGAAAGAGAATGAAAGACTTAAGAAGGAGCCGGGAATCCAATCTTAAACAGGAAACAAGGAATAGGTTCTTCTCTACTTTGTCGGTCCTATCAGACTTACTAAGGCAGGAGTAAATATCAAATATGGAACTGGTAACATTGGAAAAGTCATTGATGAAGAGATATGAAACATCGTAGAGGGCCAATCCAATTAATATGAAAAGTTCTAGAAGAGTGGCTAGTGAAACCATATAGTTTGGGCTTGAGAAGAAGGCCATCATGTCAAATCCTATTGTTATATTATTATTTTATTTTAAGCTTTTCACCCCAGGCAAGGCTGGAAGCCACTAACACACAAGGGGTTAAAGAGGATTTGGAGCGAGAGTAGATAGGAGTGATAGATGAAAGGAAGTGGAGAAGGATAGTCGATAGATCAAGGCAACTGGAGATGTCGATTGACGTTACATTTGAATAGTTGGAGATTATAGTTGTCAGGGAAACATGAATGAGGAAGGGAGTTCCATAGGCGAGAGGTGCGAGATATGAAGCTATTGGAGTAGAAGAGACGTCTATATTTAACAGTTACAACAGCGAAAGTGTGGGAACGGGATGCCAGCCTCGTAGGACGCTTGAATTCACGGAGCCTGGGAACCAGCGATAGCAGCTCATCGGAGCAATTACCATGGAAGTATTTGTAAAAGAGACAGAGAGAGACGACGGCGGGTCTGTGAGAGAGAGACTGCAGACGAGATGACAGATCAGGGCCAATTACATTGCATACCCGTCTCTGGATCTTATAGGTATAAAGTGTCGCTGCTGACACTTGAGTTCGAACAGAGATTGCCAGTGAGCAAACACAGGCTATGCCATTATTGAATTAAGTGGATCACGTGACAATTGAGGAAACGCATATATGGGAATCGGCGTGGCGTCTATATTGATCGCTATATCAATTCTATCCTCTATTAATATTCGGATCGTTATTTCTAGTCTATCCTCTATTATTATACGGGCGGCTACTCTCTACTGTGTTCACTATACTGTTTCTCTATACTATTTCACTATACGGGTTACTATTCGAGCGAGTATTATTGAGCAAGTACTCTCAGTGCGAGGGATATTCGAAGGCGTCTGACGCCAGTATTTTTCAAAAGCGTACTATAGTTATATCTGCGATTACAAAGTCTCTACTACAACGAGGATTACAAAAGTGACAACGAGTAATCGTTGGCATCACAAAAGTGTCACACGAGTGTTCGTTGACATTACAAAACCTATCAAGTGCCTTCGAGATATCTAAAGGCAAATCTCAAGCGTCGTCCTTCTTGTGGAAATATTCATGGTAAAATTCACTAATAACCGTTAACACATCGGTTGTTGACCTAGAAAATCGAAAGTCATATTGCGTTTCTAATTGAAGGCCTTACGACAAACAGCCATCTTGATATTAAACAAAAACATATCTATTTTTCTAAAATGAGATGCCCCTTAACACACGATGTAAAATGTCTGAAAAATGTAATTCACCGTTCTATACGATTGAAATAATATTTGTCATTTACTTATATTCATATATAATAAACGTTTAAAATTTCTAACGTAATTCTACTCCAATAGATTCATGTCTCGCACCTCCCGCCTGTGGAATTCCCTTCCTATTACTTGTTTCCCTGATAGCTATCATCTCCAACTATTCAAATGTAATGTCAAACGATATCTTTAGATGCCCTGACCGATTCCGTCCTTCCCTTCATCCTTTCCTCAATCAAGCCTATTTACTCTCGCTCCCAATCTGTAAACCCTTGCGTAATAGTGGCCTCCCGCCTAGCTTGGGGTGAAATGCTTAAAAAGAGATTATTGCTAATAACCGGAGACCTAAAGATATCCCAACTATATAGAATAATTTTGCTTACGAAATATCGTGTCATTTGAGAGACTGCATATACGAAATCAATTATTAAAAAAAAAATTGCATTCTTGTCTTAGGTTTAGAAGCACTACAATCTCCTGCTGGTTAACGTGGCATTAAGTCGTTACACTTCATTCCCACGATATGATTAATTATATGCGCTTCGTAGTGCTTTAGTTAAAATCTTAACATCTTTACATGCATTGTTTACTTGAGCTGGATCAAAACTTATTTCATGCACATCATATTACAAACAAACATATAAATCATCATATTACAAACAAACATATAAATCATCATATTGCAAACATATAAATCATCATATTACAAACATATATATCATCATATTACAAACATATCAATCATCATATTACAAACAAACATATAAATCATCATATTACAAACATATAAATCATCATATTACAAACAAACATATCAATCATCATATTACAAACATATAAATCATCATATTACAAACAAACATATAAATCATCATATTACAAACATATAAATCATCATATTACAAACATATCAATTATCATATTACAAACAAACATATCAATCATCATATTACAAACATATAAATCATCATATTACAAACAAACATATAAATCATCATATTACAAACAAACATATAAATCATCATATTACAAACATATCAATTATCATATTACAAACAAACATATCAATCATCATATTACAAACATATAAATCATCATATTACAAACAAACATATAAATCATCATATTACAAACATATAAATCATCATATTACAAACATATCAATTATCATATTACAAACAAACATATCAATCATCATATTACAAACATATAAATCAGCATATTACAAACAAACATATAAATCATCATATTACAAACATATAAATCATCATATTACAAACAAACATATAAATCATCATATTACAAACATATAAATCATCATATTACAAACATATCAATCATCATATTACAAACAAACATATCAATCATCATATTACAAACATATATATCATCATATTACAAACAAACGTATCAATCATCATATTACAAACATATCAATCATCATGTTACAAACAATCATATCAATCATCATATTACAAACAAACATATCAATCATCATATTACAAACATATATATCATCATATTACAAACAAACATATCAATCATCATATTACAAACAAACATATCAATCATCATATTACAAACATATAAATCATCATATTACAAACAAACATATCAATCATCATATTGCAAACATATAAATCATCATATTACCAACAAACATATAGATCATCATATTACAAACATATAAGTCATCATATTACAAACAATATATAAATCATCATATTACAAACAAGCATATAAATCATCATATTACAAACATATAAATCATCATTTTACAAACAAACATATAAATCTTCGTATTACAAACATATAGATCATCATATTACAAACGAACCAGATACAACTATTTAAAGGCTTACTGATTTATGGTGACCTGCTGCCATTAGATCGCGAAAGATTAGCACCATATAAATATGGAACGGTGAATAAAACGTTGCAATAAAAGTAAAACAATTTGTAAAATGTTTCTTTTTTATCATATTTGCTTTTCATCTTAACTGAGTGAAAACCTTCTATTTGCTTCCAAGTCGTCATTTACATTTGTTTTCTATGTGCAAACCTATTTTATTTATTTATGGGTGAGTCAATCGTTTAGCCCTTCACGAATCACATTTACGCGTGATCACGTTCTTTCACGCGTTATGTCATCATCGTTCGTAAAATCGATAACATTCAAATGCACTCTGAACGGCTATTTTTTTTCGTTCTTGGAGCTTATGATTCTTGTTTTTAAGGTTATTTTTAAGAATTATTATTAATTTCTCCTTTTTCTTTATAACTTTTATATATTTCATTATCCGCACCTCTAACCTCGCCAAAATTTCTAGATTTCTATCTTCTCTTTTTTATTTAGAATGTAAAATTCGATCATGTTGACCTGAGATTTTTCAATAATTTTTTTTTTCTTATTTCACAACACATTATTTAAATATCTTATTAAAGCCGTTGTAGGGTGTTCGTTTTTGTTCGAATTTTGATTGCAAAATTTATTCTTTCTCAGCATGATTGCATTAATTCTATTATTCGTTAGTTCTCTATTCAGTATTCGCGTTCGTTTTTTTTTATTCCGATTCCTTTTGCATTCCCAGGTTTATTCCCTTCCACTTTGTTAATCTTTATTTCTTTTTCATCGCGAAGATTCACGTTTATGAATGCATTTCGGAAATGTTTAATAATTCACCTGAAGTTTTTTCATGCATTTTATGCGATGCTGCCACCATTTATATCCTTTCGATTCATACTTTGACGACATTTTTCAATTTAATCTGGGCTTTTCACGCTAATTACTTCCTTTTTTTTCCTTTCTTTATTTTAATGTGAGCCACCTATTATTTCACTCTCTTTTTCTTTTCATGTGAAGCGTCTGTTCTCATTCTTTCTTTTCACCGCCTTACTTTGATTCCTATTTTTATATTCACCAAAATATTTTCACTATACTTTCGTTCACTTTCCTTCTTTCTTTCTTTTTTCTTTCTTTCGTTCTTTCTTCACCATTCTAGTTTTCTTGGCAATGTATATTTTGCTTTATTTCTTTCATGAATTTCCTATCTATCTATCATTTCTAAGCTCATCTATCTATCTATCTATCTATCTATCTATCTATCTATCTATCTATCTGTCATTGTCTAAGCACATCTATCTACCTATCTATCTATCTATCTATCTATCTGTCATTGTCTAAGCACATCTATCTACCTATCTATCTATCTATCTGTCATTGTCTAAGCACATCTAGATATATATATATATATATATATATATATATATATATATATATATATATATATATATATATATATATATATCATTGTCTAAGCACATCTATCTATCTATCTATCATTGCCTAAGCATATCTATCTATCTATCTATCTATCATTGTCTAAGCACATCTCTCTCTCTCTCTCTCTCTCTCTCTCTATCTATCTATCTATCTATCTATCTATCTGTCATTGTCTGACCACATCTATCTATCTATCTATCTATATATCTGTTGCAGAATGATTAGTTTGTTTAAATAAATTGTAGATCAGATTGTATTATTTTTTCTGGGTGAACGAAAACATCTCCGCAAACATTTTAATTTACATGTATGGCACAAGGCTGTCAAACACCACAAATATAAGACAACAATATTTTTTCAATAAATAATAAAAAGCATTTAGATTACAATAATATACAAGATTGAATGATGAAATTACGGAATTTATACTGATTTGCAGAATTTAAAGTTGATATTCTATACACAGAAAATGTTCTTTATGGCGGGCAAAAGCGTCTCTGTTTCGTGCGTTCAAAGTGTATGCCAGTAACACAGGATTTGTAATGAATAAATCAGTTCAGAGCCAAACATATTGCTTTTAAACAAATCCTTTCAGGAATTTAAATATTAAGAATACGGTAGGAGTTGTCTACCTTTGTCTGTTAAATTGTTTCTTTTGTCAGGGTTTAAAAGATAAAATGCCTTTTATCTGAAATAAGACAAGAGATTAAAATTACTTGACGAAAGTAGATTCCAGTTGAAAGGAAAATTTTCTAAGAAGAAATTGTTATTCTTTCACATATGTTCGTCGTATATAATTTTTGAATGTTTCTTGAGTGAGAGAAAATTAAATACCAAAAGTTGGTATTCGTGTTTAAAGAGAAACTTTAAACTTTTTATCTTCTGAGTTGATTTTATATAAATTATCGAGAACTCCCTGCCGAATAATCTGTTGAATAAAAATGTCCTGAGAGTGAGATTTTGAGTTCGGTGAGTTCACAAGGTAAAAGTTGCAAGATAAGTTATTACAGGATGAAAAATTTCACTGCTGAAAATAAATATCAAACATGAATATGATGAATGGGAAAAGGCATTCGGCAGCGGCGTACGTTGTAGTTAAATTCTCATTGTCTCACTGATGACATCCGTTCGCATTGCTGTATTTATTTTGTTTTAGGTCATGTGACCGGCTCCAATCGGCAATCAGACTTAAATAGAAGCCTCTGTGATCCACTTTTTGCACAAACTTTTTACTACGGAAGAAACTATTACATAGAAAAAGCATTGAAATCTTTTTCGACCGATAGTATTCGCTGAATCGAAAACAATAGTATTATAATACAATCAAACTGAGGTAAATATCTATATGAATGCTAAACATCTATCTATCTATCTGTGTCGAAACATAAATATATCTATCTATCTGAATCTGTTGATGTCAGGTTTACGGCACCATTACGTTGAGACAGCGTTTCCTGTACGATCACCGAAGTTAAGCAACGTTGAGTTGGGTCAGTACCTTGATAGGTGTCCGCTTGGGAATACCAGGTAAGCCTGTATGTGCAAGTGGTGGAATGGATAATGGCTCGGAGATTTTAATCGAAGTACTGTGTTTCAATTCCAGTTGGATTCACTTAGGCTCAAATACGCTTGGGAATGTTATGAATACAACTCCCCCCAGATATGGGTTAATTATTAAGAATTGTGTCTCTAAAACCACTGTTATCTCATAATAATATCTTTATAATGTACAAAATATTTCATAGCCTGAAATAATCTGCAATCGGTCGATAAGCCGTAGAAAATGAATCAACCAACCAACTGTTGATATCTCGCTAACTATATTTTAATATCGTTGTTGTCCAGGTAGTTTTTCTTTTACGGTTTTCTCTGTCATCTTTCTTTCTTTGTTGCCCATCTCCTTACCTCTGTTTTCTGTGCCTTTCTTCGGCGACCCCTTTATTTGTCTTTCATCCATGGAAATGCTAGGATGTTTTAGAAGAAGGGCAAGTTGGTAACTGACTGCTTTGGCTCTCTGACATATATATATATATATATATATATATATATATATATATATATATATATATATATATATATATATATATGCGTGTGTATGTTTCTGTGTGTATGTAGGTATGTATGTAAATTGTTTTTAAATAGAGTGTATATTTGAAGGAACAAAATGAATAAAAGCGACAGGACGCAAACTATTTTTAGCCGACGCGTTTCGTCATATGAGAGACATTATCTAGGGACATTATCGAGACGCATCGGCTAAGAATAGTTTTTTCTCTTTTTACATATATATATATATATATATATATATATATATATATATATATATATAGGGCGTCCCCAAAAATGTCCTAACCTTGTGACTTCTTATACCTTGATTTTTTGTTCTTTTTGCAGATCCAAAGCACCCTAAAAATGCCAGGAGTACGATAACATTTTGAAGAAATTCATAAGTGTTACTGGAAGCACGAAACCACAAAGACTATTTTCGAAAAAGACAATTTAGAAGACAGTTTCACGGAGATCCACCAAATCGACGGCTCATTGCTCGCATCGGGGATAAGTGTGAAGCAGATGAACCTGTTCGAGGCGGCCATTAGCCACATTCAGGGAGACGAGGGTCATCTACCATCCCCGTACAATAAGAACAAATACTGAAAAAGCACCTGAAACTCGATTGGTCGGCATCATCTGCTGTGTTTGGGAATTGGTGGTCGTCAGATTGAATATTTATACACATGCATTTAATTTAATCTCATATTTAATTTAACCCGTCAATTCGTTTTGTACGCAAATAAACATTAATATTTCTTAATTCCAATCATTAATCGTGTTTGCAAGTCAATAAACACTGCATTTATTGTTATTTAAACAGAGTCATGTATATATATATATATATATATATATATATATATATATATATATATATATATATAGTTCTTGAAAATATATTTCCAATTGAGCACTGTTGAACGACAAGCTAATTCTAAAAACAACAGTCAACTGCGTAAATGCGAAGCTCTTCAGTAATTGAATAGAGCACTTTGGCTGCTTAGCGTTTGTTTACGTTTGTAAAAACAATACGCTAGATTTGGCTGATTCCTTCTGACGAGAGAAGATGGCTCAGTGGAAGAACATGTGACTGACACACAAAATCGGATAGGTTTCGATCCGGGCTTGAAGCATTGGTTGTCTAGTCGCACTGAGGAGCTGTGATACAGTACTGTCTGCGAATGACATATGAATACATATTTTTTAAAATTATAAATAGATATATATATATATATATATATATATAAACACACAGCGTGTCCTATAAAATGACTCTCTCTTTATCTATATATATATATATATATATATATATATATATATATATATATATATATATATAAATTGTTTTTTTTTTACTTAAGAAGAAATACCCTTAGGAAATCTATAAATCCGTATCCTTAGGAAATCTATAAATCCGTATCTTCTATGCCCAGATTTGGTTTAAACAGCCAGCAGACTGTGAATTCCTACCATGCCATCTTGTATAAGTGTACGAAAACTCTAAATTCGTTGATAGGACACCAGGAAACCACTTTACTCTCCTTTCATGGAGGCAAGTTATTTCACTGATAATAAAAAAATGAATCTTACTTCATTGATACACTCGCGCACTTTTAGGAATTGAAAATATCTGTAGTAGCATTGACGCAAGCGCAGTTTCAAATTTGACATTTGTAAATGAAAAAAAAAAACAACATTTACCGCTTTCAGAAATCAGGGATTGATTCGATATTTTATTTTTTTAAATTATGAATACAACTCTACTTATAATATTATAAAAAAAATGATATTCCACGAATCGAAAAGATTTCTTGCGTAGTGGAAAAACTAATCAGTACGATGCTACCATAATTAATTCATTTAAAAATGTCCCTTTCCTCCTATGTCTTTGATATGCATCTCTTCAATGTTTTCACACTGAACACTGTTCTCTTTTAGAAAGGGTAAACGATTTCAAATCAGAAAGGTCGGAAGATCGAGCAGATACTACACACTGATCCTAGCTACTGTTGCAGAATGCATAATTTGGCACAAAATTTCAAACTCTACCACACTGTATACTATTTACATTTTTCGGACTATTGTCCTCATCCTTGTCGTCGTATTTATTACAACGTTTCGGTCGTTGTACGTTCCGGCCATTCTTTAGGTGGTTGGAAGGAACCCTTTATTACGCTCACTGAGATAGACTGTTCTATTTCCACGTGTCATGTCTAATGGATGTCAGTTATCAGTTATCTCTTCTTAATTCCCAGGTATGGAACTCACACTTTTTGGGTTCTGTCACTGGATCTAACTAACGCCATTATCCACTGAGCCATGTGTCCCTGAGGACATCTGTTTGTGAATTTCTGGGTATTTTAAACCTAATGTCTTCAGCATTCATTTTTTACCATTGCTCATATTACAATTTTTGCTGTTATCAATTTTATGTTTTTACCAGAACTCATACTGCAATTTTTGTTGTTATTATCGCTTTTCTCTGGCACTCCTTATTACTGGTTTCTATATTGTATTTATTTCTATGCTTCTTCGGTTCAGGAGATTTTTGTAGCCTACAACTAGTTAGAACTGTGACCACCCGAATTGGGTTGGAGTGTTTTAAACACCGCTGTAGTTGAATCCTGACTACTATTTACGTGCGATCTCAAATCATAATTCATGCGCGTGTTGATCAGCACTCAGCATAAACGGAAACAATAAACCTTTTTGTTCAGTTTTCTAAAACGTGATTAACAAAAGGCTCTTGGTCACTCACAAAAGCAGTTCATTTTAATCTTAAATGACACTATTATTTTTTTTTATATTCCAGCGTATGGGATAAATTTAATTTATGAACAAAAAAAAATCAAGCTAACGCAATAAAATTGTAGAAATGAAGTGCGAAAACCACTTCAAATTCATTATTGAGACAAGCTATTACGTGGTGATGAACATTTTGACACTCATCCTTTCTATTTCCCTCCCCCCTCCCCCTTCTCTCTCTCTCTTTCTCTTGCTTCCTCCTCCTACTGCCCCACCGTAAATAAAGCGAGCAAAAGTAAATCTCCAACATTGTCCAACGTTCATTCAGTTTGTGATGCAGCGTTGGGACCTGAGGAATTGCTGACAAGTTAAAAGAAACCCGAGACGATACGAAACGAAACACAGACGCACACAGAAACAAGCGAAATAATATATCTGCGTCAAGGGCCTTTAATATAAAAGGGATTTGCTGTTTCTCCATTCCTATTTACGTACGATCTCGATTCATTATTCACGCACATGTTAATCAGCACTCAGCAGAAGCACAAAGAATATAGCTTTCGTTCAATTTTATAAATCCTGATTAAGAAAAGGCTTTTAGTCGCTCGCAAAAGCACTTCATTTTAATCATAAATCCCTTGTATTATTTTTTTTTGGTTGAAATCCCAGCATATCGAATAAAAATACGGCAAAGTGTTTTTGACGAATTGAATAATAAAAAAAAGAAGCGAAAGTCATGTATTTTCCCCTTATCTTTCTTTGCGCTTTATCAAACAGAGACACGTGATATTTTACGTGCGTCTTATCTGACGGGAAGATAAAACTTTATCGCAATTCACGCTGAATTGCTTTTTTACTTCTTGAAAAAAAAATCAACGATAACTGAAAAGATCTATTTTTTATCATCATTTCCAGCCTTTGGACTTATCGCAAACAATTTAATCTTAATAATAATAATAATAATAATAATAATAATAATAATAATAATAATTATTATTATTATTATTATTATTATTATTATTATTATTATTATTATAGGTAAAATACTGAAAAAGACGGAATTATGAAGAAAAGTTGCTATCACATTATTATCAGTGTAAGCCACTTTACTATCAATATTAAAACATTGTCCCCACAATAATAATAGTAATAATATTAATAATAATAATAATAATTATTATTATTATTAATAATAATAATAATAATAGTAATAATAATAAATAATAATATTAATTATTATTATTATTATTATTGTAGGGACAATGTTTTAATATTAATAGTAAAGTGGCTTACACTAGTGATAAAGTGATAGCAACTTTTCTTTAGTATTCTGCCTATATTCTTAAATACAGTCCTCTTGATGTTGCCGAGTATGCCATAGTATTCTAAATCTTTTAAAATCTTAGATATTTTTTTCTTTTTCAGCCATTTACGAGTAGTTTTGTAATGAAAAATATTTCTTTCACCATCATATAGTATAAACTATTCGATTCCCTTGCAAAGTTCTGTAAAAGTTTCCGAATTTTGCCGTTTCTCAATTTAACCCATTGACTATCAGTAAAAGTAAGAATCAAATTGAAGAATCTTCTTGGTTTTATTTCTGTTTTTATTTCGGCGACTAGATGCACATTTCAATCTTGGGTTCGGGAAATCGGAAAGAGACCTTTGCCCACAAAGATCGTTACGATGACGAGATATACATTTCTACCCTGAATTCGGGAAATCCGGAAGAGAACTTAGACAACAAAGATCGTCACGTAAAAAATATGTGAATTTCTAGACTGGATTCTGGAAATGTGGAAGAGAACTTGGCCAACAAAGATCGTCACGGAAACAAGATGTGAATTAATAACCTGGATTCGGGAAATCCGAAAGAAAACTTGTGCAAACAAGTTCGTTACGGTGACTGGCTGTTCATTTCTAGCTTGGATTCGGGAAATTGGTAAGTGTACTTGGCCAACCAAGATCTTTACGGGGTATTTCACACAAATGAACATGGAAATTCATATTTTCTTCCAACCCATTAATATAGGTTAAAGAGTAGTTCCGAATGTGCTCATTTGCATTGAGTTGGCAACTTGTCTATGTAATGAAGATCCTTGAATTATGTCTGATGGTATTTTAACGGAGAATTGGGTCAATCCAACAAGAGTCCCAGAGTTTGTTGCGTGTGGTGTAGTAAGCGCTAAGAATTACGTCCTGTTCCGAAATTGGGAGGACTTTCTATTTAGAGTAGGTGGCCCTGACACAATTTGTATCCGAACGGTACTGGTAATCATACGAAGGTCCCTGTTAACATCTGAAATCAAGGGCTTCTCTCTTGCAATACAGCTATGATAGCCTAGCTCTTTCAGAGTCTTTCTCACTGCATATGGCGACATTCCTATGCTGTTGGCGACATCTTTTACGCTCTGACGACGGTTTCTGATGACTTCCCTATTCAGTGCCATTTTCTTTCGCTCAGACACAAGGCTTGGGCTTCCTGAACGTTGTTAAACACGACAATGGCCTTCATCAATAAATTTCTTGAAATATTATTCACCGTTTGTTGATTAACCTGGAAGAAGATAGAAATTTCTCTACTTGACTTGCCACACTGATGCCATCCTATTATTTTCCCTCGTTTACTTACTTCCACGAATTTTCATTGCAAATATAAGTCAATAGATGAGAGTAGATTGATGCTAAGACTGTATTATCTGAAAAAAAGAAGAGATGTTATTAAACAAGCCAAACTTTGTGTAATCAATGGTGGCTAAAAACTTATCATAGCCCATTGTATATCAGTTAAAATGAGATGTAAATTATTAGTTTTTGCATAATTTAGACGACCGTTTATCCATCACATCCAGTACTTCAGTGAAAACATGGACAGTCTTGAATAATTTTATTTGCAGGTTTTTACCCCTTCAAATAAAGACCTGTAGTCATAGTCATGATTGCAATAATCCGTTAGTGTTGTTTCGGCCATCTTCGCGGGCATTTTATAGTTGTGGAACGCACGAGGTGTTTATTCAATCATGAACTTCAGAAAGATTCTTCTTCTTTTTTTTCTTTCTTTCTTTCTTTCTTCTTCTTCTTCTTCTTCTTCTTCTTCTTCTTTTTCTTCTTTTTCTTCTTCTTCTTCTTCTTCTTCTTCTTCTTCTTCTTCTTCTTCTTTCATGTTTCCCTTGAACACATTGGTAATCTCTCCACAATCTTCTATCCTTTCTAGGTCTTAATGAATTTTATCTTTTGCGCATATATATATATATATATATATATATATATATATAAATATATATACCGTTTATCTTTTTTGCATATATCTATATACATATATATATACATATATATGTGTATATATATATATATATATATGTACTAATTTTAAATTTCTAATTCCGACACGAAGAGTCCATACACCGGGGTTGAATCAGACTAACATACTTCTCTTTAGTTTAAATAAATCTATACACTCCCGCCATATGAAATCAATTTGTTTTTGTTGTGTAATTTATCTACTCTATTGTAATAAATACATTGAGCTCTTTTTGTGGATCAGTTTTCATATTTGATATTACTAGGTTCCACTTCGATTATATACCAACGAATTTATTACGTGTTCTATATATATATATATATATATATATATATATATATATATATATATATATATATATATATATATATGTATATATATATATATATATATATATATATATATATATATATATATATATATACATACATATATATACATATACATATATATACATATACATATATATATATATATATATATATATATATATATATATATATATATATATATATATATATATATATATATATATATATACCGAGTGTAACAGCATAATTGTTCAAATCGTGTAACAGCAATTGTTGGATTAAGCTTTTAAACGTTGTATCTTGGAGATGCTTAAAGATATAATACTGGAATTTTTTTATCTTTATCTCTCGTAAACCCTGTCCTACCATCCATTTATTCAAGATCGTTAGGTAGGTTACGAGCTTATTTCCTCTGTCCCTCTTGCCTTTAATATGTCTTGTGAGTGTCAAATTTTCAAAACCCTCTTTCTTCATTATGCACCTTAGAAATATCAATTGTTTCTTTCTTATGTTAAGTTTAAGTGACCTTTCGCTTTCCTTTTTCTCTAAATCTATGACGTTGCTCATATTTTTGGTCCTTGCTATCTTCAGAATTCTTCGGCAGTACCATATTTCTGTTACTTCCCGCATCTTCATCTGTGCGCAGATTTACCAGCATTCGCTGACATATATGAAGACTGATATAACGTAACATTTCCGTATATTCTTTTTGTTTGTTTGTTGCTAACAAAACCTTTCTCTTTCTTAATACATTGCTTACTTTCTGGAAGGTCTCTTTCGCTATCTTTTGGAAGACACCTTTCACTGACATTTAGGAGGAATGTTCACGGTGGCTAATATTAAAAACTATGCCTTAAAAATTTATTTTCAACGTTGTGTACTAGTTGACATGTCCGTTCGTACAAACTTTTCTTGTCGTTTAACGTTACGTTCTTTAATAAGACGAGTTATATCTCTACATCTATAACGAGATAATTTCTGCTGATGAGGACACATCATTATTTACGTTATTTAGGAGGCATTGTGGAGTAATGGATAACACCTGGAATTGGAGAGCCGGGTTCGAATTCCAGTCAGATCCATTATATTTACTTACGTGCTAATACCCTTGGGAATGATATGAATCCTCTTCTTCTCCCCCAGCTATGGGTAAATAGCAGCCCAGACTGGATTCTATAGTCGTGGATGGCAACAGGTCTAAGACAAAGAAAAACTCTGTATTCAAAACCGGTTCCCTTAGGGTATTTTGCCCAAGAAAATCCACTTCTACTGCGGCTGCTTTTCGTTGGTTTGTTTTGTTTTACGGCATATGAACCTCAATGGGTTATTTAATGCCGACAATTGTTTTTATTGCTGGTAATATATTCTTTCAAAATGAACTATAGTTGGTAATATCTTTTTTTTTACTAAAAAATCTATTGCTTGTAATAAGTTCATTTTTACAAAGTATTTCTGGTATCTATTAAAACCTATTTTTACACTTTCATTTTGTTTTGACCCCATTTTGGGTGTCAACTATTTGCCCATAGCTGAGACCCTAACAGGTGCTACTACCCCGGGTCAGTGTAGACCTGGGAACATCAGCAATTAAGAGGTGGTTCCACGTTCATCAAAACCTCCTGATCAGAGGCCTTGCTGTTGGATGTAGTTCATCGCCTTACCAAGGACGCGGAAATAGTTTACCGTCATAGCCAAGTCTGCAGCTGCAGTAGACATGGTGCCCCTACGACTATAGGGGTTACGGGTATAAGAAATCACATGTAGGTATTGTCCTCATCATTGTCGTAAGTATCACAACGTTTTAGGCGTTTTGCCTTCCGATCTTCAGCTGCTTGTCGGGGATAAACTTAAGGGAATTTTGAAGATGACATTTTATTAAACCTTGCGTCAGTCTCCTCGGATTTGCTGAAAAGGATAGTCCAGTGGGGTGTTCGAAACGCCAATACAATCATGTCAATAGTATTATTATTTTGTAAAGTATTGCCGTATTGTAGAAAAATAACATATCCGGCAATCTCTGTGACAATAGACATTAAACCAAAATTACTATAAATTTATTGATTAACGTATGCTGTAAATTGTAGGCGAAACACACCAATAATAGAGAAAATTTTCATGAAAGAAAAATAGCCACAGAATATTTCCATTAACAGAAATATATTACATTAGCTAAACTTATAAGTACAAGATGAAAAGAGTAATATATATATATCGAACCTAAAACTTTGTTTAGTCTACGGCGGTAGATTGTTCTAATTCCACGTGCCTTTAATTTTCTGGATATCTTCATATACGTTAATTGCCTATGGTAACACAACTCTCCAAGTTTGTGTACCGTTTGCTGAGGCCATATATTGAACTCACAACTCTTTGGGTTAAGTCACTTTTGAATAATCAATCAACGCTTTTATCCACTTGGGTACTGTATTTGGGAAGACATGGTCCCGTGGGAACACAAACTTGGAGAGTTGCGTTACTAAAGGGAATTAACTGGAAGTAAGATATCGACGAGAAAGACAGGAGACGTGGAATTAAAACAATCTACTCCCGTGGACTACATAACGAGTTCGGTTCGAAATTTCAAGAAATATCCGCTGAAGAAGGTCGGAGCGTATAACGGCTGAAACGTCGTGAATATGACAATAAAGATAAAAACATGTAAATAGTTACAATACCTCATACCAGAAATATAGACAAACATTATTGCTAGAATTAGTGTAGAATAATTTTTATTACGGTTTCTGAACGTATTCATTGGGGTAGCGGAAAATATCTAAGCGACAAATGTATCGTGATTGTAGACAAATATATTCAATTTTTTGAAGGGGCCTAGAGAGGAGGGGTAGGATAATCAGATGTAACGTTGACAGAATTTTTTTTATTTTTTTTATTTTTAGATTCAGGAAGCTTCTTAAATGGGCCTATAGACAAAATCGTTCACATTTAGTGAAATATCTATCTATCTATCTATCTATCAATATATATATATATATATATATATATATATATATATATATATAAAATGAAGAGATTATAATGGTTCCAACGAGAGAAAAGTGTGTATATTAAAAAGAAGAGAGGTACCGTAAACTTTTTGGGTTGTAATGTAGATTTTTTTAAAAATATTTTTCTTTATTTTTCATAATTTTACAACACGTGTTTCTGGTCTCGCAACCGTCTTCGGGTAAAGGGTGGAGATTTCCACATATTATTAAAAATAATTAATTTTTTTCCTTTATGTTTTTCAATGTTAAATATTCTCGATATGAGACATTCTCTGTTTTTGTGTTAGTAATTCTAATGTCTTTCTTGAAGTGGCAATGAAGAGTTCTGAGCGAATGTATATGAAAGAGAACATTGAATTCAACACTCAGAGGCGACAGGCTGTTGCGATATCTAACTACCCCCACGAGGGTTGCATGTGGCACAAGGCCGGGGTTAACGTGGGTTTTCCGAGCCCGTAGGCTCGGCCAAATATATTCCGTTTTGAACCCGTATAAACGGGTTCAGGGTCAGTTTACCTGCCCGAACGAGACTCTGCTCTTCGACGGAGCCTCGTCCGAGTTCCTCTCTGCCCGAAGGCAGAGTGTTCGACTGTCTAGCTGGAAATTTTGAATCGAACTATTTAGTTAATATACAGGATAATAGCCTCGATGGTTAAGCCATGAATTATTTGGATAGTAGTTTTGAATTCAATCTGTTGGTCCTGTAATGAAGACATTGAATTCATGAAAATATGACGAAGATTAAAGAAAATGTAGCAAAACAAGAACAAAATGACAAGATCAAAAGAAAACCCGTATATTAAATAAAAGTTTCAATTTCAAATTCCCTGAATGTTAATTTTAATATTAGCCGTTTCCTTATAAGGAAACATTCGGATTCCTTGACCGAGCAAGCAGTGTTACCGTCGGTTTTAATTTATTAAATTTTTCTCTTAAAACAATTTTTCCGGAGAAATTGGTCTCTCATATTTACTATCTGTTAACGTTCTTCCCAAAACTGATGTCAGATTCATTCTTAAGTTTTTGTTGGAGTTTACCGTCAACAAATCCATTATGCAATTAGTTATTCTTCGATTTACATATGCTATCATTTCTTTTTTAGTTGCAGCTGCTGTTGAAAGTTCTGATGTGATTTCTGTTTTTCCGTAATGACAGTCAACGAGGTTTGAAAAAAGATGGTCCCATCTTATATCTACAGTTTTCATTCGCTTGAGACGATTTTTAATCATTGATCTAAGAAATAGTTTTTTTTTGTTTTTTTTATACAGCTGACAGTTTAGATATTTCTGGTTTGGTGCCGAAGGATGACATCTATAAGAATGTTTCGACCTGACAATACAACGGGTAGTATTAAGTTTATGTAATTTAACAGAGAGGGCAGCGAGGAAAAAGTTATTTGCTAAAAAGGACTTGATGAAAAGCGTAGGCCACTACAGTCGAAACGTTGTGATAATGAAACAAGGATTAGGACAATGTTCCGTTTGTGAACAATCTAAATAACAATACCCAGCTTGTTCTACAAGGTTACCATTGAAACATCGATTAAGATATAAGTACAGATGGTGCAGAGCAAATTATTGAAACGCATGTTACTGAGATTGCACTGATGCAATGTGCAATCACTGAACAAAGATGACACGAAGAACGCCGAGTCGTCACTGGAACGACAGCTCGGCCGTAATTAATTCTAACAATAAACAAAAGAAGCTCCTTGAGAGGGTTTACAATGGTGAGCAGATGTCCGAGGGGTCAGCTAATCACACTTGAATTGACCAGCATCACCGTTGACGGCATCCCGGACGGAAATGAGGCTAATACCGTTTCCGAAACTGAACGCTTGACAATCGATTATATCAACAAACAAGGTTTGGACGAGCAGAGCAGTGGTAATAATGAAAATTCTTCGATCTTGTGAATCCGACTGGAATCAGCTAATCGAATGTGCGGGAATAACACGCTTTTAGAGAAAAAAAATTGTATTAAGAGAATAGTTATTTCGCAACTTTCTCATAAATTGAGTCTTCCATATATGCCGTTGAGTTGGAAAATATGGCACAGTCAAAACATGAGGAAGAAATCTACCAAGAGAAAAAAAGTTAAAAGTAATTTCGAGAAACATACCTGGTGTTAATATGGCATTTTGAAAACATCGATATTATTATCTGTCTATTTCTGAGATGAGAAATTGTAGCTATTTACATGCTACTTCGTTCGGACTGTGGTTATTTTTATGGCCAAATTCACGACATTTCGGCCGTTGTACGTTGGAACATTCCTCAGATTATATATATATATATATATATATATATATATATATATATATATATATATATATATATATATATGGGGGGTGGTGGATGTGCATTTCGAAGGAAACCCTTTTATTTAAGTACTAAATGAAGGGGTCAGTTCGAAATTCCGGTGATATATGTTGGAATTTCGAACCGAATTGGTTCGGTTCAAAATTCTAACGTATGTCACCTGAAGAAGGTCGGAGCGTATAAGGGCTGAAACGTTGTGAATATTGCAATAAAGATAAGGACAACAGTCCGAACAATGTAAATCGTGTAAATATCAATATTATTGTTGTCGTTTAACACATGGAGCGTTTTTAACTGTACTAATATAACTAGGACTCCACATACATAGACATAAAGATATGCATATATATATATATATATATATATATATATATATATATATATATATATATATATATATATATATATATACATACATATATATATATATATATATGCCTGTGTGTGTATGTGGGTGTGCATAAATATATATATATATATATATATATATATATATATATATATATATATATATATATATATATATATATATATATATATATATATATATATATATATATATATATATATATGTCCGTGTGTGTATGTGGGTGTGCATATATATATATATATATATATATATTTAAAGAAAAACAGATCACTTTAAGGTTCCATGAAATAATTTATTTCACCATAGCCCTTTTAAAGGACGCTGGATCATCAGACTACACTTCCAAAAGGTGAAACGACAAATGAAATGAACATTTACACTTTTGACGAGTAGTATTAAGTTTATGTAATTTAACAGAGAGGTAGCGCGGAGTAGTGTGAGAGACATGATTGAGTTTAGAGAGGGTTTATTTTAATATTTCTATCTATCATACTTAGTATTAGGGGAGGAGGGACCAGACATTGACTTATTTAATCGGTTAACTTAACGGAAGTGATATATTGAAAGGGAACGGGGTAGGAGAGAAAAAAGAAAAAGAAAAAAAGAAAGAAAGAAGGGGGAAGTAGAGAGAAAGAAGCTGTAAGTAGGCTTTACGAAGAGAGGAGGAGTGGTAATTTATAGCAATTTATGTAAGAAAAGAGATTTTAATGTTTGATAGTAATTTAATTTTTGAAAATCAGCGAAGAAATTAATTTGAAGTTTGCTAGTACTTTAAATATTTAACTCTTTTTACAAATAATTTAGGGATTTAATATGAATTAAATACTATATTTAAAAACACATTCATAGAAAGTACATAAAAAGAAATTTATTTAAAATATAACAGTTTACTGATAGTAATCTTTTAATATTGTAAATGATTGTTAAGGTAACATCTCTATCAGTTTGAATCTAATTCATATATATATATATATATATATATATATATATATATATATATATATATATATATATATATATATATATTGTCATCTACAGACAGTTTCGTTGTATCACAGCTCATCAGTGTGGCTAGACATCTGGTTGATTTGAGCTAGAATCGAAACCTGACTGAATTAGCGTCAGTCGGGATTCTACCACGAAGCCGTTGGCGCACGGCAGGGATGAAGGTGTTTTTATGCTTATTTATTTTAAATAAACACGCAGTGATTGAGAGAACTCGATTCGATTTAGCGAAGACTCTTGCATTACTGGCCGTAATAATCACTCAGGAGGCACGGTGGATAACGGCTTGGATTGAGGAATCGGAGAGCCCAGTTCGAATTCCAGTCGATTCCATTACATTCACTTCCGTGCTAATACCCTTGGGAAAGGTGTAAATCCTCTTCTTCTCCCTCCACCTATGGGTAAATAGCAGGACAGACTGGGTTCTATAGCCTTGGATGGCAACTGGTCTAGGAGAAGGACAACTCTGAATTCAAAACCTGCGGAGGGTTGTTTGGGGACCTTGTGGCATCCGTTGCACCAGGTCCCTGTATTCGTCCCTCCAAAAAGTGTAGATGGCCCTGCACAAAGCCTTCACCACTATAATCAAATCCTGTGTGGCTTTCAGTTTCTGGGAACTGATCTGTCTGACTCTCATACGTCGAGTTCGACGGGAGAGCTATAATAATCACTCACTGTTTACAAACCGACACTTCCTCCCCACAGAGCTCAACCGAAATAATTTTTTGAGGAGCATATATATATATATATATATATATATATATATATATATATATATATATATATATATATATACATATGGGGAATATGGGTCGATCTGGGGAATGCGTCGTGGGCCAATAAATGCTGGACATGCATCACTGAATATGCAGGTGTTTTTCCATGTTGGGAATCCGATGTACAGTATCCCGTAAACACCGCAACCCGTCACGGTACTATTCCTTATTTACTGTCTGGCCAGGTAAAGCATACTCATGTGGAACAATGCCTTTAAACCTCCTGATCAAAAGCCTTGTTGTTGGATGTTGTTTAACGTCATACCCAGGACAGAAGCTTCAGATGAAGGCCAAGAAAAAGTTATATGTTACCAGCTTTGGTTCTGACCATTTCTATAGATTCCTCCAAAAATCCAAACCGTCAATAACATCTGAGGGCTTTAAAACAGAGAGTGTCAAATTTAATATAAGAAAGAAACAAAAACAAAAAATATCTCCTGGAACAACAACAAAAATTTTATAAACCAAAATCACTCAAAGCATGCAAACTATCGCAAGCGTTTCCAGTTTAATTAAATTCGAAAATTTTCTTTTCCAAATAACGATCGAATCAAATTTGAAATGTCGGTAGGTTAACAAAATCTAACACGAACTATATGCACCTCTCATTTAACCCTTCAACATCAAGAGAAAGAAAAATATCAGCCAACAAGCAAAACCTTTTGCGAAGTATAATCGATATAACCAATACCTTGTGTCTCATGAAGCTTGTTTAAAAAAATTAGTACAATTTATACGGACACACACAAACACACAGACACACACACACACACACACACACATACATAAGACTCTTCGGTAAATCGAATCGAGTTCTCTCAATCACTGTGTGTTTATTTAAAAATAAATACGGTTTAATTCGCCTTCATCCCCGCCGTACCCCAACGGCTTACTGGTAGAATACGCCACTGTCGCCAATTCAGTCGGATTTCGATCCTAGCTCAAATCAACCGGACGTCTAGCCACACTGATGAGCTGTGATACAGCGAAAAAGTCTGTCTGTGGAAGTCAATATATTTGCTCCTGAAAAATTTATTTCGGCTAAGCTCTCTGGGGAGGAAGTGTGTGTTTGTAAACAGTGACTATTACGGCTAATAATGCAAGACTCTTCGGTAAATCGAATCGAGTTCTCTCAGTCTACTGTGTGTTTATTTAAAAATAAATACGCTTAAATTTACCCTCATCTAAGAATAAGCTTTTTGTGTTCTAATATTATTATAATACTTTCACAAAAATATATTTTGCTCATTCTCAATGACTAAAGCATCCTCTTTGTTAATTTTAAATCAGTCTCCTTCAGAATTTAAATTTAAACATTATATACCCCTCACCTTGACCATGAAAAAAGAAGAGATAATTAATTTACTTCTTTTTTTTTTTTGCTTGGTCATAATGTTTCTCAAAATGTTGTCAACATTAACAGAGCCTGGGGTGAAGGATCCACTTGTGATCTGATAGGCGCCCGTTTCTGAAGTTCTGCACTGAGAATATGAGTCATGAAGTTCCAGGTAGTAGAGGATACCCGTCGGCAATTAACAATCGACATCTGAAAATACTAGTCAAACACAACCTGCATCAAAGAAATGTCTCAGATAGTGTGTGCCAGCATTTTATCTCTCACTGATGCCAATTCAGTCGAGTTTCGATCCTATCTAAAGGCAACCGGACGTCTAGCCACAAAGATAAGCTGTGATATAGCGAAACCGTCTGTCTGTGGATGACAATATATATATATATATATATATATATATATATATATATATATATATATATATATATATATATATATATATATGTATATATATATATATATATATATATATATATATATATATATATATATATATATATGAGGAATAATAGGTATATTCATTAATATATAATTAATAGACCCACCCCGATGTATTACATTGAGCAGTTTTACTAACACCAGTACCAGCACCGGAGGGTGCTATTAAGTATATATTAATGAATATACATATTATTCCTTATATATATATATATATATATATATATATATATATATATATATATATATATATATATATGCACACACACATACACACACATATATATATATATATATATATATATATATATATATATATATATATATATATATATATATATATATATATATGTAACGGAGAGGTTATAATTGTTCCACGTGATAAAAGTGTATAATTTAAAGAGGATAGACAAACTGCAAACGTTTTTGGTTATAATGTGAATTTTTTAAATATATATTATAATTTATTTTCCAGATTTAATATGGAAAATAAAGTGTAAAATATATTTTAGTTTGTCTCTTATTTTTAATATATATATGTATTAGTTTGTCTCTTATTTTTAATATATATATATATATATATATATATATATATATATATATATATATATATATATATACAAACACTTAGGTCATCACTGAGTGGCGACAATCTGTTGTGTGCAGTTTTCAGGGCTTGAGTTTTGGATCGACTACTTATATATGCTGCTAAATGGTGCATTATGGATAGCAAGGTCTATTGCATTATCGTAACTGTTATTGTGTAGTCGGCAACGCTTATGTTTCACATTATTCTAGAGACAATTGAGAACACATAAATTTTAATTCGAATGTGGTTATTTGTAGCTATATTATAGTGTTCATTAATATTTTTACTACCGACTAATTATAGATTGCTTAATTAATGTTTGTTCTTTATTGTTATTATATTTGCTTGTGTTTATGTGAGAAACCGTATTTTGTTAATTTGTTTATTTACTTAATTTGTATATTCAATCATATAAAATTTTTGTTTATTTCAAAAACAGAAACTAAAAACTTCAAATTTAATTATAGAATTTAATTAAAAACCTAGTACTGTTGCATTTTCAATCCAAAATTCACTTGAAAGTGAAACAGTACTATTGATTTATTTTAATATTTAAATAATTTTTTGTTTTGTTTATTTGTTTAGCGTATTTATTTGTTTCTAAATTTTGCATTTTGAAAAAGATGTTAAATTAGGTTGTGTGGCCTTACATACGATTTTGAGTCTTGATAAACTGGCATATAGCGTAGTAGGAATTTCTTTTTGGGTCCTAATATGAAAATGAGATCTGATAGTTAGCTTTGGAATTTATCTTTTTCTGAAAAAAGTGATTATCGCAATCTTATTCGCAAAGGTTCGATTGATTTAGGTTAATTTTGCAAGCTAGTGATTTTTTAAAAACAGGTACATGGTATTTTTTGTTTGTTTCAATTTAGGTTTTAGAAGGATTCAGCTATTTGAAGATTATTTCGGTTAAATGAGGATTTATGAAAAAAAAATTATCTTTCCAGTAAATTCTCTGTTATTAATTCAAAAACAGAACATTTACTGAAATAAGTGTATCCATAAAAAAAAACAAAAGCAAAAAATATATTAAAATATTCGTCGGATATAATCCATCTCATTTAATCTATCTATCTATCTATCTATCTATCTATCTATCTATATATATATATATATATATATATATATATATATATATATATATATATATATATATATATATAATATGGATGAAACAACTGAAAAGTTGCAAATTAAAATATATATATATATATATATATATATATATATATATATATATATATATAATGTTAATCATTTCGCACGAAGCAAGACGGGAATGCCACTAGTATGTAAGCAGTTAGAAGGAATGAAAGTGAAAGAGAAGACTGAAAATCGGGGGTATTGGGGAAAGGACAAAAGATGAACGGGACTGAAGAACACAGAAGATGGTGAATGACGTGTCATTTAATTTTGTCTTAAATTGACAGACCGGGTTCTATAGCCTTGGATGGCAACTGGTCTTCCGCAGAAAGAAATGGTAACCTACTGCGGGAATAAATCTCCCTCGGGTTCTATAGCCTTGGATGGCAACTGGTCTACCGCAGGAAGAAATGGCCAGCTACTGCGGGAAAAAAAATCTGCGTCGGGTTCGATAGCCTTGGATGGCAACTGGTCTACCGCAGAAAGAAATGGTAACCTCCTGCGGGAAAAAAATCTTCCTCGGGTTCTATAGCCTTTGATGGCAACTGGTCTACCGCAGGAAGAAATGGCAAATTACTGCTGGAAAAATCTGCCTTGTCAGTCACGTATCGAAAGATACATGATCGGCTAATCGTGTATCACTTACGGCACATAACTGGCTGATTAACTGACAGAG
>OZ038506.1:27170858-27178358 GCA_964036315.1 Acanthosepion esculentum | reverse complement strand
AGAAAGAAAGAAAGAAAGAAAGAAACGTGTTTAATTAAGGAAGAAAAAAGAGAGTAAAATATGAAAGAAAGACAGATGTTTCAGTAAGAGAAAGAAAAATGATTAAGTAAGAAATAGGGAAACACGTCTAAATAAGAAATAAAGAATATGTGAAAGAAAGAATGATGTTTCAGTAAGTAAGAAAGAAGAAAGACAGAAAGAAAAAGGTGAAAGAAAGAACAAACGTGTTTATTAAATAAATAAGTAATTAAATGAAGAAAGAAAGAAAAATGAATAAATAAGAATAATGTTTCGTTAAGATAAAAGAAAGAAGAGTAAGTTAACTCATTGCCCGTGAATGACAAATTTCTGCCGAAAATTAACTTACTGAAAACAGTATAAAGAAAAACAGGAAGAAAAAGGGAATAAGTAAAAGTGAAGAAGCAGCAACAGAAGAAGAAGAAGAAGAAGAATTGAGGGAGGAAGACAAAAAGGGAGAAAATAAAAGTGATATAAAAAGAGGGAAAGATAAAACGGGAACTTTATAAGAATAAAGTGTTAAAGATTGTCAGGGAATTACAAAATAAAAAAATAAATGAAAGCAGTGAAAAAGGAATGCTATCGTAGATTAATTTGGAACTTGATAATAACAATGGCGGCAATAATAATAAGAATAATAATGATAACAATTATGATGACGATGATGCTGTTGGTAATAATAATAATAATAATAATATGGCAAGATAAACCGCTTCGTGGCCAATACTCTGCACGTACCAAACAGGCTAACGTAGACAAAAAACCTACCCATCAGTGGCTATGCAGTGCATGGCTGAAAGCTGAAACTGAAGGTTTTATCCTTGCTGCACAGGACCAATGCTTGTTAACTACGAATTATCAAGCACATATACTAATATTCCGTGTTAGCCCAAAATGCAGATTCTGTGATAAATATCCAGAAACCATTGATCATCTTGTATCAGGTTGCACGATATTGGCCCCCACTGAATATAAAACCTGGCAATATCTGCACTGGAAAATGTGCAACTTCTACGGGAAGGAAACTGAAAGAAACTGGTACAAACACCACCCAGACCCGGTTACAATTCTATGGGACTACACAATACACACTAACAGAACAATCAAAGCTAACCGCCTAGACATTGTTACTAAAGACCATAAACGAAATAAGTGTCTCGTTATTGATATGGCAGTCCCTGCAGACTGCAATGTATCTTTGAAGATATTCGAAAAGCTGTCAAAATACAAGGACCTTGAAATAGAAATCTCAAAAATGTGGCACATTGGAACATCAACAATCCCTGTTGTAGATGGAGCCTTAGGATTGGTTGGAAAAGATTCCAGTGGACTAATTGAAGGGATCCCTGGAAGTCCATGCCTCAAAGAGATACAAAAAGTTATTCTGACAAGTACAGCCCACACTTTACGAAGGGCTTTATCTATGTAATATTTTTTTTGCAGTGGAAATTGTCATGATACCATTTCTAACCTTAGGTCCCTGGGCGGGACCCGGAAAGAAATGTGTAAACGGCAGATATCAAAGGAAATAAAAAAAAAAATAATACAGTACAATGTTTCAGTAATGTCATTGGTATAGATTTCGGGTTAGATAAATTGGCAAAAGTAATATTCAAGAAAGGGAGAATTACAGAAACACACTCAATAGATTTAGATTTTTCAACGAGATTAGGGAACTGAAACACGAGGAAGCCTATAAAAACCTATTTTCAGCATAATTTGCTGGGACTGAAGGTATATGAATAATGAACAATTCCGTGAGGGATTTTGAAAAAATAAGCAAATACAAAAAACTGGGTATGGTGATAGAAAGAATGTGGCACTTAAAAACTGAAATTGTTTATCATGTGGTTGGAAAATCAGCAAAATCCTTGTTGCACGATATCTCCACGAATTCCCGCAAAGTAGCTTGAACAAATCGGGCAAACAAACTCGCATAATCCACTTTTTTGAGGTCGAACTAAAATCCTCATGGCCTTTGCTCTAACAACTGAATGAAAATCACAAGTGAAGAACTTGTCTGTTGACGTTAACCTCAGAGTTGAGGCGGTGCTGTTTTTCCGAACAGCGGACACTGACAAAGCGAGAATCGAACATAATTAGGGCGGGGTTGGGAAAGACGTATTTAATTGGCGAATGAAAGCAGATTTTGGCGGGAAATTAATGGCAATAAATGACGGTAATGGCGCTGAAGACGCAACTCGGCCGAGCAGAAAGAAGAGGCATAGCAATTATAATTATAATGTTGACGATGGTAAAATATCTCATTTAAGGCTAGACTGCTGATCATGACAGTTACGTTATCACAAGAAGAGTAACGCAGAGACGACTTTCATTTTATGTGCTTCTGTTAGCAGCGGCCCCGATTAACTAAGCCTAGCCTAGATGCGACACAAGGCCGAATATTTGGAGCACCCGCTGATGATCGAACTCACGACACAATCTTAATTGATCAAGCAAGAAAGGCTTGTTAACCATTACCCGGAGTCAACATGCCTATAACAGCACTCTTGAAACAGTCTTGCATTTGGTCGAATGACTAAAGGAAGTAATAAACTGGTAATAGAAAACGAAAAAGGTTTATTGAACAGAATGGCTACACGGTTATAAAAGTTTCTATCAATCATATTTGACGAGTAACCATAAGATCTAGAAAACAAAAAGCTTGGTGCGACTTCTCCATTTATGTTTGAGAGAGATCCAACTTACTTGTTCCCGAGGAAGTCACTAAGTTGTTTCTATCTTAAGCATAATTTTCCTTATGATTCGAGAAAGATGTCCCTTGAGTTGCTGTCTTCTGTAAATCTTCCGTCTTAAAATTAAACCCAATCTTCTCAAGTCACATAGAACGTTCAGTAATTACGCTACCCCGATCTCTTCCAATAATAGAGATGACTTCCATCCACTTCACAGATGACAATTTGTACGCATCCTATTTTAATCTATAATAGTTTTCATGTTTTTTTTCCTTTTTTGCTAACTACTCTATCATTTCTGTGGCATGCAATATCTATGATTGTATTTCTTTAGCCAGCAGCAATATTTTACCGCGTAATATTTCATGATCACACTGGATCATAATATCCCACGAGATTTAGAAACTTATTATTTTCACTGACACCTATACTGTCATCTCCCATCCATACTTGCCGTACAATTCCTAATGTATCATTTCAAAGACATAAAGAAAATCAAACGCACAGGAAATTACGTTAGCAAGCTTGCGCTGAGGGCATTTAAAAAAAGAAATATGAATAAAATCTAAGCCATATTTATATAACCGAACAACACAAAAACAGTCATGACACATCAGAAATTATTAGTGTCCCGTTAGAGATGAATATATGAACTATATTTAGTGAAGGAACATTAGCTTAAGAGCAGTATAAACATGGGCATAATATAGGCATTTTGAATTTTAAAAGAGATTCTTTCATGAAAATATATTGTTTTAATACCCAGAGAATAGCAAAATAAGATTATTTGGCATTTTCATACGAATCATCTTAATCTCTCTTAATCCAGTTAAGGGGAAAATATCTAACCATCATTAACAAAGACAAGAAATTCAATCAGACAGTGAATGTAGCCATTTAAACGAATGTGCGTCTGTGTAGATATTTGGTAAGCCCAAATTCAGATTCCAGATTAAAAGAAAGCCAGATCTCGTCCTTGCAAAAATAATATGAAAATCTAATCCTAACGTCAATCTTAAACAATAAGACCACAGTTGGAACTATTATTTACGGAGCACCTGGAACGGCTTTTGTTTTGTAAAGATTAGATGTGGAAATCTGAAAGTAATGAAACCCCCATATGTAGAATACTGAGTTCGGAAGAGACTCGTCGTAATTGGAGCCTTCTTTTAGATTTGTTGAAATGTCGTGTCCCTTTTGAACGTAGGCGATCATGGCTCTCCACACATTCCGTTTCTTTATTATCCGTGAATTGCCATAATTTCTTGGGAAAAAGCTAATCAGATATTAGTCGTGTAAATATTTATAACTATGAACAGTGTCAAAAGTAATTATAAATGCCCGGAGCTGGCAAGAGGAATGATTCTCACGGATTATAATCTAAATTTACCGGAGCTGTAACCATGTAGATGTTTTGTTTAGAGAATTATGATGTCATACTGTAAATATACCTGTCAGTAGCAAAAAATTACTTGCTACTTTTTTTAACCTTAATCAGTGGGTCATGTCTCTTAGGGCCTGTTCACGCGGAGTCGGTTCTTTTTCACAGTCAGCGAAGATATCAGCTAAAAGTCTCTGCTTATCGATATTTTTAGAGATGCAAATTATTGAGTTGTCCCTTACGAACACAAAGCGACACCTTTTGATTTATCTGATTTGCCTGTGATATATTTATGTACATATATTATACATATTTTGGTGAAATGTATGACAAAATGGAAAACATTTCCTGTGACGTGTTTTGTCATTTACGACGTCAGATACGACTACACAGGAGCATGGAGGAGAGGAAGATTCTGAAAATGTTTTAAAAATATATGTTTTGGGTAAGTAGTACAGACGATTTCATTTAGTTTTCTTTTTTTTAAATAAAATATCCCTCATTGGCAAGAAAGGTGAAATCTTTTTAGAATATGGAAGTAAATATAGGCTCTAGCGATTCAAGCACTTTCTATATATTTTCCCTATATTGATACATTATTAAAATTACTATTACTGATAATACTATAAAATTGTGTATGCTGAATAATTGTAACAAGAACGTTAATACGCATTGATGTATTATTGATCTGGTTAATGAAGGAAAATTCACAATGGCAATGGTGAAGGCAATTTAAATTACGACTGTGTAATGAAAATATATAACGATGATGGTAGACTGGAAAGGAAGAGAAGAAAGTCAAGGAGAGGAAGATGGGGATTCGGAGCAAATCGTGGAAAGATGGATATTGAGAAAATTGAGTTCCGCGATAAAAGAGAAAGATTAAGAAGTACAATTATATTTAAAAGATAAAGTCAATAAATTATTAATGAAATATTATCAGATTGAATGCGAAAAAGCTTATTAATGAATGAGGTTGGCGCGGTTAAACGCCTGGAAAGTAGAAAAATGCGCAGTTGAAGTAACAAATTATGACGACTAGTGGAGAATCATTGGTGAAGAAAAAAGAAAAGTCGAGAGACATGAATATGAGGATGATGAAGAGGATATGTGAATTGAAGCGAGAGAGAAAGGATATTGAAGATTACTGGAGGAAGTGTATATATATATATATATATATATATATATATATATATATATATATATATATATATATAGTTAGTTAATGAAGTTATTTGGTAATGCTTATGGATAATTCCCAAGGAAGATGTAATCCAGAGAGCTCAATTCATCACCATTTTACACAAAAAATAATATATTTAAAGATGTCTGTTTCTTATTATATATTAAATTTTATCGGTCATTAATATTTTTAAGGATGAATCTTTTTTTCCCAGCAAACACAGGTTGCATCTGTCGCAACGGCCTGGAAATGGTGTAGTTCTGACGACGAAATTCCAATTTGCTATCGGTTTATAGTGATCAGATTCATTTTATGGTGATAATATTGCCTTGATAAAGTCGCTCAGAGGTCAAAATGCGTTGGCTAAGAATAGCTTTTCACACATATAATTATATATATATATATGCGTTTGTGTGCGTGTGCGTGTGTGTGCGCGCGCGTGTGTGTGTGCGCGTGCGTGTGTGTGCGTGCGTGCGCGCGCGCGTGTGTGTGCGCGTGCGCGTGTGTGTGCCCGTGCGTGCGTGCGTGCGTGCGTGCGTGTATAACGATGCAGAAGAAGGAAGATTGGTAGAGAAAAGAACTGGAAGATGTGGATTTCAGACCTGAAGATAAATAACACGCGGTTCAACGGCCTTGTGAAAGAAGAAAAAAGAAGTAGAAGAAAAAGAAAAAGAAAAATAAATATATGAAGGAGAAATACAATTAGAAGAAGAAGACGTAAAAGAAGAAGAAATAGAGAAAGAAGAAGAAAAAGAGATGAAGTACAATAATAAAAAAAAATTGGTAGGAGACGAAGAAGAAAAAAAAACGAAGAAGAAAAAATTAAAAATAAAAATAAAAAGAAGAATAAATAGAAGCAAGAGAAGAAAAAGTAGGAGAAGAAAAAGATGAAGGAAAAGAAAATGAAGAAGAATAACAAGAAGAATAAGAAAGGAGAGATAAGTGATCTTCAAGTCAGAGGAGGCATGGCAGCGCAGGTGGAGAAGAATATATGCGAATAAAGCTATGAGATAAGATGGTTTCCAACTAGAAGAAAAAAGGTGATAGGCAAATAAAGAAAATGAGAAAAAAGGTTTTCCAAAGAAGATTTACTTAGCAATAAATCAATAAAATCAACGTAAACATAATCCCAAACTCATAAACAGAAATCCTGGATCGAAACACGCGAGTGCCTACAGGATTAGAAGTTGATATTAAATTGTTATCAAGAATTAAAACAAAAATGTTGACGAATATTAGATAAAATTTCCTCGTACACTATAATATACATTAGGAAACATTACCAAATACGAAACGCCAATACGAGATGGAATCGATGAATTTCGAATCGAGGATTTAACCACTGTCTACACTAAACATGCTCAGTGAATTCAAAAGTAAATGAAACACAGAGAAAGTAGACATTAAATTGTTTGAAGATTCCAGTATTCATGAACGTATCCCTGGTGAGCAACTACAGACAAATTACCTGCCTACATTTGACTCGGTTAATTCCATTAAAAACTAAGTAGAGGATAACACTGGAAAATAGAATGGTTCAAATACATAAAAAAAACTGTAAATTGGGAAAAATGGTCTTTAGCTGTAGGTCGGTTGATTCGAAATAAAAAAAAAATAAATCAAGTCCAGGAAGAAACGGACGATTTGACTCCAAAGCCAGGAATTCAAATGAATTATAAAAAGAAAAATTGGTAAAAACAATTGCTAAATCAATGAGAGCCGAGAAGAATTATCATTCAGCAAAATTCTATCATTCATCGCTATTTGGCATAGCCAGGATAATGCTGGTTTTACTTGTGGGAAACAGTAATTTACAAATTACGAACAATTTTGTAAAAGTCAAGCACCTACAAGAGGGCGGACAGCATGTTCGAAACCTGCTGGAAGGCATAGCTTCAAGATTTCATGTCTCTCAAAAGATAGGTAGAAATAAATCTACACTTGCTTACAAAACAGACGTGTCTATTGAAATGCACATATAAATAGGACGTGTATGTCAACAGAAAGGTACAAGGACTGTATCAAGAACAACCTAAAAAAGCTGGAGTTTGACATCAACAACTGAGAGGAGATGGCCCTTGATAGAATTGGATGGAGAGAGCAAATAAGAGACGGTTGTCGACTCTTCGAATTATGCCGTCTGGAACACAAACGGCTGAAGCGCCGACGTCGAGTGGCTGGCTGGGTGAATCCTGTGAAGTCACATGAAGAAAACATCGCCC
>OZ038506.1:27153358-27165858 GCA_964036315.1 Acanthosepion esculentum | reverse complement strand
AATTATAAAAATGTTTTCAATTTGCATTGTTTTTTTTTTATAATTTGTACTAATACTACATTTCTTTATAACATTACATCATAATATAGCTAAATTATTTCAGGATTATTTCTCTTTTAAGTAATTGAATGTCTTATATACATTGATTTAGTAATAATGTGATTCTACCTTGTTTTCTTTTCCAGATACAAGTTGTGAAGCTTCAGTTGTTAATTTAAATGCTCTGTCCACACCTTGCGAATGTGCAAGCAAATTCGGCGACCCCCAACGTGGTTCCATTCATTAGAACCGCATGTAGTTCAATATTTATACCTTCTGCAAGCACAAGTTCACAAATTCCATTTTATTAGAGGTTAATCGAATTTGACCATTATGCCGCTTCAGAGTTGATGAATGTATTTTTTTTATCTCTTCTTTTGGAAACTTTCTCATACTTGGTTATATTTTTGTGATGTAATTTGAATGATATTTCAGAATTAGTCATGTAAATTGAAATAACTAATTAAGTATGAATAAATGTTTACTTATCTAATCTTTTATGTTTTAAGGCTTCTACCCTCACTTCCAATTCATCTAACTTCAACATTGAATATTTTATACAAGCAAGGCGAATGCATCGTGCTGTAAATCACTTAATGCAACATATTATGCATTTCATCAATGGTTGCTTTACTCTCTGGACGACATGATTTCGGTTGAGCTCTTTGCTTTGAGGTGTGAGTTTGTAAACAGTGACTATTTAAGCTAATATAGCATGTCTCTTCGGCAGAATTGAGTCACTGTCAGTCACTGTTTATCTAAATAAAAAATAAAGACGCTAAAATTCACCTTTCATCCCTGCCGTGAGCCGACGGCTTAGTGTTAGAAGTTCCGACTGACGCCAATTCAGTCGGGTTTCGATCCTAGCTAGAGGCAACCGGACGTCTAGCCACACTGATGAGCTGCGAAACAGTCTGTCTGTGGATGACAAATATATATATATATATATATATGTGTGTGTGTGTGTGTGTGTATATGTTTGTGTGTGTATATATTTATATATATGTGTGTGTGTTCTTTTTATAGATACAAATAATTAAGTAAATGCTCTGTTTATAATAAACAGTATTAACGACATTTACCAGCCTGAATGTCCCAGAAATTATCATAGAAATATGCGTCCTCCGACAGGAATCGAACCTGTATCCTATACTGAATTGTCATATAGCCTGACGTGCCTTAACCGATTGAGCCACAGAGGATCGTTCGATTAGCAAGATAGATTTTACTGCTTTTAGACTACAATCTTCCATGAATCTCTCACGTACATTCATATCTGCTCAAAGCGTTTCCAAATGGAAACAAATGACGTCACACATTATGAAATGGACAAAGTCCGACAATTATTTAAAGACATTTTTATGTTTATACATTCTGGATGGTGCTAAAAGACAGAACGAATCATGTTGAGAAGGCATTAATTAAAGAAGATGATGATGATGATGATGACAATGATGATGAAGAAGAAAGGGACTATTCAATCAAAGAGAAAAAAATGATGAAGCCAGATATAGATTGGGTTGCGCCAGCGAAATATAGGGTGAAATAAAAGGACAAAATAGAAAAGGAAGAAAAAAAAAAAAAGAGAAATCATATTCTCGTGTGAATGCTGATAGAAACGGTAGAGTATAGATTTCACAGTGGTTATCAAAATGGCTCGAATATGTAGAACCGTGCCAAAATCACTGGAACGAAAAATGGACATTTTTATTTCAAAGTTGGAGGATAATCTTGAGAACATTTCTGGAGATTTAAAAAAGAATAAAAAGTTAATGTCTTGATCTCTGGCGCTAAGAAGCTCGAGTCTCGTGTAAAGTGTCTGTGTGTGTGTGTAGGGGGTATAATAATATTAATCCGGCTAATAATAATAATAATAATAATAATAATAATAATAATAATAATAATAATAATAATATGAACAAAGTGGAAGAAGGAAATTTAAAAAAAAAGAAGAATTAGATGGAGGAGTAAAGGGTTGAAGAGAGAAACAATTATAGTAACAATGATAAGATCAATAACATACTTACCATGATGAATAAAATTATAATCATATCAATAGTAGTAGTAGTAGTAGTAGTAGTAATAATAATAATAATAATAAGAAGAAGAAGAAGAAGAAGAAGAAGAAGAAGAAGAAGAAGATGATAATTATGATGATGATGATGATGATGCTGAAGAACAAGAACGAGATTATGATGATGATGCAGAAGAAGAAGAATGAGATGGTGATGATGCTGAAGAAGAAGAATGATATGATAATGATGATGATGCTGCTGAAGAAGAAGAAGAAGAAGAATGAGATGATGATGATGATGATGTTGCTGAAGAAGAAGAAGAATGAGATGATGACGATGATGTTGCTGAAGAAGAAGAATGAGTTGATGATGATGATGATGATGCTGAAGAAGAAGAAAAATGAGATGATGATGATGATGGTCTGCAGAAGAAGAAGAAGAAGAAGAATGAGATATTGACGATTATGATGTTGCTGAAGAAGAAGAAGAAGAAGAAGAAGAAGAAGAAGAAGAAGAAGAAGAAGAAGAAGAAGAATCGGAAGTTTAAGCGATTCTGCGAGGATTTATTATTGGTTGAAACACTCTTATCCATATGAGATGCAAATGACAGTGAATTGATTGAGTACACAGAAAGGAAACTGCGTAGTCTCAGACAGAAGGTCGTAAGAAGAGCGTGATGAAAGGATTATACCTTCAAAACAGAACGTGTATGGTTGACAGCAAAATCAACCCAAGATACGAACTGGGGTTGTAGAAATCAAGCTAGTATGAACATTTAGATATTTGAAAAGGGTTCTAACAGACGACGGAAACTGTGACACCGAAATCAGAAAGCGCATTGGAATAGTGAAAGTTGCTTTCCAAAAGGCAAGCAAAGTATTAAGAAACAGGAAAATGTAGTTAGAAACTAAGGAAATCAATAATAAACTACAGGGTGTGGCACAAATGCCTCGCACATAGACTTCCACAAAATGCAGCTTACTTTCATATGGGAGGTATCACTTTGAGGTACATGTGGGAATTATTTTGCCGTACTTTGTATCGTGTAATCTATGGCCGACAATGCCCTCACAGATGAAGAAGAGACTTCAGGCAATAGAAATGTGAGTATACAGAAGGACGCTGAGAATAGCATGGATGTAACATATAACGGGAAAGTTTTAGGTGAAAATGAAACAAAAAAGATGCTTGGACTTAGAATCAAGAAAAGATAATTGAAACTTCTAAGAAACATCAGAAAAAAAAGGCACGGACCATTTAATGTTAACAGGATATTTTGGAGACAAACTGAACATGAATGGAGTTTTATTCATGGTTATTTATGACTGGGTTTCCGCTTCCTTGTGATGTTTATCTTACACTTTCATTTCCAATAGACACTTCTTAGGGGCGTTAAACCTTACTTGGATTGAATGCAATAAATAAAATGAGGTCGGGGAGAGAAGACTACTTAAAAAGCTTTTGGAAATGGATGTCAGAATTGGGATTGTGAGAGATAACGAAAGGACGAAATTTACTATAAGCGACAAAGGAAAGGAAGTTATGAAGAGCCATAATCAGACACGTTCCAAAGGGACACAACACATAGAAGAAGAAAATATCTTTACATATAAAATGACTGTTTTGGTTGCATTGTAGTTGGGTTATAATAAGCAAATGGATTCGATTCTTACTGGCTGCTCAAAGAAAACATTACCCGACCTCGAACAAAAGTACTATTATGAAATGCGTATAATGAAGATTTTTTTTACTCCTGTAGCAGTGGAGACTTCTGGGGTTATTGGCCCTCGTTCGATGTCGTTCCTTCGGAGGACTGGCGCGATTGCGTCTCGATTAAGGGACGAGCCCCGCGAGACGGAGCGGCTCTTGCAGCGTGTCTCACTGACGCTTGGACAATAGATATTTATAATATCTATTAGAATTTCGTGTTTACCAGTACAGTTTAATAATGATGAGGTTTATTCAAATAAGTTTCCTACTGCATCAATGAATGAGAAAGATTAAAATAGGACAAGAAGGAAAAACCAGTGAAACAAACGGAAAAAAAATAATAATTACAAGATTAATGAAAAGCGTCAACAAGAAGAAATAGGAAAAAGATGACAATAAGAGAGAAAGAAATAAAAAAAAAATTTAAAAAAAATAAAATGGGAAGAAATAATGAAACAAAGAAAGAAAGATACAAACAATCAAGCAAAACAGAAAGAAAGAATGAAACAAAGGAAAGAAGAAAGGAAACAGAAAGAAATAAAGAAAACGTGAATAGAAGAACAAAAATAAGAAAGAAAGAAAGAAAGAAGGATGTAGAGCGGAAGAAAAGAAAAAGAACAAGAAAGAAAGAAAGAAAGAAAGAAAGAAAGAAAGAAAGAAAGAAAGAAAGAAAGAACGAAAGCGATGAAGAAAGCAGGCAAGGAAGAAAAAACGAGAAAACAAGGAATTAAGCTAGTAAGAAGGAAGGGAAAGAGGAAGAAAAAGAAAGAAAGAAAGAAAGAAAGAAAGAAAGAAAGAAAGAAAGAAAGAAAGAAAGAACGAAAGCGATAAAGCAGGCAAGGAAGAAAGACAAGAAAAGAAGGAATTAAGCGAGTAAGAAAGAAGGAAACGAGAAAGAAAGAATAAAAGAAAAAAGAAAACGAAAGAAAACCTAAAGAAAGAAAGAAAGAATCAAACAGGTAAGGATAATATGACAAGAGCTCGAGGTAAATTATATTTTACCTGTTCGAAAAAATCAACTTAGCAACATCTACTGAATATCCTACAAGTGTTGAAACGAGGTTATGAGTAATTGTTTACGGCTTATCAACCCTTTCCAAGTTATCTAACGCCAGAAAATATTTTTATATTGTATTTTCTTTTCGCATAATAATGGTTTAGCGATACAAGTTCAACTAATTAACCCGTAGCTGGAGGAAAAGAAGTGGATTCATACCTAACCAGAATTAGAGAAATAAACAATAAACTATAATGTGGATATAAAGTAAGGGATCAATTCCATATTACAAATAATCATAAAAAACCCGAGGGGCTTATCAAGCGAGAACCTGAAAAGATGGCCACTTTGCAAACGACCTCAGTACGTCTAATTGGTTTATCCTTCTCTTAGACTGACTTTTCGTTCCAAGTCTAAGTTGGTTGTAACCGAGGGAAGGTTACTGAATAGAATAATCAAACGAAGGTTGGTAATGAACGATAATACATAGGACAAGAACAACAAATATAAGATTCAACAGAGGCGCGTAGTAGTAGTATTAGTCAACGGCTAGAAGTGAATCAAGCGAATTCCACAATGGATATTCAACTGCAGATCTACCAACCGCCCCACGCGGTCAGGTGTAGCACGAGGCCGAATTTAATGTGAGGTATCCGAGCCTGTAAGCTCGGTCAAAAATTCCCCGTAGACCTCGTATAAAACAGGGTCGGGTAGCTGTTTTTCCGAGCTGAAACTCTGCCCTTCGACTGAGGCAGAGAGTTTGACCAGCACAGCTGGAGACGAATCTCTAACTGCAGGATATCTACCAACCAACACACGCGGTCAGATGTGGCACAAGGTCGAATTTAATGTAGGGTATCCGAGCCCGTATTCTTTTCTGTGATTTTTGGTGTATACTCATTTCTTTCCGGATTCCAGCCAGAGAGATAAGGTCAGAAATGGCATCATACATTTTCCATTGAAAAATTTTGAAAAAAAAAAAAAAGATCACGCGCATTTACATAGATAAAGCTCTTCGTAATGTGTGAGCTGTACTTGTAAGTAAATTTTTTTGTCTTTCTTTAAGGTATGGGGTACCAGGAATCCCTTCACAAGACTATGGGAACCTTTTCCACTCAATCCAAGGGTTTCAACTACAACAGGCATTATTGATGCCCTCATTTGCCACATCATCATCATCATTATTATTATTATTATTATTATTATTATTATTATTATTATAGTGTTCTCTACAGCATAGTTTACTCTATGCTTGTCTTTTAATAAGTTTTTTTATTAGTTTGTTCTACATTAAAGAACTTTTTGACTTTTATACCGCTGTTATCAACCTACGCTAACTAACCTGCAGGCTTCAGTATTTAAATTAAAATATAATAAAGAGAAAAAAAGGGGGGGGGAATCTGCAATATTTATCACGTGAAGCATTGGTGTTGTGCTGCACTCCTGCTGACGCCTCGTAACACTTTCTCGTTCGTTTACATCCTGGCAACCAGTGACCTTTGAACCATCAAAATATTCCGTTTTTCATTTTCCTTGACTTAAATTCTGATATTTTTACGCAACAATTTAAGACTAACCAAATAAATTCTCATTTTATATTCTGTGTCCTTTCAGGACGTGAAGAGGGGGTCGTGCCTCTTCATTGCATCCTGTATAACTACCTGTATTATTTATATTATTCTGACTGTTATCCTCATCTTCATTGCCATATTCACAACGTTTCGGCCGTTGGACGTTCCTGCCCTCTTCAGATGATTGAAATTTCGGACCGAAACTTTTATTTCGTCCACCGGTGAAGATAGAACAAAAAAAAAGAAATGAAATATGAGCACTGGTAAAAAAGTTGGTGAGGATTATGTTTATAAACCCCATCAGTTCATACGCAGATGTCCTCAAGGATACATGGCCCAGTGTATAAATACGTTGGTTAGATCCAGTTATTAGATCCAAGAGTTGTGAGTTCAATATCAGGCCACCGCAGTGGTGAACCAAAATAATTTGGAGAAATAAAGGGAAATAACTGATATATATCCAGAAGAGGTATGGCACGTGGAAATAGAATTTCATCAATCTACCCCCGGTGGACGAAAGGTTTTGTTCCGAAATTCCAATCACGTTGTGAATATGGCAAAGAAGAATGTAAATAATACATTAATATTAATACAAAAATAATAATAATACATGATACCTCATCTCAGAGATATAGACAGATTCTGTATAACCTCTGATTATTCACTTCTACCCTCTTTATTAACGTTTGACTCTTTATCATTCTTTTCTTGTTTCTGTTCTGCCATAAATTCAAGTAAATGCATTAATTAACTGATATTGTTCCGCTTCAATACGCTGAGGCGTCCTGAGTAAGGCGATAAGCTATATCCGACTGCTGGTGTTCCCAGTTCAATCCTAACCTCTGATGGTAGCACTTGTTAGTTTCCCAGCTACGGGAAAATAGTTAACCCCTAAACTGGGGTCAAAACACTCTGAAATTTTAAAAATAGCTTTTAATACCAGCAATAAATTTTGAGGAGAAATTATTACCAGCAGTATTTACATTATTCGGACTATTGTCCTCATCTTTGTCGCCATATTTATTACAACGTTTCGGCTGTTATACGCTCCGACCTTCTTCAGGTGGTTGGAATATCGAAATGAACCCTTTATTTCGCTCACTGTGGTAGACTGTTCTAATTCCCCGTGCCATGTTTAATGGATGTCAGTTATCAGTTATCTCCTGTTAATTCCCCTCTCCAAGCTCTCCACTGCCTTAACCGGTATTGAACTCACACTCTTTGGGTCCTGTCACTGGATCTAACCAACGCTAAAACTGAAGAGGAATTAACAGGAGGAAGATAACTGATAACTGACATCCATTAAACATGGCACGTGGAACTAGAACAGTCTACCCCAGTGAGCGAAATAAAGGGTTCAGTTCGACATTCCAACTACCTGAAGAATGCCGGAGCGTACAACGGCCGAAACGTTGTAAAAATATGGCGACAAAGATGAGGACAATAGTCCGAATAATGTAAATAGTGTACATAATACCTCATCTAAAAAATATTGAGAGTTATTACCAGCAATATATTATTACCAGAAATATATTTTTGAAGAAAATATTACAAGCCATTCATTTTTGAAGGAAAAAATATTACCAGTAATACATTTTTGTAAATAATTATTACCAGCAATACATTTTTGGAGAAAAAAAATATTACTAGCAATACATTTTTGGAAAGAAAGTTATTACAAGCAATACATTTTGGGAAAATTATTACCAGCAATAAAAATCTTGTCGGCATTAAATAACCTATTCAGGTTGATATACCGTAAAACAAACGAAACAAAACCGAACTAATATGCCCATAATGAGAATATCAGGTTCACCAGATTTTGTTATCTGTCCTAGAAATTCAACCGATTGTAATTAAAAGTGTTTTCAACTCCTATTCATGTTAAAACTTATTCGGAGATTACATGCTGAGTCCACGGTTCGATCATTACGTATTGCAAACAGGACCGTACACAATAAGTGTTCAATGAACACCAAGGAAATCTCCACCACCAGAATGTCTCATTGAACTGATATCATTCAGATTTCTCTCTTTAATTCTTTGTTCTAAATGAACGTATTCAATCGTATTCGCTTTTTAATTGAATTTATATATGGAACTTTATATTTCATATTTATGTAATAAACCGATTCTCTTAATGGTTGAACAGATAGGCACGAGAGAAAACTGGTTGTATCTATCGTGACAGCAAAAGCAAAATTTTCATGAGTCTGACTTGCATAATAATAATAATAATAATAATAATAATAATAATAATAATGTCTTCCGAATAATTCCTATAATGCTAAAATCAACAAAAAAGGCTCAATCCGCTCTTGTCGTTTATACCATAAGTTTGATGAAACTGCTGACCACATAGTATTAGTGTGCCAAGTCATTGCTAAGAAAGAATACAGAAAACAAATGCATGCAAAGATTGAAGTTCTTTTTTGCTCCGTTAACCAGACTACAATCTGAATCTCGCTGCAAGGTTAGTGGCTTTAATGCAAAGTTGAATGACATAGCGCGTTTATACGCGGGTACTCCTGTTTCCTTTTGTGAATTCAAGTGGAATAACTAACGCTATCGGATTATTCAATCACTCCGACGTAATAAATCTTAAGTTATTACGAAACCTGTATAAAGGCTCATATGATGACATCATTATAAAGGTTATGTAAACAAGATGATAACGATTCTTAAGGATAGCTCTAAATTTGTCCAGTTAGGCCCAATAGATAAGTTTGACTCCACATTAACTACTGAGGCTAAGTTCCAAAAACGCCTAGTCAAGTGGGCTAAAACTGGAGTTTTGCCTACTAATTTGATTAGGCCCTCTAGTTTAATTCGTCCCCGTCTCTATGGTTTACCCAAAACACATATGGGTAAGGTCCCATTACGACCTATTCTGCCGTTGATAGGGTCTTCTTTACAGGCAGTTTTGGAACGATTTAATTCGTCCTGCATCAAAGATTGTTTTGAATTTTCGGACTTTATGCAGAGTTATTCGCCGACTAACAAATTTATGTGTTCCTTTGATATTTCTAGCCTTTTCACCTGTTTGCGTCTTATTAAGACGATAGATATATGTACTGACGCCTTATATCGCAGTCAGTTGTCCCCTCTTTCTATTTCAGAAGATATTTTTGTTGAACTTATGAAATTTGCCACGATGTCGACTGAATTTAGTTCCGACGGTGTCATGTACAGGCAAATTGATGTAGTCTCAATGGGTCCCCCTTGGGGTTAAATTGTGGCTAACATCTTTGCAGGTTTCAATGAAGAGAGTTTATTATCTGATCCTCATAGACATGATGTTTACATTCGTTATGTCGATGACACTTTTTGAAGATGAAGCGGACCTTTCTCTTGTGCTCCTTAACAATATCCATCCAGCTCTAAAATTTACACAAATAAAAGAAATTTACTTTTCCCTTTGCTTTCCTGATCGGGTTTTCTCACTTCATTTTATCAAAAAACAACGTTTACTGGTTTGTATAGCCGTTGGGACCCTTTTTACTCCATAAAACGTAAAATAAATATAATTAAGAACCATATGGCCTTAAAGATCGGTTTGAAAACCAAACCGAATGTTGAAATAAGTTTATTACAACTACTCTCATGGACAATGCGTATCCTCTTGGCGTTGTCCAGTCCGTAATTAAACATAAAATTCCGGGGTTTAAGAAAGTGAAACCTGTTTCAGTGCAGTGATGATAAAAAGATATAAAAAAAAATCAAAATTTTTTTTTTTATACCCGGAGTTATATTTTCCGATTTCTTTTTGAATTTGTAGGTCCGATGAATTTGATCGTGATTACGATCGCAATGTAATAAATTATAACCATGGAAGGTTAGTGTTTTAGCTTTTTATTATATATATATATATATATATATATATATATATATATATATATATATTAATACATGTTTCATTAAATAATATAGATAAGTGTTGTCTATATATTTTATGTAAGTTTTTTTCATATATATATATATACATAGAGCGTGCGATGGATAAAATGTTTAAATTATGCAAAAATAAAAATAACTCTGACATCACATTTTAACAGATATACAGGGCTGCTCAATAAACGTGACTCACCAGATTTTTTTTTACTAAAAATATTTTTAGTCTATTGTTTTTGGGGTTAAAATAATTTTTAATCTTACTAATATAAAGACCCCCTCCCGACCACCTAGGAAAAAAGTTTATTCACCCTAAGGTATTCTACTGATAATTATAAATTTGGATATAAATGAGATTCAGGAAAAACTCTGTGCAAAAAAGTGACTTAGATATCGCATGTTAATGATTAAACTGGTAAATTTAAAGAGCATTTGATAAAATATTGAAAAATAGTTTACAAAACACTCAGAATAATATTCTAGCGAATTCTAGAACAGCTTAAATTAACACTAGAGTATTCCAGAATATGCCAGAAAGCCTCCTTCGGTATAAAAACAGCTTGAAATATCCACTCAAGTCACTAACCAGATGAAAGGATACAAATACGCATCAGAAACAATTAAGGCATCTATTATTGCCCTCTCAAAAGCAGGCAAATCTACGAGAGAAATTGCAGAAATTGCTATAACCTCGCAATCAACAGTCTCTCGAGGGCTTAGGGCATATAATGATGCCACTCCAGCTCCAAGGAAAGAAACAAGGGGACGAAAGAAAAATATTGATGATAGAACTGGCAGGTTAATCAAAAGAGAAGTTGCGAAGAATAGGACTATAACTAGCCAAGAAATTGCAGCCAGTCTAAGCGGAGAGCAAGGTGTTAGTCTTGCCTCTTCAACAGTCCGTCGGTGGCTGTTAGAACAAGGTTACAAATCTTGTACACGAAGGTTTAAGCCGCTAATAAGCAAAGCCAAGAGACGTGAATGGGCTCACTATTACAAACATTTCACCGTAGAAGACTGGAAGAATGTCCTCTTTGATGAAACGAAAGATGAGCTAAATTCAAAGGATAAGGCGAGTCACTTTTATTGACCAGCCATGTATATTTACCAAAATTACACATTAATGACGAAAGAGTAAATTTATTCAATACAATTGCCATTGGCTCAAACCACGGCCTCCAGACGACTTCGGAATCTCCTGCAACACTTCTGGGCGGTTTCTTTGTTTAAGTTCATGAATGCTGCCGTAATCCTTGCCACAAGTTCATCTTTAGTGTTACAAGAAGTTTTGTTGGTCTCTCGCTCAACTGTGACCCACACATAATAATCAAGGGCATTGCAGTCTGGGAAGTTAGGTGGCCAGATTTAAGAGGTGATGTGGTCGCAGAAATGGCCTGACAGCCATGAATAGATTCTCCTGTTTGTGCGGCATTTTGTAGAGTCGTGTTGCCAGACATAGTGTCTTCCAGCAGCCACCATCTTGACTCAGAGCAGCACAACCTACTCAACGGACTTGATGTAGGCCTTCGTGTTGAGTGTGCGTCCCTGTGGGAAGATGAAGGGAGATATAACATCACTAGTGTTCACTCCAATCACATCCGTAATCCCATTTGACTCATCAAACTCTTTCCGAATCCTCTGTACTGTCCTCAGATTGACACCCAAACAATCGGTAATGTTCGTCTTTGAGATTCTGGCGCGAATAACAAGCCGTACAGCATGCTGTTTCCAAATTTAGATGAATTTCATCAGGTTGCTCTTGTTCTTAGAGACGGTGCCCAACTGCCCCTCCTATGTTATGCAGTCTATAAAATAAAAAAAACAGCAATGCGCAAAATTAAAATGGCGGCAATTTACCCATCGCACCTTTTATATATATATATATATATATATATATATATATATATATATATATATATATATATATATATATATATATATATATATATATATATATATAATCAAGTAATTTAACAAGTCTAGAAGAAACCTCAACAGACTGCAGAAAGCATTGGACGGCCGTTTCGTCTTTTATTTGGGATTCATCAGCAGTGCGCAATCGACTACTGAGAATTGAAACGCGGACAGTTACGTTATCAGGCAAACGTCATACGAACTGTTCCAACAGGCCTCGCTGACGAAGTAGTAGCGAATCATACTCAATATAGCGCCGCTCGATCACATATTCCGTGGTGGAAGTCATCCGAGTTTCTCTTTAACCATAGGACTGTGCCACGACTACTATCACCAAGCCGATCCATCCAGAGCATTAGACAA